>VZTR01013450.1:77590-92143 GCA_013400775.1 Chaetops frenatus | reverse complement strand
ACTATTACAAGTAATTTGTATTTTACACTGCTGGCTTTTTCAGAATTTCCTTTAGAAATCTATGTGGGCAAAATTCTACTGTGTTTCCTGATCCAGCTTTCTCTGACTTTTTCTTACTAGTGCTGTTAGGAAATGGATTCTTATCTGTTATGAACTTAAACCAAGAGAGAAAAGAGCCTAGTTAATGACACAAGATAGATCATCATGTGGTGCTACTGTCTCCTTCCTTTTCTATAATGTTCTTTGACAATTCAAATATATCTATCTAAATTCTGCCTTTAACAATTGTCAAATTGTTTCTTTGATGGCTGAAGAATCTCTAGAGTACAGTCATTTTTCCATTCCTACAGAGAAAGAACAGCCCCATATCTAAATCCTTGAGGTGGAATATGGTTGGAGTGAAGAAAAAGAACCATTTTTTCATTGTACCAGAAAAATACATCAGATAGGTGCAGCTTTCTTTAAAAAGAAAATCCAGAAGAAATGAAGTTTTGCATTTAACAATGTTTATGCATCTTTCACTGGCATGAATTTAATTTTTTTCTATTGTATATCTCAGTGTGTTTCTAGGTGATTTTAATGAATCAGAATAATTGGCTCAATTGTATTATCTAATATGAGGGCTGCTACCTGATTTCCTTGTATAATACCTTTGAGATACCATTATCCTACTCCTCTTTGAAAGGACAGTAAATCAGACCTGGTAAGCAACAATCCTTTGAGAAACAATCCTTTGAGAAACAAAGGATTGTGCATTCAGGTAAAGAAGAGCTAAGATTAAATTAGTAAGAGCCTAAATTAATTTCATACATTCCATATGTATGTATACACATTAAGAAAAAGCAAACTGAAAAAAATCTAATCCATAAAATATCTCCTCACTTTACCTCTTTCCAGTAAAGGGACATTTACATTTAGAAAAGGGCTGTGTTTCAAAAGATCTCTATTGTCAAAAGACCCAGTTTTCCCTTCCATATTTGATCTCCTGTTTGCTGTCATAGCTATGAAATTAGGCTATTGAAATCAATGTAGTATTTTATGCATTTCAGTCTCTCTGTGTAAATCAACCCCATTTCAACACTTATTCACAATTTACCACCATCACAATTTACAGTCAAAATATGCCCATATAGGTTTTTATTAGTACTCAACAGCTGTAACCAAGAGTGAAGTCAGAGCCTGGCATAAATCATCCTTTTTTTCTCAGATATAAATGGCGTTAAATAGGTGTCTTCCCCATCGGCATGTTTTAAATCTAAATTCCATTACATATAGAGAAAAATCTGAAATATTTATACAGAAATCTGAATTTTAAAAAGAAAAGAAGATCATTGTTCAACTAAAAGGGACTCTAAGGTACTAAGGGAACGGCTTTGTGATAGATGATTAGAAATGACCTTGACAGATATTTAAAATCTCTGTTTGAGGAGACAGAGGAATGCAGTTGCTGACAACAGATCATAAAATAGCAGGAGAAAATATGACTCAAAGATGTCTTCAAAAGATGTAAGGAACAAAGAATAATGTGTATTCTTAAGATATGATCAATGTTACCCCTTCCTTTTGGAAGAGGATATTTGACAGAATAATTGGCAATCTGCAATATTAATGCAAAGATAATGACTGATTAATAAGGGTTAGATACAAAAAATGAAGCAATTTCACCTTATACATCAAGGATGTTTGAGAAATTATTAAAGTATTTAGGAGATTTTTAAAAAAGGGTCTTTCAACTGTGGGATTCTATAGATGAATAAACCAAGGTAGTATTATAGATGAGGCCTTTTGTGGCTACCTAAGAGGTTATCTAGAGCTGAAGATCATATGACAACAAGAGATTTCAAAGTCAGGGATATATAGCCAGGGAAAGAAAAATGGCATGATAGAGGATGGTGGTAGGGTATTTACCCAGATTTAATAAAAAAATTTCCTTGGGGCTATTCAGAGCATCTCAGTTTGGGATATAATTGCTTTGTCCAGCAATCCACATACAAATGATTCTACAAGTTCTTAAACTATTCTAATAATTTTTTGACTATAAAGAAAGGGATATGTGAGGGTAGGATTAAGCTCAAGTGAAGATGAAGTGATTGTATTTTCCAGCTATAAGGAAAGGGTAGGAAACAAAATGCAAACTTTAGGAAACTCTACATGGGTCTGCATCACTTCAGGGTGAAAGCTAAATGAAAAGTAAAATACAGGCAATAGATTTTTATGTTTGATGTTTTCCTACTTTCTCTTCAAAAGTTGACTCATGCTGTTGAATTTTACAATAAATAACCTGAGGCTGAAACAGTCTCAAATTTTTCACTGTTATCTGATAACTCATGCAAGGCAGATAAGGCATCAGAAGCCTGGAAAGGACACACCTTTAAGCAAGGAAAAGGAAAGCTCAATGACACAGCCAGCAGCTTATTCTCAGGTTCATAAAGTACTTGAATGAAAATCAAAAAATAGTATTTATGAACATTGGAATTTTAGTCAGGAGGTGAATTACAGCAAATAAGCATGTAATTAATACATTAAATCACTTGTGCCTATGCACAATGTATAAAAATATAGCAGAATTTAAGGGTAAGAGGAAAGTACCAGATTTTTCACAACTAGACTTCAGTGTTAGGGAGCATTGTGTGATTGTATTCTGTCTTGTCTAGTATGTTGAACCTGAGTGAGTGACTAGAGAAAATCCTTATTTCAATTTGTACATAGTACTGCATCATGATAACGTTTAGATGTTCTAAACTTTCCTGACATACTGGGGGAATGGTCTGAAATAACAGAATGCAGTTTAACAAAGCCAAGCTCAAACTGCCACATTAAGACACCCAATCTAAACCAACAATCTTAAGCTCTTGGTGAGGTCAGTGGGGAAATCAGGTGCATCTTATAGGAAGGTTAGCTCCTTCAAATTAGTTAATGTAATGGCTATTTAATATACCTGTGTCCTCAAAAACCTGCACTCAGATTCCTTTAGTGGCTTTTAGAGAATTTTTTTTTAAAAATTGATAATTTGAAATCAAGGTAGTAAATATAAAAGTCTAGATTTTTAGTCTAGTGACTGGTGACTTGCAAGTAACAAGAGAGTGCTTTATTCTAGTCTGCCATAATTTCAGCTTTTTTTCTGTTGGCTGAAATATTCCTCTGAACAAAACCACTGAGGTCAACACTGCTCTCTCTTTACCTTGCCATTAGTATTGTGCTTGGAAGGAGTGCAAACATTTAAATTCCATTTCATTGGTCTTTTGCCTGCCATTGTTCTGTATTTTCCATAGTGCTTGCACATCCCAGGCACAGGCATACATAGGTGTCACTTTTCTATGCCAGTGTTCTGGTTTTGTGAAATAGCAGGAACCTGTAGGAGGCATTCTTTATACATGGGACAGCCTTGCATGAATTGCATGCTGAATATTAGCAGTTGCAGATATAAATTGCTGGGCTAGTTACATTGAAAATACACTTTTTTATTTTTGACATTGCTACTGTTTTTTAGAATATGCCAAGACATGATGATACAAAGGCAACACGGGACTAGTTATGATAATCTATTGGTGGAAGAAGAAGGATTCTTATATCCTGTAATGTACTGGTAGTACCCTGTATGCTCTCAGGTTAATTTGTGTCATCCAAGCTGGTTTAACTATTTTTAGTATACAGGAAATTTCCTCTCTGTTTTTCTTAAAAAACAAATATACCCTGAAAACAAACCCTGTCTGATCTTAAAATACCTCTACAGTGATGAACCAGTGACCAGCATTTCGAATTCTTTTGCAGAGGCAAATCTGAAAACTCCTAAGGTTCAATTTCAGACACCCCTAAACACAAGATATTAATCATGACTATATAATTTCATTTGCAATATTTTGCTCTGAGGACATATCAAAATACATTCAAGAAAATGCTTGGAAAATGAATTCTAAGGATTCTTATGGTAAAAACAAACCTTTAGTGGTATGAAAAGTGACATATCTTGGATTGTAGCAATTTAATACACACCCAGACTACTTTTCAGAAAAAAGATGAAACATATTATGAGCCGAGTAAAGTTCTGGTAAAATACTGCTACACTATTTCAAACTAAATTACATTTATTTCTATTTTTGCTATTGTACTGTGCAATAAACAGTGTTCTTTCTAGAGCCATGCCTTCAGTGTCAGTGAGCACAGTTGGGGAACACAGCAAGGCTAAATGTCACACCATCTGGAACTTGGAAGTGGTTTTGGCTACAAATTCTGTTTTTTGTATCTTGTGTTCAAAATCAAAATCTGAGCAATGAATGATTTAGAATCTTTTTGCTCTTCTATTACTTTGATTTTATCAATTTCCCAAACACAATCCAATTTAGGCACTAAAAAATGCAAGCTAAGTGAAAATTGAAATGTCCACTTTGCATAAATATATAATATATAGATAATATGTATTATAAGCAGCATTTGATTTGATAATATTGGGGACAACCACTGATTTTTTTCCTGCTGGTGTAAATGAATTGACTGTCATCATTGTCATTGACAATCAATGCAGATTTATAGCAATTTATTGACCTGGCCCTTTTATGCTAACACTGACAGGCTTCCAATACAAATCAAAGAAGGTCAGTCAAGGATTTCATTACAAACTTATTCATTACTTCACACTATTCTGAAGTCTACTAATAGATTCAAATGCTGGGGAAAGTTTTGAATGAAAAAATTCTCTAGAAATGGAAAACTGTTGTTTTATGCTCAAGGCCTTAAGGTTATTAGGTTTGTAATTTGTCCAACAAGAATGGAGTTCCCAAATGAAAGGCTAGATCTTACCTATGGGTTTTTTCTTCATTTATTTCTTCCAGGACGCAATAACTATTGAAATGCTTTGCTATGTGTGGTGCCCATTTCACTGNAAAAAAAAAAAAAATCAAAAAACTCATGAAAAAATGAGATCTTTAGCTCATTCTAATCCTTTCCAAGATGGTTGGGTGCTATATATGAAGTATGCTATAGTAAATAAAGGAGGGTATTCAGTAAGTATCAAAAACATCACTGTAAAGCCAGCACAAGTAACATCTCCAGCTCTCCTTACAACTTTACTTAGTTATCTGAATGAGACTTAACAGAGTTTTATGTTTCAAACCAAACAGGAAGATTTATACAATTGTTCATAAAATTTGCCTCACTTCTTGTTCACTTCCAACATATTCACTTTTCTGCAGCTATTCCCACAGCCCCTCAGTGACTTCAGGAGGGGTCTCCTATCCAGCATTAGCCAGTGCTAATGTAGCTGGAAAGCTCCAAACCCAAATTCCTGTTCTGCCATCCACTCCCTTAATGCTTGTGGGGAAATCCCTTGGGGTATGCCTGCAACATACAGTCAGATGCAGCATGGAGATTGGAAACTGAAGCATTACATGGCATTGCATAGTAAGGAGGAGAATCATGAGCTCAGAAAGCCTTTTGGCCACATTTGACATTGCTATGCCAGACTCATAAGTTCGGTCTTTCGTCACTGCAGTGTATTTGTTCAGAGGCTGTGCTGAAACTGTTCTGCTTCTGTTTTGGAAGCAGCCATGAACGTTGCTGTCTTAAGGAGGTGTGCTTCACACTCCACTGCATTGTGCAGACATGCCAGCAGTCTGCCTGAAACTTGAAATCTCACCTGAAAAACAGGGAAGTGGTTTGACCTAGAAAACATAAAGATACAGTAAGTAATACATTTTGACAGTATTGTAAAATTTCCCTAGAGCTCAGTGTAGTGATAAGGGCCAGATGAATAATGCAGATATTTGAGCACTCATGCAAAACTGCACAATCCTTACATTTGTTTCCTCAGAGTTCGTGGATATTTTTGAAAGTATCACTGATTTTTCCCTTGTTCTAAGGTGAGGTAAGGTCAGCACAGGTGTCACATCCCTGAGGGTACTCACAAGTCAGCATCTGTGAACAGTGTCAGCTGGGACCTCTATCCACCCTGCTCCTTTGCTACTGTCAGCACCAGGAGCTCTATTTCAAGTCAGGACTTCTCTTCCTTGGGTTGTGCTGTGGATGTGCTTGTTTCTAGTTCTGCCTCAATCTCTCACCCTCACAGCACAGCTGTCTCCTGCAGATTTTCCAGCACTGCCCAGAGGAAGCAAAGTCTTGCCATGGCTGGGGCTGTTGCAGGGCCCTGTCTATGCCTGACTCAGCCCCTGCAGGACAGTACCAGCTGGTGAGCACACAGTCTGTGCAGAGCTCGCCTTGGCTCCTGCCCTGACCCCCTGATCACAGACAGCTAGCCTTTGCTGCACTGTGGCAAGTACTAGACTGGAGAAACCGTGGCCCTCCTGCTGACTTTTGGGATCAGGACATGGCATACCCTCATCTGATGCCAAGCACAGCTCTGCTACACTGTTCACAATTGGCTTCTTCTGCCCAGTTTGGACCAGCAGCCTTGTGCCGCCACTCTAGAACCCTGAATGGTGGAGAAAGGGGTTAAGATGAATGACATTGGGAGGTTGGATCTGAGTGATTCTTACTCCCAGACCCTGATGTCACTGAATTAGAAGTTAATGCAGTTATTCATATTCTCATTTTTCTGAAAAGCCAGAATTATTTCTTTAAGTAGTTGGAAATGTGGGGCATTTGAGAGACTGACAATGTGGTGAGGAAGACAGCAACAGCCTGCTGACTTTGGAGGCAAGTAGGGATTTCTCCAAAAGCAGTAGATGTTGAATTATGAGACTACTGGAGAACGGGCGTTAGCCTGCTTAGAGCGTATGGAAATAAAGTACTGCCATCTCCATTTTGACAGCTGACTTCCAATGATACTGTTGAATGCTTAATTAGGCTGATTTTGCTATGTGCTAAATACTTAGCACTTGTACTGAGTTTTACATCTTCAAGGTGGTTTTTAGGCACAAATTAACTGGCATCATTTTGATAGCAAGAAAGATGAAGAGAGAAGGATTAGAAAGATCAGAACTATATCAGCAGCCGTGTATGACTGTGCCATATGTTTTTCTGATTTAGTCTCAAAGACCAGGTAAAACATAGCACTGATAAGAAAAGTCTGTCAGTTTTTCAGGTTAATTCTTGCTGATAGGATCTGAAGAAAGAAGGGTGACAAGGAAATATAATAGAATTTCTAACATGGTCTTATAGAGTACTTTTGAAAAAGAAGCCAAGGGACTTTCAATATTTATAAAAGTGATGGGAACTTTATTCTTGGTGGCTGAAGACCCCAAATTTCCCACAGAAGAAAATAGAATAAAATGACATACTAGATTACTACCAATAAGTTTTCCTTTGTGTATTTTTCTTAGAAGTCATATATATTCCTTATTCATTTTCTGTTTCTTATGAAACTACCAATGACAGTGGCTTGGGATCAGACTGAGACTGTCTAAGTACTCTGCATAGTTCATCAAGATAACATCTGCTTCATCTGGCCTGAATCTGAAATCAATAACCAGGAGGTAAAATTTTGTGTCTATCTATTTCTGCTGTTCTGTATTGTTTCAGGTGGGAGAAGATAAGTGTTAGCAGGGAAGATTTGCTTGCTAGTAACTTATGTATGTGACTTCTCTTAGTGACTATTTCTTCTGTTTTAAGACAATTACCTGTATTTGCATGCACCCATAACCTTTTCAATAAGATAAATTTGATGTCAGAAGCAGAGATTTACACCTCTGAATGAAGAAACTCTTTCTTAAGAGGTCCTACTATTGTCTTATAGGTCAGTTAAATCCATCCTAACTGCACCAGTGATTTTTAGTGGACATGCTGATGGTGCAAACACTGTCACAATCTGATGTAGAACCATTGCCAGAAACTCCTAGGATTCCTACTGTCATATCTTTCTCTGCCTTCACTCTCATCTGCTTTATCACTAAAACCATGCCACTAATGCATACAGCTACTGCAATGTTAACTCTTCCCAGTTAGACAGTGGTTCAGTTTCTGTCTCATATTTTATGTCAATTAACAAGTTAGAACATGAGTTAAAGGCATAGAAATAGTAGTTACATCCTGTTTTCCCTCTCCCTGGAAGGGATCAATTAGTTTATAATGAAAGTGCATACACTTTAAAAGTGCTTTGATCATGTTAGATAGGTGATCCTTCCAGTATCTCTACAAGGTACTGATTTCACTTTGTTCACTCATTTTGTACATCAAGAACCTGACAAAATTGGATGCCTTTCCCATAGTTTCACACAAGATGAGGGTATGTATTGAGGGACATGGTACAATTAATACTTTAGTTTCCAGAGCCACTGACATTACAATGTAAATCTGACTCAAAAATAAGGAATTTTTTCCCTTTCAAGAAAGTTTTGAAGTGTTTCTCTATAAAGCTGCTTACAGGATGTGTAGTTTCTCCTTTCCCAGTCTTTGGCTATTCTAGCATTTCTTTTGTTAAAACAGAATTGCTTTGAAATGGAAAGGTTCAAGTTGTGGTAAAATCAGCAATATTCTCTGTCTTGTCCTCTTGTTGTAGTACTCACTTTGTTCAAACTAAGTCTTAATCAAAGGCAGCAGTCTCATCCACTAAATTAGGAGAACACTTATCTGAAGATGTGTAGTATATATGCATCTTTGAACGAAGATATAGATGAGTTATTTGGAAGATAATTCAGGAGGACTGGATGTGTACTCACTGTTTCAGAGCAGAACCTCAAACTTTGTTTCTCTTCTTCCTTTAAACAATCCTAGGATTCCAACTCCAGACACCAAAACAATTTCCCCTCTTTCCTTCAAGAAGATGTGCATGGGGACCTGAAATATGGCTAGTGATTCACCATAAGAAAGAGCTCCTTTTAACCTTCTCTGTAATGATCCAGTCCTTGTCATTGTCTGGCTTCTCTATCAGAGAGATTTAGTGCAGCAAACTTACAGTTCTTTGATAAAAGACTAGGCATAAACCTTCTAGTTTGTTGCATGAAAGAATTACTCCGTTGTAAATGAGCTATGAATAAATGTGCTAAAGGAAAGCATCACTTTTTGTGGGTTCATATAGTATACAATAAAACCACATATTTCTCCAGTTATAAAATCTATTGAAGTTTTTCAACAATCCCATATTTTTAACATGCCTTCACAACTGCGAGCAGCTGCCTCTACATATGTTCCTTGATTTTTATGCCCACATTACAATGGCATCAGAGCACTCCTGGCTGTGAAGGTGCATTTTTTATCCACCTCCAGCCTTCTGTTGCTGGGAAGGTAAATGCATTTGCTAGAAAAGGAATGAGGGCATGGGGATAATACAGGATATGTGGCACAAAGTCTCTGATGGAGGTAAGGAGAATGAAAACTTGGATGTTTTGTAGCTGAACTATGGCACGGTGTCTTGTATGAAGCATTCAGTCAAATATATTCAATCTGTCAGCCCTGCTTTACAAGAAGGATCCTTTATATTTCATGATAGGGCCACAATTTTGTATAGAGGCTTTGATCTGGAATTCTCAAAGTAACTAAATAAATTTTCTATAAATGAATGCTGCTCCTGTCATAGCTGGAGCATAGCCAGAGAAGAACTCTGCAAAGTCTTTGTAGTGGAGTATGTAGGGATACAGGGGTATCCTCTTTTCAAAAGTGAGGAATCTGGGGGCACGTAAATGGTGCACTTCAAAGGGTAGTCCTTGCTGTAAGTGCCACTAGAGTGAAAGTACTTTCCAGGTCTCATTCACTCGTTTTTAGTAAACCAACTTGGTATTGACTGGAGTGCTTTCTTCAGATTGTTGTGTAAAGAACAATAGTTGCAGCAGTTTAGGACTGGAAGTGAAGGCGTACAGTCAGCTGCAGGAGCAAACGGGCAAAATATAATTAGTTAATGAAATTTAATTTGCAGACTTTTGTAACAGTCTTCTCTTTGTTTTTAAGGAGAAGTATCAAGTAGCCTGCATAATTTCACAGGCAATATTGACATAATATGAAAATGCAACTATAAATTATTCTCTTTCATTCTTCCTAATGTTTTCAAATTTCCTAATAACTGGTCTTACTTAACTTGTAAACTTTGATCTTCTAAAACAAGGGAGTTAGCATGCCATGCTGTGTCTGAGAGTAATACCTGAAAAAAGGCTTCATTTAGGAAAATAATCTGTGTAATTATTTATTGTGTTGTACAAAACCTGGCTACAATTCCAATCCAGTTTCAGTTACTTCTTCATGTTTCTCTAGGTTCTGCAAAAAATTTGCTGATTAATATTTCTGAACAACTATAAACACTAAACAAACTTGGTCCCTCATGACTTAACAATGCCAGTAAGAGCTAAAGAACTTTCCTGCTGCTATCTTCCATGACGGCAAATTCAGGGCTCTGTCTAGTCTATTTTTAAACAACTGTTTAAAGTAAAGAGGTTTTACACATTTCTTCTTTAAGACAATCAGAATCTAAGAGATACCTCTTATAGTCTCTTAGTCTAGCCCCAAACTGTACAGCTGCCATCTGCTTACACAGAGAGAGAAAAAGGAGTGCTTTCATCTGTCTCTCTGAGCATCAGATAAGTAGACATGCTTTCTTGCACTCTGAAAGTTATCACAATGCCTTGCAATGTGTCAGGAGAAAGCAGTATTTACTCTGCCAGCAGAATAGGTCCCAACAGTTCTTATGGTGAGCATAGAACCATTCCCTTTCAAACAGAAAACTTTTGGTAAGCTTATTCAGAAGCAGGTAAAAATTAATTTGGGCACACCATGTCTGTCACTGGATTCCATATGATACAGGGAGTAAGAACTGTTGGTGAATTTATATTCCCAAATTAGGAGAGCACATTTTCTGACACTTTTTATTGCTCCACTGAATGGGGTTCCCATGTGAATTCTGCATTAACAAAAGGCTGAGTTGAGAGTGAGGAATATCAGCATTTCTCTCCTGTGCTCCTTTGCTTTGCTTTACCTTGTCTATGTGTGAAACATCAAAAGCTCATCTGAATTTCAGGTCGTTGACATCTACTAGGCTGAAATTACATCTTGTCATTGAGTATGGATGGATAGAGACACAGGGGGTGGTACAAACCAGATACAGTGGTAGGAGCTGCTGTAAGCTAAAGAAATTTTCTTCTCGAGTTCTGTGGCTGAGTGCCTGCCTCTTTATGCTTGTGAAATAATAAAAAACAGCCATAGACCAGCACAGGTCCATTTAGGCTGTCTCTTGTTGGAGTAGATTTTTTTTTTTTGTCTGGTAACAAAGTTCATTTCTTCTTAGAGGAGCCCTATGCAAGGTTTTAATAATGAGAACACATCCAGATGTCTTTGCCAATCTTTGCTGTGTGTTTATATTAAAAGAAGTTAAGAATGAAATGAATTAAGGGAAGGAAAAAAAGCCTGATAGCACAAAAATCCCATTTAAGTTACTGCTATTGAATCTCATCTAAGCTAAATAGTGCAGTAATTAAAGCAGTATTTACAATGCAATAAAGACAAAGCTAATTACTGGGAAATATGAGATGGATGATGCCTTTTCTTAGGGAAACTAGGAAATAATCAGGCCAGAGAAATAAATCCTTCAACAAACTCATTTGTTAATTATGTTCATAAATCTTGCTTGTAATGATCATCTAATTTATTACCACCAAACAGGAAAGTAATGTGGGGTGAAACAACTGAGGCAGTGAAGTGAGTCAGAGTTTGTAGGCCTATCTCTGCAGGCTGTGTGCAGGAACCAGGGCTGTGGAACAGTGATTTTCTATATTGTCTTGTGCCAAGACAGTTGAGACTAGGCAGAATATGTCAGAAGGCAGAGGCTGCATCTTAGATAGGGCTGTGGGTTGCTGCTACACAGCAGACATTCATGAGGATCTTCTCAGAAAGTCTTCCTGCCATAATATAAAATCTATAATAAAATAATAAAAACCTAACTATTCTGAGTTTAAGGCTTTCAGAGAAGAAAAATCAGATTATTCCATCGAGCAAACTAGTAGAAACTATTTTAAGTACATAAGTAGCCCCTAATTAAATATGGTACTTTGCCTTTCAAAAACCACACCAAATGAACTGAGAGTGTACATATTTGCATTCTCTGAAGGAGTCACTGGCTATGGGTGTGAAAGAACATTTTGGGAAACTGATTTTTCTAGCATACCTGTTTTTTCAAATTGAGTGAACAAGCTCTTTTTTTCATGGGTTCTTACATTAACCAGGTAGGTAGAAACAAAGGTCACCATAGAGTTAATTAACTAGTTCAAATGTAAAAAAAGTGGGAAGGAATAGTCAGACGTGATAGTAGAATGAAGTCACTCAGTGGAGTGTTTTCTATGTCTTGTACCCTTTGGCAATTAAAGCACTAGAGAAAAGGCAGATTTCCCCTCAGAGAGCTTACAAGTCTGAAGTTGAGCCTTTATTGTCCAAGACAGAGTTTCCTGAGCTGACTCTTAAGTGAACTGAACTGCAAGAGGAGACCATTACAACCCTATAGAGATGTTATCTTATATCTCAAAAGCAACTTTGCTTCATCAATGTGACTTTGCATGTAGACAAACCTGTCCTGCTCATTTGCTGAAATTAATTTGTGAAGGTGCAATTCCGTGGTGGCATGGTTATATAGCATTTGATGGTGATCTGTGGCAGCACAGGACCCCTGTACCAATTCCCACTACACTCGGCTCCTGAGAGAACCGAAGGCAGAGATGCCCATCTCTGGGAACCAGTGTGACTACCTGAGAACCACTAGTGTGTATCTAAATCTCAGCAAAAATCTAAAATGTAAAAGGAAACACAGGGTAAACTAGGAGGAAAATGATGAAGCGACCAAAAGAATGTACTCAGAAGGATGGTATGGAGTCATGCTTTTGAAATTCCTGAACAAAACAGGGAGTTGGTTTGTCATCAGTCACTGTCCCTCAATCCCAAATTCCCCAGGCACATGTTATAGATCTCAGTCACATTCCCGAGGAAAGCTTTTAGCCAGTGAGAGTTCCCTGCAAATGTGAGGCTGAGTGGGACCTGCTGGTCACAGTGAGCATCTGGCACAGTGCTTGGAGAAAAGGTAAGAGTGGGAACAAATAGAAACAGAATTAAAATAATTTTTACAGCTCTGAGAGTTGAATGACTGATTCTTTCCCTGAGTTGTGCAGACATACCAGGGCAATAAAATATATTTTCTAGACAAGACATGCCAGCAGTGAATCACTGATAGTGACGACTGTTTTATTCTTTCTGCTTTCTAAGCCTCACAACATTATTACCCTTTTGCGCTGTGAGATATTAAAATCATATTAACGATCAGGAACTGTATTAAACTGTCTGAAAATGAAATAATATGGTAACACATTTGAAGGTTAGAGAGAGCCCTTGGGTGTAATTCACTAAACTCTAATCTACCTGCCTGCTACTCTGCAGATGAAGCAGGAAGCATTGTTTGTGGGAAACGAATTACTGGCAAGATATACACTCCCCTACCCTCAGACATGCACACTAACACTACTCTGTGCACCTCAAGCTGCTGTTGAAGCTGGGCAGCTGGGAAAGGATAGTCATCCATGCACAAACCAGTGTCACAGACAACTTCTTCATTGCACCATCAAAGTCCTCTGTAGCATGGCCAGGAGGAGAAATGTCTTGCTCCAATTACATGCAAAGGTATGCGGGGGAGGGAAGAAAACCCATTGTCTAATGATCAGAGAAAGAATTAGAGAGGCAGCCCCTTGCCACAGCAAAATAGACAGTTACCAGGAGTAGTTTTGTAGCTCTTTGAGAGGTGACTAAAATCTCCTAAAAGGAAAGTGTTTATGAAGTTAACAAGACTCTCAGCCAATTCTGACTATTGGTGTTTGTAAGAGATATCTGTGCCCCTGCCCTTACATTAATGAAGCAAATTTAATTACTGTTTAAACTTACTCTTCTCTATAACACAGGTAATCTATTAATCCAGATTCCAGAGAAAATATAGCTCAATCAGTCCCTTATGGAAGGGTTGTACTGTGATAGATGTGCCATAAATCCTGTAGAAAAGTGATGTCCAAACCCACTCTGAATTTTTATAATCTAATTTTATCCTCTCCAAAATGAAGAATGTCTTATCTGGCAGACACTAAAATGGAGACAACTTCTTTAATTATGTTTATAACACAACCGAAATGAAAATGTTTCTCCATAATTTAAGTTTGTTCTAATAGGGTCAAATAATTTCTTTATTTGATTTTGAGGACACAGTAGCGGGAAAAGGTAGGGAAGAGAGAAAACCATTGGAAAATTTCCCCCCATATCTTGAGGGTTTTTTTAAGCTCCTGTTTCTTCATGGTTATGTAAAACTGAGTGACAAAACCTGTAAGAATGAAAGATTTTGCAAATAGGGGTATTTTACAAAAAGCTTGGAGCTATCCACAGACTCTTATTAGGTCTCATTGCTGAACAAGATCACAAGTCCACAGATGCTATGTGTCAGTGAGCTTGCTACCACCTTACTGATCTGGAAACAATTACATGATGCTTTCTCAGTGACAGCTAAAATGACAGGAATATTCATTATGATCTTATTTTTCTAATGTAGAAGTATAAAGGTTTGAAATACTTTGCTCTGAAATGAAATCAACTGCAGAGAAAGGACAGAACATCTGAGGTTTACTGTAGAATTCACAGGCAAAAGAGACAAACTTGTTA
>VZTR01013450.1:21182-68442 GCA_013400775.1 Chaetops frenatus | reverse complement strand
TTGCTCTCCTAAGGCAAAGTGTGCAGTTGATTTACATACAACTTACTCCCACCTATTTAAGGCATTATCTAAGCATCAGTGAAATGACTGGATATATTTACACTATATTAAAAAAAAAATTGGATGAGGTCCTCCTGTTCCTGTAAATTTCAGTATATGAGCAGTATGAGCAGACTGATAGGACTTTGATTTAATTTCTCCTTAATTAGCAAAGTCCTTTTGATAATACATCTTTCTCTCCTCTGGCAGAGCAATGAGGAAAGCATGAATTCTGTACTTGGGTTCTCTGGGAAGAAGGATCAGGCCTCAGTGCTTAGATTGGAATTGATCTGGAAGATCATGTTTCCAAGTATTTGGTGTTTCATTAACATTTTGGCTTATGGTCAGGAGATTTTCAAGAGAATCAATCTGCTTCTATTATGTGGCACCTTTGTTATATAATGATTCGTTATTAAAATGGAATTCTTGTGAAATATAGCATATAACTTCATTAAGAGGAAGTTGTTATATATATTTTTAATTTTCTTACAATTCTGAAAGACGATGTGTCCTGATTTGGGCCGGAACTGCAATTTTCAGCCTNTAGAGCTGATAAGCCAACTGATTATGCTGCCGAACCAGTGTAGGGGGTAACCAGGGGAGAAGCTTGAGGCAGATAGGCACCATTAATTTTCTTGAGTTATGGTTACATTAGTAATTAGCTGGCTAGATTAGCTAGATAGGTAGAACTTAATTATTTGGCTGTTAAGGGGACTTTACAGAGTTGTATTTTAAATATGAGTTTAAATTCTGTATTAAAGGCACATCTTTTAATTATTACTTAACAAATAATAAATTATTAATAGATACCAAANTAAACTGGGAACAGTTGGCCAGGACGTAACAACCACTGTTTGGGATTGGGCTGGTCATTGGTCAATGGTTGGTGAGCAGTTGTCTTGTGCTTCACTTATTTTATTTGCATTTTATTACTCTCTCTCTTTTTCCTTTTCATTATTATTATTGTTAAATTTTAATTTATTTCAGTTCTTAGACTGCTCTTATCTCAGCCCATGGTTTTTACCTTTTTCTGGTTCTCCTTGGCATCTCACTGTGCATGGGGGAGTGAGAGAGTAGATGTGTGGTACTTAATTGCCAGCTGAGGTTAAACCATGACAGAATGTTATAACTTTATTGCTATTTATCATGACTCTCAGAGTGTCTTAGATGCTTCACCTCAGATCTAGACCCCATTGCTTTATGCAGTGTAAAAAGACTGAGTATTATTTTGCAGTCCTTGTCTTAACATCTAGTACGGTCTTCACCATTTAATTTCCTCCATACCATAGTTGAAATGGCTGTTTCCTAATACTTTTTAAAGTAACTTCTCAATGTATCATTTGAAAGTGCTTTAGAAGCCTGTATGAATTAATTGTATAAATGGCACTATAAAAATGGCAAAGGATAAAGACAATATAATTTATTGATTTTTGAGATGCTTTCCAGATTGTATATAAAGTAAAGGTGCAAAGTGGGTTTAACTGCAACACTGGGTTCTAGCTGGTGTACCTACCCATTCCACAGTATGGAAGTAAGTTAATTTTGATCTAGTATACAGCTTTTTAAAAAAACCAAAATACACATCACATTGAAGTGCATACCAGTTATTCCAAGAGAGGAAAACAAATCTCTGCTTCTTTCAGTCTGATTACTTCTGACTGTCTCTGCAGTAATTACAGATCAGATCAGCCAGTTGCAGAGGACTCGGCACTACATTTCCTTTAATTCTTATTTTAAAGGAAATCTTCTGCAAAAATATTACTTGCCCCCAAACGCATGGAAAGTAAAAGGCTGAATTTCTTTTTGAAAAATGCTTCTCTCTCTTTGCCATCACATTTCTGATATGCAAAATATATCCCTGAAGGGCACAGAACAGAAGAACCTGCAAAGTACTCTGTAGGAGATTCTGTGTCTAGGGTTTGGGGGTTTTTGTGCAGATCGTGGTAAAAACTGTCTGGGCAGATAAATCTAAGCTGGAGCTAGGATGGACATAACTGAGTTAGCAAATATTTAGGTTTGGCAAAGAAAAACAGGTTACTTAATTATATTGGAGAGAGGGATTATCACAAAGGGTTGGCATAAAGGTTCTCACAAACAAAACGGCTTTGGTTAAAGATTTCTTGCTTGAATTATTTAATTGGTTTTGATTAACTTGTGATAATACATTGGAAATTAACTGGATATCTCCTCAAATTTCTGAAAGGCCTAATTTTCACCTCAGCTAGATGAGAAACCTTTATTGCTACCTGGATATTCCTGGATATAAGAAAGGCCCTGTTATCCCGTATTTATCAAGACTCTAACTCAGAAGAACATAAGAAATGTATTCAATATAAATCGTTCTGTGTAAATGGATCTGTATCATCTGGAAATGAGAGGAAAAGATAATTATTTTTAATGTGAAGCTTCCAAGCAGAGCACTCTATCTCATTTCTTTTTAATTATATTAATACCTAAATCCCACACAAAACAAGAATATAAATCCAAGCAATAATATGGTATATTAAAATCGATATTGATTATTAGGAGTAAAAGTGCTTTATGAGAAATTATAACAACCCTTTAGGATCCCTAAGGAAAAAAAAATTGTAATAAAACTAGAATAAATTACTACAATCTAATCACCTTTTAAATAACTAAAAATTATCTAGTGGAATTTACGTTGTCAGAAGAGCTGTTGCTTTTAGGCACAGAGCAAACAGCTGCTGCTCTGCTGCATGCAGTTAGAGCATGCAGGAGCTGTGTCCACAATCTGCCTTCCTGATTAATCGTTCATTGATTTATTATTTTTCTCTCTCAACCATTCTTTCACCCACATTTTTGCTTTATCTTCTGCCTTCTTCTACTACCTGTCTAATCCAAGATTACGTCTAAGGGCCTAAGAAGAGTGGGAAAGCCCATGTGGATCAGCTATCCTAAAAGTGGCCTTTGATCTCACTTGTGCTAATAGATTAGGAAGATTAGGCAATACATTGCCTTTCACAATAAATATCTTGTAGTCCTGCCCTTCTTCCATAGAAGAAAGCCCAGAATGTTTCATTTTGAATGGTGTATTACTTTTCTTCAATATCTGTTAGAGAAGATATATACATTAGAAAAGACAAATCAAAGAATTAAACCTTGCATTTTGGACGGGAAAGATGAGATTTGTGATGGCCATTTGCTGCTGGAAGAGTTCGATGTCAACTTTACGCTAATTTCGAAGGCAATTTTATCTGCACACATGAACTTTCCTATCACTGGGAAGGGTTCAAGGTCCAAGCTGTCATTCCTTCTTAAACTTCAGATATGCCAGGTCCAGACAGTTGAATGTTTCTAGGGGAAGCTGTGACTTTGAATTCAATTCAGTATTTTATAGTAAGAAATTTTAGTGAGCAGAGGACAAATCTGATATTCTTTCAGTAGCCTGCGTTGCTAGGGAGACGAGTTATAATACATTATTAGGACTCCAAGTGCACAAAGGCATTGTGCCTTGGTTTTCCTGTCATGCAATGAAGACATGAGAACGATATGAACATGAAAATCCCATTTCTCACCCTTTCTAATGTGACTATTTGAAACCTGTTTGGTAGATATGAGCCCTTTTGTTCAAGAGACCTATGGTTAGTTGCTAATTAAAAGTGTCTCCAAAATAACTTCTTCAAAATCAAGTATGAATTATTTTGTCCCCTCTGGTAATCAGCTGAGAGATAAGAGCTGGCTAACATACAGTGTTGTGTCAGAGGAAGAGGCTGTCCCTGAAAAAGCTCCTCTGAAATGAAAGCTGGTAATAAAGCACTTGAGTTAGTTAATGCCACCTCACCCATCTTCGCTCTAACCACTTAGGGCCAAAGAAAAAGCTGTGGAGAGTGTCAATGTGACATATGAAATACTGATACTGCAGGGCATTTTGCCTTGCCTACTTCTGACAGCATTGCTGAAGTGATGAAATTCTGAAAGAGTAATCTGTATTACTTAGAGCAAAAGAGATCTTTGTTATTTTTACTGACATGTTATGGGACAAATTGAATATTCAGTAGAACTGCTATTTACCTTCAGTTACGGTCTCTGCTGACAGGACAAAACACCACAAAAAATGGTGCATTTCTAGTTTGTTTCCTGTACTGTTTATACATATGCATGCTTAAGTACCAGTGAAAGGTGGGAGGGCTGAAGAGGCACATGTGCCATGTTGCACATTAATATCAGGACCTACTGACTGGCTCTGGAAGCCTCCTATAACCACAGCTCAGTCTTGTGAGGGGCCATAAGGGAATGTGTCTACAACGTGCAACCAATGCTGTGGCATCATCTGGTCAGTAGGCTAAAGACTCATCAGCACTGGGATTATACTCAGCCTTGTGTTGTACATCTACACTTTATCTTATGACAGTCATGGCTCAACAAGATAAACAGCTTAAACAATAGAAGAACATTTCTTCATTCTGAAGGGCCTTGCTTTTTCAGAAATACAACTGAGTCCAATTACATAAGAACAGATTAAGAACCACATCACCTTAAAGAGAAATCAATGGGAAAAATTTCAGTGTAGTTAATATTTATGCTCTACATATACTTCCCTCAGGTTTGTTTTGTCCCTCAACAAACTGAATCTAAACAGGCTGCATCATAGGGTCCCAATCTGTAAGTCCCAGGTAATAATCCAGCCTTGAAAATAAAATGTTCTTTACCACTGGCTTGATTTCATCCATTTACTTGAGCAAAGGGTCACAGACAAGTAGTACCTCTCTGATGCTATAATGCAGATTCAGTGATGCAGTTTGGAGATAGCTCCACAACTAGAGCCCTGGTATTCCTATATGCAGACCATTAATATTTCAAGTTGAAGTCAAAATCACTCCACTGAGTCATATTGCCAAAGTTGGATCCATGACCAACAGATCCTTTGAGCAAATTAGTGACATCTTGAATTGGTTCAGATGTATTTTTTTTTTGCATTTAATACATATGATTTCATGCTTACATATTTTCGATATGCTTTAATGAACCAACAATTTCAATGGCAGGTAATAATCCACACTAGATCTGAAAGTGGCATATGGGGGTGCATGCATTATTTAGACAAAAAATTAAATATATCATATTAAATATACCAGTCCACACCATTTGAAAATGTGGAGATCAGGCTCATCTCTGCACCTGATATAACAAGCTTCTCCTCATGGACTTTCTTCTACCTTCCCTGAAAGTGTGAGATACATGGTCATTGTGCCTGAAAGTCTGCATTCATTCATTCATTCATTCATTCATTCATTCATTCATTCATTCATTCATTCATTCATTCATTCATTCATCATAATGCTGAGCATTTCTGAACTACGTGTTTATTTTGATGTGTATGATACACTCAGACCCTGCTATGTTTTATGAAAAGCAGGGGCTAAAAGGAATTTTTTAAAAAACCCACAAGATGGGTCAATGCATTGTAATTTTTAAAATTCCAAATGATATTTCCTTTTTTCTAGAGGAAACAAATATTTGAAGAACCTGCAATGGGACACTATCCATTACAAAAGTGTCACCACTGACTCGTTGCATAGAACAAAACTCAAATCAAAGTATTTGACTTGGACAAAAGTTAAGTTGGACATAAATGAGATTACACGAACATCAGGTTTCATGGTTCTACAAAAATCATATTTCTGGGCAATAAATTTGCTTTTGGAAGCTCCCAGATCTTTTTGAACAAGAACTGAGTCTCATTTTGCTTACTTTTCTTCTCCTTGTGAGAAAGATAGCAAAAGGGAAAATTAGTACCTTGAAGATAAAACGACCTTCACACTAAAGATTACTCATAATAGAATTTAAATTGTTGATGACTTTCATAATTGTCTTTTTGATTTTATATCATTTTCAATTCCTTTACTATATAGCATTATTCCCTTCCTTACCTTAGATGCTTCATTACACATAATATTGCACGTTAACTCTCAAACACTACATTATTTCTGTGTCATTTTGATACTCAGTTTGGGTTCACTGAGTATGTAATTGGGAATCTCCTGTATTTTTCCAACATTTGAAAATAGAATATCATATTCTGGAAGAATATTGAGACTATTATTTTTCATTTGATTTCTCTATAGCTATGAAGTATTTAAATTAGGTCAATACTCTTATCAGCAGAATTACCCCCTTACTACTCTTTTTGCTGTCCCTATCTTTGCTAAGCAAAAACTGATTTTCACCTGTAAATTTTTCCATATCATGTGTAAGAAGAACTGAAAATTCAGTCTGTGAAGTGTGCACTAGTTTATTAAAATAATGTTTACAGCATCACTTTATGATTTCAACATGACAAATCCCTCTCCAAATACTTGGAAAAATAGGGTGAGAATTTATAAAATGTTCTGCTTTTTGAAAAAGAAAATCCCACTGACCAGTCTTTGCTACGACTTCTTTATCTTCGATGTTCCTCAGAAGACATTTTGATGCTATGCACCTCTCAGAACTAATGCTTGATTTTACAGCCTGAGTTTTCAAGTTAAATTACATTGATTCCTGCTTTGAGTTCTGTGTTAAAATTTATCTTGAGTGGTTTTAGCATAGTGACCCAGGAAGGTTTAAATTTAAAATGAATGACCAAGGGTTCAGCTTTAGCCCGTCATATTAGGAATTATACTGAAAAATCTCCAACAGCCTCCCTGTGTGCTGCAAAAATTTTTCAGATGACATCTTGTCAAAATCCTCACTTTTTTCTTGCAGTTTTATGTTAAGTTGCTGTCTTCTGGAAACAAGTTTAATCACAGCTGGAGTTCAAGCTAAGGTATATTTCAGAACCCCAAGCAACCCTTCAGAGCTGTCACAATTACAGAAATGAGTGTTCTTCTGCCTCTGCCCCACATGGGCAGGGGACAAGCTCCAGGTCCTGCTGATGACAGGGTCTGGTAAGAAAAGCTTTGATTTACAATACAGCCTTCATCAGCCTGCGTGGGCTGTTGCAGTCAGAACCACTTCAGCCATAGACTGGCTTAGTGACAGTAGCGTGTGACTGACAGTCACAACAGCCAGCCTGCAGAGATCATGTCTTGCCTGGGTTAGTTCAGAACACCCCTGTGGAGTGTACACACCAACAGTCTGGGCCAGGAGCAGTGGTGTGGTCAGGGATACCCCAACCTGTAATGTAACCTGACCACTCAGAAGACATTGGGGATACAGTAGCTGTAAGGGCTGAAAAGGGGATGCCTCTTAACCAATTCTTCTTTCAGTGTGGATAGTCAGGGGTTTACTTCTGTGGTGAAGTCTAACCATGTTCTCTCTTAGTCAAAACTTAATAGATCAGGTTTCTCAGAGCCCCATTCAACCTGACTTTAGGTGGTCCCAGGGATGGTGCATCTACCACCTCTCTGGGCAACCTGTTCCAGTGTTCCTCCACCCACTTGGTAAGAACAATTCTTCCTTTTATCAAGGAAGATCCTTCCTTTTATCTAGTTTCTAAGATTACAAACTTACCAGTTCTATGAATGATAAACCAGGTTTCACATTTCTGCTCTCAATGTACCGAATCGAATCTGAACTTCTTTTTTTTTGTTTTTTCCTAATTCTATTCCCAGTCCATTGTCCAAAACTTAATTGAAAACTTTCTTTATTACATGTGCTTCTAAAGGTCTCCAAATATCAGCTTCTCAGAAATGAAAGAAAAATTATCTAGAATAAGTACCAAGTTTTGTAGTTGACACAAAAAAATCTATGTCTGCTTTGCTTCAGGAGGCATTTTTCTCATGTGAGATCAATGTAGCATTTCTGCTGTATTTCTGACATTTGTAATATGCCAAGCCAGTATCTGTAGTATTATGATTCTTCATTAAAAGTTTTTACCATTTTGTTTTAGATTTTTAGTCCCTTAATGACCTACAAGATCCTTTTCCATTAGTTTGCTCCAGTAAGTAGTGTAACACAATAAAAGTAACATATCATATAGGGCTGGGACTTCGATTTCAGAAACTACAACCAATCTGTGCTAATAGCTTACGTTATCTCTTGAAGATTTTCAACCTAATCTGTTGTTTTTGAGTCACAGTGCAAACTGGCATCTTTCCATGTGGCTATTTTCAGTAATTCAGTTATGAATTTCTTGTCTGTTACTTTTTCTTGTTTGTAAGGATGGTATTGATGATGACCTCAAAATTATTAGGATTTGTCTGTGCAACTCTCTGCATTAACTCCACAATGTACTTTTTCCTACACTTTCCTCTGGTTTGGAGTAATTTGTTTTTTTTTTAATCTTTAACCCAAGACCTCTTCCTCTCCCTCAAGACTTGCCAGGATTCTCTGGATGCTGAGTTTCTCCCAAATAAAAACATCACTAACTTATTAATCTCAGTAGCACAAAAATATTTTATATGCTACAGAAAAAGCTCACATCCCAAAGTAAATCAAAATAACTGTGTTCAGTATGCTCCTAAAGGAGTATTAACTATTCTGAACATGCACTCTGATGGTATAAGGGCACAGGCTGATGTGTCTATTTTAGATAGCTGTTTGGCATCAGCCATATGGCCTAAATTTTGTTCCTTGGTTGTTTATTGAAATGTTTTCTTTTTTACATCTTTATTCAGTACTTTGGGGTCTCTGTACAAACAGAGTATTCTGTTAATTTCTTCCTTTGCATTAATAATTTCTCTGCTAGTTCCTCTGTTTCCAAGTAAAGAAACCTCTTTAGTTTCTCTCAACCCTCAACTTCTGGCAAAGAATACTCAAGACAGAAATGGCAGCTCATCTCATCTGCAATTGTATACAGTTAAACTCTACACCAAGCTTATTGCATAAGTGAGCATACTTATTGCATAAGTAAGCTGGCCCCTCTATGACCTAAGTTTTCACTTTTGTTTTCATTCTGCTGGGTTTTTTCAGCACCATCTTGTTTCTGGCCCACATAGTGTGCATGTCTTCAGGGACAAAACCTCCTGAAGACTTAATTTTGTGACATTTCTCCCTGGTATCCAGTGATAGGATATGCATGAATGGTTCAAAGCTACACCATGGATGGTTTAGGCATTAGCAAGCATTTTTACTGACAGGGTGATCAAAAACTAGAACAGGCTTCTCAGAGAGGTGACCAGTACCCAAAACCTGTTAGTGTTTGGAAAATATCTTTAACAATATTCTTTAAATTTTGGCCAGGGAGTTGGACAAAATAATCTTTGTAGGTCCCTTCCAACTGAAGGTGTTCTGTCCTATTCTATTCTAGTCTAGTCTAGTCTAGTCTAGTCTAGTCTATTCTATTCTAGTCTATTCTAGTAATGCCATTTCATTCTAAATAAAGAAGTAAATAAATGCTTCTTGCTTTTATACTGAAAGAAATACTCCTTAAACAGTCTTCACAAGAAGAGCTTCTTCTTTGGAGCAACATGAAAAAGTTTCACATACTAAGTGTACTTGTTAGTGACAGAAATCATGCAATCTACTAAAGGTCTTCTACAAACGCATTGTTTATTGGTAGAGGTTCAAGGCTCTTGTCACTGTATTTCAGATATATTCAGCTCTAAAAATTCCAACAGCTCTGTGTTTCTACTCAGGATAATTCTCTTTGCAATTTATTTGCTTCAGACACAATGCAGTGTTTAGTATAAAATAGCCTGAAAGATATAAGCTTTAATTGTTTTTGCATAGCAGTACTTGGGTTCCTACAGCTGTTCTCCAAATATTGTTATTTGGAGCTACACTATTTATGCACATTTTTCACAACATTATACAAGTTATGCTGTTGTGCTGGGAGGGAGAAGTGCACATAAGGTTTTCTTGTAAAGAAAAATAAAGGATTAGAGACTTTTATGAGGCAGCCGTCATGCTCCTCAAAACTATAATAAATATGAGAAGCTATTTCCCAATGTTCACATATTTCAAGATGTTCTTTTCCTTTCACCTTCTGTATTCTTCATCTTCTTCTATGGTTGCTAAATGACTTCCTGATCTCTAATTTTGACCCTACTCTGAAGTACATGCTCCTGATTCTGTACTATTATACCTGGATGATTAACTGGCTTGTCAAATAAATCACTATGAGCACTCAGCTACCATTATTAATCTATTAATCACTTTAGCAAAGAAGATGTTAATGCTATTCTGTCACCTTCAGAAAATTCTAGAACTGAAGCAGCTTGTGGACTTGAGCTTGCATTCCAACATGACTGCACAGGCACACCAACAGGAATACAAAACACAGAATATTGATAATTCAGCATTTTTGTGGAGAGACTGACTGGAATCAGGCCAGCAACCATACATGACATTAAGATCTATTTTAAAAAAAGACACTATTGCAAGCTTGTCTTCCTGGAGTTGACCAGTGACATCATCAGAACTTATGGTGAGAAATGGGGATCATGGTGGAACTTAATACCACCAGGATGAGAAAAGTCTATGAGCAATGGCCATTGTTACTCCCACAGAATCATTGCATCAGAGGGATGACTCTGAAAGGGGCCTGTTTCACCTTTCCAAGATGGGTCATTGTGGAGGCTGGTGAGCCCACTAAACCAGGGTCCATTGTGGTCCCTTGGAGGGACAGACCCTAAGCTGAAGACCAGCCCCTCATTTAGGGTGACAGAAAAGGCCTCTCCCAGGATACCTTGTGATGCTGTGCAAATGTACCCCAGTTCTGGTTGGCCCATTGGCCTCGCTGCCCCCTTTCTCCCCTATAAAGTCAAGTCACAGATTCTTCCCCTTCCTTGGTTTCCCGTTGACCCCTGTCCCCTAGCCACTCCTTCCCTGTCCTCCCATTGACCCACACACCCTGGCCTCTCCTGTGTACTGCCCCTGAGCCTTCAGATCATTGGCCCTGATGCTCTCCCCGCCCTTTGCCTCCCCAGCATAAAACCCAAAACCTTCCCATTGTTCTTGGTTCTTCGTCCCTGCCCCTTCCAGCATGTGGATGGGTGTTGAGGTCCACAGCTGTGTAGGCGTTGACCTCTGCCACTGATAAATGCTGCTGGGAACTCACGTGAAGACCCCTCCTGCCTCTGTGGCCTTATTTCCACTGGCTGCATGTGCAAGTGTTGTGAGCCCCCTCTGCCCTGACCGGAGCGCCTTCCCCGTGGAGAGGCTTACAGGGAGGTTGTGGTGCTGAGCAGCTTGTGCCCACGTCGCAACAGGTCATCTTGTCTCATGTCTTTCAGCTCTGGGTGCCCCAGGATGCCTGCTCAGGGCTTCTTCCTGTTCTTTGTTTTCCTGAAGTTTCTTCCTTTCTCTAATCTACTGAAGCCCTGCTTTTGCCTTGATGCCTTATTTAAGATCTGCATCAACTCTCGGCTTTTCTACTCTTCATACTCCCAATCCATCCCCATTAAGGCTTATTCACAATTAGAATGCTGCAAATATGTAGTGACAGTGAACTAATTCTTCTATTTTACCTTAAAACTAACCAAAATTTTCCGAAATAGATTCACCTCCTCTCCCTCAAAAGAATTTAGGCTTTATTCTTATGTTAAATATATTCAGAGATAAGGAAGGAGTGTTACACTATATTCACAGGAAATCCATTGACTTAGTGGCACCAAGAGGGATTTACATCATAGAAAGACGGAGAATTTTAAACTACAGACTTTGTTTTCACTCAATATCTTCTCTCAATTCCACTATATGTGTCTGAGGGTTTTAAATGACAAAATGGCTACTCATATTTAGACAGGTTTAACTGGCAGCAGGTTTTGGATCTTTGTTTCTTTTGTGTATCTGACAAATTACACATTTACGAGGAAGATTTCACTTTTGGTCTATTTGCTGTAGGAACAAGAAGCATATTGCTTCAATTCATGTTTATAACCCTTCCTAAGAACAATACATATTTCTTTATTTATACTTAGGCTGACACTTTTTACAAATCTCAAGAGAGTGTGTCAGAAGAGATATGTTGAGGAAGACATTTCTGAAAGACTACATCTTTTTTCATTGAACAGCATTAACTTTGTTACTGCAAAAGAAAAAGTAGTTCTATTGATTTTCAGTAACTTTTTCACCCTCCGGGAATAAAAACATAACTAACTAAAACAAAAACCATATTTTATTACTAGTAATGAATGGGCCCTTTTACTTGTCTCTATTCTTTAGTAAATGGACTACCAGGAACTGAGAAATTGAAATTAAATTATTAGCATGACCACATTATATTTGGATTCTTTAGTCCCTGGCTTGGGTCTCCTAAGGTAGGTATAGGACAAGTGCAAGAGATTGAATACAGCATTCCTTTTATTTAAAAGCTGAGACACTCAGCTCTTCTAATAATTAAGGCTGGGACAAAATACATTGCATTTTCAGTTTAAGGCTTTGCCTTTTTTGTGTATTTGTTTCTACCAAAAACTTGCCCTGAACTCAAGCACCAGCAGCACAGCATTACAAATGTATAGGATTTGCTGAGGCAATTTTATTAGCAGGCAGAGGAAGAACAGAACTGCTGGGAGTCAGCAGAAGGCCTCAGAAGATCCTCTCTAGGAGTTCTTCTAACCACTTCTTGGGTCATGGCAGATAGTTTCCTCTGCCTACAGAGCACACAATATATTAGGAACCCCTCAGCTTTTGAGATGCAGAAACTTAACTTGGTTCATTGCACTCCCTCATGTGTGGCAGACCAAATGCAAACAGCTTGCTGCCAATTCAGAAACAATAAGAGTAACTACAGAAATAAAAAGTCTCATTCAAATCAAATAAACCCTAAATAAGCTCCAAGGACAAAGATCTATTTTGAAGATTGACAGCAGTATCCTATTGGCATCTTTTCGGGAGGGGGATACTAAGAGTTGTGGATATTTGTTATTTCTAGAGAAGTCTTCAGAGTAATATTTTTAGGATAATAACATAAAGCAAAGCAATTTTTGATGGCAAACTAGTACTTGATTTGCTTGGGGAAAGGTAACTTCAACTTTCCTATGTGTTACAGGTATACATTTTATCAGCAGCTTTGCATTTTTTTCTATATAGGACCTTTGCCTCATTCAACATCCAGAATGAGTGCAGACAGTTACAGATTCAGCATTACACATGCTTTCTTCTGCAAAAATTATTGATTTACCTACTGGAAAAAATGCTCCTCATGTAATTTTTCTGCATTTCGTACTAGATATACCAGATACCTATCCAGTTACTGGGGTGTCTACTGGAGTATCTCCAGCACTCCAAGGCTTTCAGCTGTGTGCTGTGACCTGAGGCTGTGGGGCAGGAAATAATATCTGGAATCCTCTAGACCCTTCTCTTCTCTCTTACATAGCCAGCAAATTTCTGAGGATTTCTTATACCAAGGGCACATACTATACATGCTGAGCACTGCATTCATTCTGTGCAAAGAGCTGAGAGTCTACACAGAACAAATCACCTCAAAAGTCATTGCCAAACTATTTGTTTACCTAGGTTTTTTCAGTTGCTAAGAAGGTAAACTTATTTTCATATAAGAAAGGGCCACTGTCCAACAGAACTTGTAAAAGCCACAGTTGAATAATTTTTTTTAAAAAAATGAAAATTCTAGAATTAAAGTCTTAATAGTATAATAACAAAGTGATAAGATTATCTGAGAATAGGAAAGGATGAAATGAAAAGGAAAACAAGCCTTTCCATTGGGACTGATAAAATATCCTGAGTAGAGATCCCTTAGAATATACAGAAAGGACTTTGTGGAAAAATTCCAGCTTTTTATTTTAAATGGATCCATTCCTTTTTCCCTAATGAAGTTGATTTTTAAAAAAGATTTTTATCAGAAATATTGGTAAGAAATGCATTACAACTGATGCTTGCTGGTGGTTTAGATGAAGCAATTTTGCACTTATCATTGTTAACCCAACATGTTAAAAATGGTAAATTGGGCTACATAAATCATTACTATGGAAAATGGGGCAAGAGATGAACTCACTACATGGTCTCATCACTGTTCCACTTCTTAAAACAAAATCAATGAGAGCTTAAACCTTCTTGGGTAGCAGCCTGTCCAGTTAGCTCTTGGAAACCTTCACTGATGAAAAATCACAAAGTCTCTAGACAAATTATCCTACTACTTAATTCTCCTTTCAGCAGAAGGGTTCCTTAATGTTTAACCTCAGTCTCCCCAACTGCAATTTTAATCCCATAAAACTGGTTTAAAAATCATGAGATTTTAAAAGTAATATTCCTTGGGATCTTTATATTATTTGCCTTCTAGTGTTTGATCCTTTCAGATTAACCTTTCCAAATGTCTCCTAGCAGCCATGAGAACTCGAAGCTTATTTTTAGAAAATAAAACTGAAAGCTGGATTTCTTGTAAAATAATATAACCCTGTAAACTGGGATTTCAAGGGGAAAAAATCCCACCCAAAATTGCAGGACTTGTAATAAATATACAAGAGCAAAAAACTGTCTGTGAGAAATACATGATGAGTGGTGTGCCATATTCTGTTAGTCTATATCATAATTAGGTATGCATTTATACAAATTAATCCAAATTTAAGGCCTGTTCCAGAACTCCCTTAGACTGGGGAAAATAAGAAGCATTGTTAAAGTCAGTGAAATGTAAACTGATTTAAAGTAAGAATGTGTCTCATCCTTAAGAATGCAAAGTAGTGAGCTTTCTTTTGTAAAAGAATAACTTTTTAAAATTATTTCTATGAACTGTTTCCACTAAAAGGAATGCTGGACAGAAATAAGCATGTTGTGCATATTTAAGTATTATATACCATATGAGCTGGAACAAGAAAATTTGGAGCTAGATTAATTTTTGAAAGCATTTCTAATGTTAACTAATGTGTGTTCCTAAAACCTATTTATTAGACAGCATTAATGCAAAGAGGTAATATAGCTTGGCTACATCTCTGGGAAGTTAGACATTTAAACTTGTTCTCAATGCAACTAATTACAACTGTAATTTTTATAATTAAGGGAGGGGAAAAAAATAAAAAATCAGGTTTATCACTTGTAATATGCAGTTTTTAACCTAATTAAAGGACAACATCTCTCAATCCTGCATTCATTGTATTGTTATGGAAAAAAAAAGATCAATGTAGTAGTGCATTTCTTTGCTTTTAGCAATCCTTCAGATCACCAGTGCAGTGCTCTATATTTCTTCATCTTCATCAGATGTAGGACTGAAAATGAAGGGCTGTAGGAATTTTAGCAGTACTTGCACCTTCCTATGCCAAAATTACTTTATTGTGTATTTGCAGATGTGAGCACACTGCTGCTACCACCCATGCCTGACTTACTTGGGAATTTGATTACTGCAATATGCTGTACATGGAAATAAAACATAAATCATATTAGAAGGAGAGCTGATGCAGGAGGCCCTCAGGTGGAACATGGGTGCTGTTTGTCAAGTGCAATACAAATGGTTTTGACCTGTAAAGACTCTTATGACTTCAAATCTGAAGACGAGCAGGACTTTGCAATAATATCACAAGTGCAATCAGTGACCATGTTAAAGTACCCTGGTCTTAAAGGCCCTTCCATCAATGAATCCTCAGGGATTCATCCTGACTATCAGATACCAATCCATTGATCTTCAGGAGAAACTGCAAGTCATCTCTTTTTTTTTTTTTTTGCCATACAATAGATGTCACTAGAGTATAGCAAATGGAAAAGGTAAAAAGAGTAAGAAGTGGAAGTGTTAGTCTAGTTCTGCCACTGCAATATGGGGACAAGCTATTTTTCTTACTTGTGCCTCTATTTCCCTTCTATCATTTATCTATGCAGCTAAAACAAAATGTGAACATCTACAGCTATTATTTTTAATTTTAGATTGACTACAACAAAAACAGCTAGAAGGGAACACATACAAACAATCCCTAGAGTTGTCATTCATTGACTGAACCTTGATGCTCTTTTGCCCCAATATCTTTTCCTTGAAATACATTCTCCTCCAACTATAAAACTGATACAGAAAGAGGGACACTGGGTTACAGACAGCCAAAGGTTCAACACAGAGAGTATGTAAAGTGAACATCTGTGTTCCTTATCAGATGCCTAGCACAGGAATATGCTGGAAAGCAGATTTGATTGCTACTATGGTGCTCTGTCTCTCATATCTACCCAGCAGCATATTTGAGAGTAATGGCTTAAAGGAATAAAGACAGTGTCTGTCTCCCTGTGTGGCTGACCCTTCCTTAGCTATGAATCAAAGAATCACCAGGAAAACATAACCCAAACAAAAGCACATGCTCAAAGAAGAAGATTTTGATTGATTTTAATGAAAAGTTCTAAATCTTTCTCTTCTGCTGTAGCATGCCTCTGACCTCTGTCACATAATAAGGAAAGAAAAAACTCAGGCATCACAGGCCACTAAAACAGTAGCCTTGTTATGCTAAATTTATTATTCAGCCAAGATACATTAATTCTTATTTTGCTGGAGATACCCATTTTAAATCAAGTATTAATATATTACAGAACCGTATAATAATATTTATATTATATTATATTATTATTTATAATAATAATAAAAAAATTTTGGGCTGGAATGTCTCCCAGAAATCTGATTTTGTGTTAAAATAATTAAACCCAGATATTCTTGCAAGAATATTTATTGTTTATCTTGTGAAGCAATGCAAAAATGACCAGGACTTATACTTTGCCACTCATAAAAATATGACAGAAACCAGCTCCTGTGACACTAAACAAATAGAAAAACATTAGTCTGGAAAGACCCCCAACAGAGAAGTGAAACCCATTCTCTCCTGGAGCTCTTAAAAGTAGTGAGGCAAAACCTGATGTAGACCAACCTCCTTCTGTACAGGCACACTCCATCTTTTATGAGAAATAGTCCAATTATGCTCCATTTCAGTATGCAGGAAAAATGATCCAACCAGGTAACCGTAGATAATAAATTCAACATGAATGAATGGTCCCAGTACCATTGGTTGCTAGACCGAGGGAACTTAGCCCAAAAGAAAACGAATAGTTTTAGCACTCTCTGAGGAGAGATCCAAGACACTGGTGTAACATGACTATGTCCCGGTTCAAACTCCATTACTGAGGGGGAAAAAAAAAAAAATAATTTAATTCCTTGGTAAATATGTAACACAAACAGAAAAGCACCTATGTAGCACAGGTAGACAGGAGAGAACCCCTTAATCTATTTGTTGACATATCCTTCAGACCTCAAAATCACAGATGGGAAATGGGCTCAAAGTAAAGCCCCCTGGAAGGGCTTCCAGTTCTCACTTTTCCCAAGTTCCTGGATCCTTTAACTAGCAGAAAGGTAGGTTGGTAATCTGAGGTTATAAAGCAGTTCACATCCTAACACACACGGGGCAGTTTCCTTTCTGTAAGTAGAAGGTACACTTAACAGGTCTTGTCTCAACAATCATCCAGCTCCCTTCCACTAGCTAGGAGCTGGAGTGTGAACAGGCTTCTCTTCAAGGATAAAAAACTTTCAAAAATGAATGGCAAAATGAGGTATTCCAGCGTTTTTATGGTGGAAGATGTGGTGGAAGAAAGGCTATTTAGTATATTTCTAGCTTTCTTATACTCCCTGTCAGTCACTGGTGTGAGGCATTCTCTTACTATTTTGAAGATGTTTTCCTGCCTAAAGATTCTTTTCTGAAAAGGAACATAATATGAAATTTGGATCTGAAAATATTTCATAGTCTTATACCTTGTGATTTAAGATTGCCTCCACTTAATGGAGAAGAAAGGAAAAGCCTGAAGAAATAATAAATGCTGTACTGCAGAGCAGTATTGAATTAGACCCTACAATTCCCAGTTCTGCTGCAAACCATGCTCAGCAGAGGAACATTGGAGACAGCATAACAAATGCTGAAGATATTAGAGTTTTGTTAAAGGAGCAGAGGCATAAGTCTTTATCAAGCCCCAGAATTTATGTAAAGAAATGTGACCAAGTGATAGATTCTGGAAAGCCCAGGACAAGTAAGAAAACTCTCAAGACTTCTCCTGTCTGACACAGCACTGAGTGACAAGACATGACCTAATGTATTGATGGCTGTGGACCTTTTGCTGTATATCTGAGAAAGACAGAAACAGAATGAGACAGAATAAAAGCCCATCTGCTGCATGTTGATCAGGTAGACAGAGAAGATATGATGTTTCTCTTTAAGCCTAGTGCTTTGAAGGGACACATTTCAGATGTGCTACGACCCCCCAGAGGCACTTTGGCATTTCTGGTTACACACTCATCATTACGTTTTTTACTTTCTGGCTTAGCAATGCATTTACTGTAGTACACCAAATGTTACCAAGAACTTTAACAGTGTGTTTGAAAAAGTGAAAACTTTACCATGTATGTCAGTAGTACCAGTGGTGAACATGCACATGTATGGGGAACTGGAATATCATAGAACCAGGTGTGTTGGGGTCCTTTATTTGGACATAATTTTGCCCCTGAATATTTAGTAAGAAATTCTAGATCTCTTTTGCTGTAAAGTGAAACAAACTGCAATCCAGGCTATTGTACAGACCTTTGAAATGTGTTATATGTAATAGAAAAAGCTACATTGCTGATGATCTCTCTCTGTAGCATTTCCACTGAAGGCAGGACAAATGCAGTTCCATTTTCTTTCAACTTTATTTAAAACTAACAGTAGAGATTTTATTTTTGTATACTGCATTGAAAATGCCTCTTGATTATTCCATCATAATGCTGTTCTCATGGATGCAGTAGAAAACAATAACTTCTAAATTACTAAGTTTCTTAGCTCATAAAATTTCACTGTATAAACATACTGTATTCCCTGCTGCTCCTGTTGGGAACTATATAGATTATTCTGCTAAACTAGGTGGATGGCCTTCTATATACTATGATAATATACTGCATCACTGTCACACGGGGGCTTCTGTTCTTCTCTACCTACTGGGACTTTCAGCTTCCTAAAAGGAATCACAGCTAGGTTTCTCTTCCTTCAGGAGTGGAAAAGCTCATTACCAAAGGAAAGCCAGCAACAGTTAAGACAGTGCAGGCCGTATTTCAGATGAAGATCTTGACAAGGACTATTTGTCTGCTTAAAAAATGGAATGTTCTCCAAGCAGATCAGTTGCAGAATCCCAGATAAAAAACTTTCTTTCGCCTTTGACATTTCACATTCAGGAATCTGCTCCTTTGTCATTTGTTTTTGCTATGCTGCTGGCTTTGGCCCTTATCACGTTAGTTATATCACACATTTGACAACTTAGGTGGAGCTACTCAGTGAGAAAACCAAACATATCACAGAATGTGATGAATTCTCTAAGATTATCTACATAATGTTTTGTTGTTTTGCTGTTCTACATCCCGAAAAATTTTGGTAATGAGAAATATTCTTAAGGTTTCCAGAAATATCATTTCAAGCAGATTTTTTAAATTCTATAATAAAAGGAGACATATTGTTCTGCAGATATTTATCCTCTGGGTTCAGATCTTTTCTCACTACTTGCTTTGGATGAACTTTGAAGTTCTTATCTTTGCAAAATGCAGTTTCCTATTTAATAGAAAATGTATTTTTACTGCAGTTGAACTATGTTCCACATATATTTTTAAAATACCCAAACCATAAAATCTTCTTTTCCATTTGAAACTACCACAGAGTCTACAGTTTTTCCATTGACTGATAGCTAGGGTATTTGAAAATAATCAAAAGCAGGCTGAATATCTTTAAAATTAAATATATTGCATTTTATCATCATATGTTGAGATTTTTGGGAGACTTTCAAATACCACCCTGATGCCACTGTGTATGTCTCAGTGCCACAGTTTGACTCAATTATCCTTACACTAAAAGCTTTTGATGTGAGCTATGATGATTGGAGTTGTTTATGCTGCATTAATCTAGGAGGCTACAGATCAAAACTGCCAGAGTGTGAGATCAAGCTGACTTGGAAGAAATGAATTCTACAAGACCACCTGCCAAAATTGCCATAGAAACATTAGGAATGGAGGCTATGAATATGCCCCATCTGATTTCTTTTTCTCATGAGGGAGAAACTGTCTCAGAGTTGGTCATGTTGATTCATGTCTAACCACCTCAGTGTTCTTTTTCTCATTGTGTTTTGTTTACAAACTGACTGAGGTGCTTACAGTACAGACTAGGACTAGAGACTCTGAAAGGCACTGCTGTGGGGTTTGACAGAACCTGGATAATGGTGAGGTAAAAAGCTTTTGACATCCTCCCCAGAGTTCAGGTAACACTTGGGGTCAAGGGATATTGTCCTTGCTGGGCTGCAAATCTCAGTTTTCCCTCTGAAACCAATAGTGTCTGGCATCACAGTGCCAGAGGGAAGGAGTATCCATCTTCATCCCGGTGCTTACTGCACCTTATGATAAGAGATTGCCCAAGATGTCGGTGGCTTTTGGAAAATTTTTGCACTTGCAAAGGTTGTGGCTGCAGTTAACCAGATTCCAGGTTTCCTACAGAAGTGTTGCAAACAGCTGGATCTCTGTAACTAAATTACTCCCTTTGATTGTTAAAAATTAGGAAATTATACCTTTGGTCAACTTGTTAAGAACATTTACCTGAATTTCATGGAAAACTGAAATGTTTGAATATGTTTGGGTTTGAGCTTCTAAAGCATTAAGTTAAAAAAAACCCAGCTCTTTTGGGTAGTGGAAGAAAAGAGGAAGGGAATTATCATCTTAGATGACAGAAAGCAGCAGTTGGATAAGTGTTCCCTTCACAAAATCAACAACCACTAAAAGCCTCTGGAATCTCTCCTTTCCCCCCTATATTTATTAATCATCTAAGCATTATAAACTTAAAAATTGATACAAAGGTCTTTCTTTGTGCTTTGCATTGCCTAAAATTTTTGGTCCCTTTTAATTTTTCTTCCTTCATTTTCAGGTAGTGTGAAGCTGTTGAGTTGAATACTTGGAAGTATTAAGACACAAGCAAGCAAAACTGAGAAGGGTTTTCTGACAAGGCAAGTCAATGAGTAAGTTTATGGTTGAAATGTTTACATATAGACATCTATATTTGGGAAAATGCTGCTTGGCTTAGACTGTCAAATCATACCTTAATTGAATACACTCTTATTTTTCACAACAGTGTTAGAGATGACATTGTTCATGAAGGGTGGTTAGTGGACGCTTTGTTAGATTTATTCCTTTGGGGAAGTCATGTGGGAGAGAAGTGATGTCTTGAAAAAGGCAACTAATTTGTAGTCAGCTGGGTCTTACACACCAAACATCAGCTGGGGCTATAAGAGTTCTGGGTGAATACTTAAGGTCAAATCTTAATAAATCCAAACAAGGGCATTACACTATCATTGACAAAGTAAATCCCCATATATAATAGAATACAGAAGATTCACTCATGAACACACATAAAAAGCAGATAAATCCTCACTGAGCTAGTATAGTAATGGAGCCCATAGAGAATCATTTTGTTAACATCCTGAGCTTGAAGAAGTTCAAACTTACACTAAGTTTTATTGGCCTAGGATACAAAAGCATCTATGAGTCATAAAAATTGCAGCTGTTTTAACATTTCATCAATTTATCCTAAATTTTAAAAAATTATTTAGCACCACTACCAAGTCTCTGTTTTTATTCTTCTCACTTTTTCATTGCTTTTTCCCCCTTTCATTGGTCCTTTACAATCCTCCTCAATTTTTTAAAATAATAAAATGAAAATAATTATAGATAAGAAACATAAGTTGGAAAAGGCCCTCATAGCAGAATTAAAATCAAGGAAACAAAGCAATTTTTTTGTGAGGAAGATGGATCATAGAATAATTCTCATGTAGAAAATATAGAGGAAAAAATTCAAATATGAAACAGAATGACCAAGGGGCAGGTGAGCTGAGGGAGTCTACAGGAGATGTGGAGCTGGCTGCCCCTGTGAAAAGAGCTCCTTCACCATAAAAATATTTGGGTGGCATTTTTTGCAAATTATCCTAGTGACAATTCTCTAGTGTATCTCCAGAATTCCCAGAGAGATTAAATATTACTTCATGCGGCCTAGAATATCCTCCCTATCAGAATATCCTCCCTCTAACTCTATGGCCTTTGCCCTAGAGTTAATACATTTTCTGATAGAACTGAGTAGTTGTACAGGTCAGAAGAGAGATTTAAACAAGCTCATTTCAAAAGGCAAAATATAGTCAAATCTAATGTAGGACTTATTTTAATAAAATTGATAGGACCACACTGCCTGAAGTCTGAGAAAGGAAAAAATGGGTACATTTCAATTGAATTTTTTGCACTTTTGGGACCTGGCCTTCCTGTGGATAAAAGACTTAATACTCTTAATGCTACACATTTTTGTGTTCTAGTCTACTCCTTGCCAATGCAATAGTCTAATTCTCTTTGCTCTCTCCTCATATGGGCCTAATTAAATCTGTTTCCTCAGGAGACTGAAGTACACAACTTATTCTTTAAAAAAAAAAAAAAAAAAAAGGAAGGATTCCTCAAACTGCATCTGAGTTTATATTTCTTGACCAGCCCCAGAATATTTTTATCTCTCTGGAAGCAACACTGTTTTATTTCTCCATATCTATGTTTATCTACTTGTATAATGGTGTGCAAGAATGAATTCAGAGATGTGCATTCCAGCCTGAACAGAAAACAGTGAATGAACTTTGCAAACAGGCTTTTTGAAAAGAGGCAAAAGCATTTGCCTGCATTTACACTCAGCTAAAGTATTGCTTTAGTTTGATTTAATATTCTGTTAATCAGACAGTAAGTTGTACAAGAAGTCCTCTTCATCCTTTGATCTTTGCATTATTTAGTATTGCTCTGACAAGACAGCCATTTGAAGTGAGTTCTTCTGGGTCCTCCAGAAGATTGTACATCTTCTGGATAAATCTCCAGTTCAGTGTGGTAATCAAAAGGTTAATGTTGGATGATTCAGAAGGGTTTAGTCAGAACAGAACAGTTGGAGCACCTCTCCTTTTTTTGTATTGCCTTGTCTGCCAATGTCCGGGCTGCTCAGCTTTGCTTCCATTACCCAGCCTTGACTTGGCCACCTGTCATGACAGTAAGCTTGGGCTGGAAGGGCAAAGGATGTGTCTGGGTTGTAACTTCTGCAGTGTTTAGCAAGTGGAGTGGCATAAATTAGTTCAGACCTGGGACATCTCACAAGACAGACCACGCTGTAATATCCAGCCTCTTTCAACTCTGGAACTTAAGGCAATAGATGGCAGTGTTGGACTAAAAACTTTGCCTGGCAAGGAAGGTGACTTCAGGGTCCTGCTGACAGCACCCTCTCTCTGCTGAAAGAGTGAACCTCTTCTCTGTTAGGTGAACACCCCACGCTGTAGTGCCCCTCTGCCAGGGCTGGGAGGCTGCTCCGCACTCCTCCTGGGGCTCAGTGCCCTCCTCAGAGGAGGATGGATCAATGGAGAAATAGGTTCATCACTTCTCCTCTCTCCTTTTGTTTATAGTCTGATGATTAATAGCTCCAGGTGAGTAATAACAAAAGAGGAAAGTTACTTGTATGTGCTGCTGTTATTGAATAGCAGACAGATTAAATGCTGCATGATGCTGAGCTCTCTAAATGAGAGTATTTACTCGAGTTTGCTTCCCTCTCTTGTGTGTATATGTTTTTATGCTGGTAGAGAGACTTCATTAATCAATAGGTTTTACAAGAGACTATGTATTTTAGCAGCAAATTGTCAGTTACAATTCTTTGCTGCTTAGTTTGTCCTCCAGTACTGTTTACTTCATTGTTCCCTATTAATCAAAGCAGCAGAGGTGAGGACAGCTAGGAAAACTTGTGCTAGATGTTTCTGTTCATTCATTTATTCTGTGATTTGTTATTCTGCCCATCTCTCAGAATCCTCCTGTGCTTACTCAAGTGGATCTATGTCATCATCCCCAGGGTTACAAGAAGAAAGCGCTGATTTTTAATTTCTGCTGAGCTGAAGACTCAATTTTTTTAGCTACAACAATGAAAGCCTCTGTTTTGCAGTTTTGAGTGTTTCTGTACCAAGACGTTAAAAATTGAAGCTCACAGACTCCTCAAAGGCAGGTCAGCCTTGCCTAATTTGGCAGTTGAAGCAGCAAGTCATGGATTTTAAATGTCTTGTCCAAGGTCACACTGCTGCTCAGTAGCGGAACAGGGACTAGGACACAGAATCCTCACCTCTCCATTTTATTTCTTCTCCTCTTTACCCAGATTTAGTCACCAGACTGCACTAGAAAAACTGATTTTCAAGTACAATTAAAAGTTAAAAACTGCAGGCAGAATGCTGTTTCAAGTCCCAGTGATACCAACATTCACTGAGCAATGCTGATCAACTACATTTCCCAGATGGAAAGACTGCATTTCCCTCATCAAAATTTCTCCCTGTGAAAGGAAGTCTATGTGTAGACCTCAACGATTTCTTTGCATTCTTACTGTCTTTCCAGATACTTTATTTCACTTTCAAATATTTCTTTCACTTCCAAATAACAATGATGTTGATGAAGAAGATTTGTTAATGTAGTATGGAGGTAGTTCAGATTCTTGAATTAGAACAATCATACCAACACTTTCAAAGCTTTAGGCTCTCAGTATTTTAGAAAACTGGCAAAATGCCAGGCTTTTAATCAAAAAGAGATTAGTCAAATATCTTTCAGTTTATCAAAAATGCAATAATTGTACAGTGGTAATTTTGCTGCCATTATTATTTTTTTTTCTTGACTTTGATCATTGGTCTCACTCCTGGAGAACAGAGGAAATATAACAGCACATTGTACCAGTCCATTTGGAAATTGCTTTGATATGTAGCCTGTGAAAAATGTTGTCTGGGCTGCTATGATATTATTGCTCTCCAAATCAACTAGAAATAGATTGAACAAAGAGGACTGGTAGAAAGATTCAAATGCATGACTGTGGAGAGAGACTTCTGGTATCTCAAGAAAATGTTGTGATGAAAGCTACCATAGGCTAAAGTTCCAATTAAGGTGAGTGTGGAAGGATTAGAGTGACTGAGAGAAATATACACATACATATATATATATCTGTGAATTTATTCAGGTTTGCAAATTAGTATTTTCCCTCATACTTTAGCCTACTTTTTCTGCATCTGAGATCTCCATTTTTGCCACATAAAATCATGTGAAACAATCACTGCTACATGAATTTTTTCAGTTTGTCACAAAATAGGCAGCATAAACACTAGTGATCAAGCAGAGATTGACAAAATTTTAAATGATTAAATGTTCTACTATCTAACAAATTCAGATCAAGATCTTCTGGCAGCCAATTCCTGAGAAAGGGGAAAAAACTCTTTGTTTGAGTGTATTAGTTAATGAAAATTACTTGCTCAGCTCTTAATCCTGGGATGAAAATCTACCAACACTGCTTGACAAAGGAATGACTAGAAATGTTTGGGAAAGGGGAAAAAAGGGGGAAAGGAGAGCACTGTAGATTCAGTCAGCTTGTTGAGAAAAACACATCAAAGGATAACGACCAAAATGTTCTCGCTCTGTGTAGAAGTTAGTGGCTTTTGGCAAGTGTGTTAGGAAAGAAAATAAGATGATGACTGAAAATGAAAAATATTTTTAAAAGGTATTAAATTAGTAAGGTGTATCTAATGTCTGACCTACTGAGTTGCATTTAGAAGTTGTATTTAATGATGCACCAAAGAAAAGAAAAGAAGAAATCACAATCTGAAAATAAGTTTCCCAGGAAAACTAGGAAATATTTCTTTTTCCATAGCCCTAAAAAGTCTGTCCATCTATGTCCTGAAGGGCAGTGGGTGTCCTTCTCCATGGCCGGAGTGGTCATTTAAGTTTGGACAGTAAAACCTGCCAAAAATATCCTTTATCACTGAAGTCAACAGGAGCATGGGAGCTGCAATACTTGTTTCAATGTCACATTTCAGTGTTTCTGTCTCCTTTTCAGCAATGATCAGTAACAGATGCATCAGAGACACAGGATCATAGAATGGTTTGGATTGGAAGGGACCTTAAAAATCATCTTGTTCCCATCCCACCACCACGGGCAGGGGCACGAGGTTGCTTAAAGCCCCATCCATCCTGGCCTTGAACACTTCCAGGGATGGGACATCCACAACTTCTCTGGAAAACCTGTTCTAGTTCCTCAACACCCCCACAGTGAAGGATACTCGTTCAGCACTGCACCATATAGTATAGGAATATAGTGCAAAATTCTGCTCTAACCTAGGTCTAGATAAAAATAGATTTATGTCCCAAAACGTGCAGCTTGAAATTTATAAAATTAATTGATACACTAAGATATCAATCCATTTTTACCTCAATAATTTTTTGAAATGCAGTGTTAAATATGCCCTGATTCTCTATACTTGCAGTGGGGTTATTCATTAAAAAATAATCAAATGTGTGTGTTTGTAGGCTGGGCCTGAGGTCTTTGAGAGTTCAGGGCTTTGGAAAGCTTTCTGCCATAATTGAGTTAGAGGCTAAGAATAATAAAATGGAGATAAAGTTGCAGAGTGGCATAGCAACCAAGAAGAAAAATAGGATTTTGCACAGTCTAGGTTCTGGCAGGACCAGGCAGCCTGAGCACGACTGTAACAGTGCCTTAAATTTCATAGTAACTTCGGGAATATTGCTTTCTCTGTTATCTTGTATTGGGTACTTTCTCAGTTTCCCCAACACCGAAATGTTCAATTAGTGAATTGCATTTTGGGAAGAGTCCTGGTAAATGGGAAGTGCTTCATATTGGCAGCCAAGGCTACAGAATAATTGTCTAGGAGATTTTTCTGAAGGTCACATTGATTTAGTCATTTGCATCTCAGTTGGACAAAGCAGAGGAGATTGTTTTGTCAGCAACAGTCCTGTACTAGGATGAAATTCAGCCATACACAGAGGATCAGAACAAAACCTAAGCAATCAAATCTTGTTTGGAGATGCTAAAGGGAATCTAAGTGAGGCACAAGGATTATGTGGTACGTTCATGATATTTACAAATATTGTAGGGGAACATAGCCAACACCTAAACTGGAACTACTGAATTTTTTTCTTTCTTTCTTTCTTTCTTTCTTTCTTTCTTTCTTTCTTTCTTTCTTTCTTTCTTTCTTTCTTTCTTTCTTTCTTTCTTTCTTTCTTTCTTTCTTTCTTTCTTTCTTTCTCTGTGTTAATTATGGTAATATTAAAGGGTACAGTTATTGGATGACAGTTACTGCAGCAAGATAAAAGAAACCTGAAATCACTACTGAGTGGGAAAGAAACCTTTGCATTCAATCTTACAATGCAATCTGTTGATGTCTCCACTAAAAAATACTGATTTCTACTATGTGTTCTATCTTGTATTCTATTGTGTCTAGTCTTACATTCCACTTTCTGTCTCTTTATGGACAGGTGTTGTGAGGTGAAAGGTGAGAGTGGCTGTACTAATGGAACTATGATTCAGGTTTGCAAGAGTAATTTCTAGCTTGATCCCAAACTTTGTGAGTAAATTATATGATTTGTGGTTCTACCTTATACCCACTGAATGAGATGTGCTTTTTTCAAAGATTTTCCTTCTAATCAGTACTTATGTACACTAGAGCAGACTTTGTCACTGGTCTGTACAAGTTCTTGTAGCTTGGAGTTCCAGTGTGAGTGCTGAGTGATTCAAGTCATAAAGCAGATAGAAAAGCCCTGTAACATTGTTTAGAGGCAATTTTTGGCCTGACATAAGTAATCATAAGAATTACATTAGAAAGTATTGCATATTACCAATGGTAATGTATTTTCATAGTAAAGAGAATGAGGAGACTGCCTCTTTAAAAGTGATGCTAATTCTGTGGCAGATCCAGCATTTTCTCCAAGAATAAAGACAGAAGTTGACAGGATCCGAAATCTCAGTAAAGAAGAAATCAACATCTGTGAGATCAGCAGTTTTTAAAATAATGATCTATTTTTTCCTCTTTTGAAAAGTATAACTTTGTAAGCATTAATGGTCAATAAACTCCTATTTTATTAACTATGATTATTTCTGATTTTACAAATGAAGAAACAAAAATCTTGACTTTCTCTGAAATCACAGGACAGTGCTACTTTTTATGCAAAGAAGAGCCCGTCATTCTGCTGCTTGACTCTGCAAAAGGTCTCAGTGACACAGAGATCCTTATGTGAGAAAAGAAAATTGTGGAATTTATATTTCATCATGAAATTAGCCTAACTATAACTTCTGACTTCAGGGTCAATCATCTTCCGGCAATATTTCATAATTCCACTGCCTCTTTGGTGGTAGAGCTCACCTTTGACAGCATTTTTGCCAACTGAAATACCAGGAGTGAAATAAAACTGGGCCTGAAGCACCCCAGAAGTGTCTGCTTTCTTAGTGAATTTAGAGGATTCTGTGTCATAAGCTGAGCCAGCGAGGTTTTGAAGATTGAGTAATCCTTCTTAGCCTTGTATCCTGAAGGGAAAGGGACTTGGAACAACATCTAACAGCTCACACAAATGAAAAGACTCACTCAAAGGCAAAGATGTTCACTCAAGTAGTTTTCCTTTCTGAAGTTCTACGCTGGCACTTAGGACTTTAGTATTAGAGGAACAGGAATGGTAATATGAGGACATCTAAATCACATTCCCTATGCTGGTCCTTTTTAAATTGTATAGAAATTCTTGAAAGCGGAAAGAATCCTAATGGAATATATAGTATTGAAATGCACTGTAATCCAAGAAAATAAAAGTAATACATCACAAACATGACCAGAGAAGAACACAAAATAAAAATTTCAGCTATTATTATATTTTACAGCTCAGATTCAAAATCTGTAGATTTCTGCAGAGGAAGTGGACAATCCTCACGTGTTCTTGAGAAGTTATGCATTGGGGTTGTATGTCCTTATGTTTCTCTCTTCCTCTACATGATTTCTTTTCTTAATTACATATAGAGTTTTCCCTTTTGGCATATGTAAGGACAGAAAAACTGTCTCGGGAGCTCCTAATGTTTATTGGTGTTGTACTTCAGATTTGGGGATGGTTCTGAGCAGAAGTAAGAACAGTAATCAAATTCCTGATTGAAAAAATTTTAAGTGTTTCAGAGGTAAGACACAAATATGGGTTCTTTCAGTTTTCACACAATTTCCCTTAAATGTGTGGGGAATGCTTCTTCAGGAAGTTTATTACTGGTTGTCAATGCTCTGGTATAACAAAAGTGGACATAACAAAAGGACATAATGAAGGAAATTGGCCTTCAGGACTTGCCTTTTTCTGAAAGAACATATCCATGTTTTGCTCTCAAAAATACAATTTATCAACAGAGTGCTCATTAAATTTACACATGGTTAAAGACTTGCTAGTAAAAGTTTTGCTTTAAAAATGGCATTTCTGAATGATACCTACCTCAGATTTTCATAAAAAAAAAAGCTAAAAAACCCAAACAAAAACGTCCAACTCCAGAATCTGCTGTTTTAATGTCTAAACTATTTTTATTTTACAGCAGTTTTCAAATGAAAATTAGTCTGACTATTATATTTTGCTACCAAAAGGTTAGCAGAAAACCTTTTAGAATACATAAGAGGAAATAGTTTCTGATTATCTCCTCATAAAGAAGGAGAAATTGCACCATATCAACTTTCCTTATACAGGGTTGTTCAGCCATTTAAAAGATTTAACATTATTATTAATTTTAGTAGTCATAAGCCAGACTTTTATTAATTTTAAAATGAGGAGAATTTAAAATTTTTGAGAATTGTTGAAAGCAGCTAAACAAACAACCTAACTTTTAGCCTAGCAAAAAAAATGTGACTGTGGTAAATATAGAGGTATCTGAAAATGTATCAATATGCCAGAACTGCTGGAGGATATATCAATAAGGAGAAAGCAGTAGAAACCTAACAGTTTGGAAAATATTCAGTCTGTGTTTCTTAATATTAGAAGATTTAAGAGCAATCCTTTTTATTACTTTGTGTTGTATTTGTATATTTAGGACATTTCATCATGTCATGAATTTCCCTATTTCGCATCACAAAAATGCTGAGTTGTCTCTTCTGTATAAAACACAGTGCAGCACTCTGATGAATTTTTGTGATTGTGTGAAGAAAATTGTGAGAAGCCAAGGGCAGCTGAAACTGAAATCCAAGTGCTGTGAGCTTTGTCTCAGATATGTTAAAGAGTACCTCTGGGTGAAACAGTACTGCATTTGTCCTTGAAGCCTCATCTTTGGCTGTGTTCTTACAGGCTCTCTAAAAACAGGAGGAGAACACAGTGGTGGCCAGCCAATAATGGCACTTGGAGCAAGAGAAAAATTGAAAAGCTCAGGAAAATACTCACTTCATGCTGAATCCTAAAAAAAAAAAAAAAGGGAAAGAGAGAAGAATCATTTGCAGTAAAAATATCCACCAAATAAAGCAGACAGCTTTCTTCAGATTACCTTGCTTTTTTTTTATTCAATATGAAATGGCTTGTAATTTTGAAAACTCTTTTTGCAAATGAAGAATTGTTGAAAATGACCATCAAACCATTTCAGCCATCTAGAAATAAGTTATTATTTCCATTTTTTTAATATAATTTCCCCCTCTATTTGAGCTGAAAATATTCACGGAAGTTTACCTGAATTCTACAGTTCCTGGGAGATTGGACTTCATTTTACTGCCTGTGATAAAACATCTTCAAGCCCTGATCTTCAGCCTTGCATTTTAGAAAGTAGTTGCAGCATATCCTCTGGATTCTCATATAAAAGTGAAGGAAAGCAAAAAATTACTGAATTTGCTACTTGCAACTTTCTAAGATTAAAGAAAGGCTGTTTACTGAAAACAAGAACAAAACATATTCAGAAATAAATAAATGAACAGTATTTTTCTTCATTTGTAAGATACAACTAAAAGGGACTGAATTGTGTCTAAAACTACTCCCACTGTGTGTTTCTGAGTTAAATGTCATTGCTTCTGTTAGAATTTTCTTAGCACTTTCTTCACAGTTTGATGTCTGTAAATACAATGTATGTCTATTTACCTGTAGAGGCTAACAATCACTGAAAATCAACCAGTGCAATACCATTGGCTGATTTTTTTCCCACATTGGAAATGCATCAATATTTCAAGTAAATCTACTGGGAAAAGAATTGTCAGGTAAATTTTGGCAAATATGTTCCAGTTTCTGTACATTCTGTTCTAACAAATGAATGATATGAAATCCTGCCTGCTAACCCTCAAGCCTTGTCCTTATAATCTCAAGGTCACATTTCCTGAACTTCAGACCTTTCTGAAGCCTCAAAAGCTGCCATCTCAAACTTGCAGTCTGTGCTTGCAAGTGTAAGACTGAACTTCCACAAAATCTTGTAGAAAATGTCGGTAGTTATACTTCACCTTTAATAGCAAAATAGGCAATTGCTAGCAGCTAAGTTTCTTTGCCAAAAATTAACTGCAATAAAGCTTAAAAACATGGCATATATTCACAACAATGTATTGTAATTGGAAATACATGCTGAGGAAGGAATATCTAGATTATGTTTCAAATCCCCACATTTCTGCAAAGCCTTTGTAATTGCCATGCTCCTATTATCCTGAATGTATTTGACTACTTCATTTCCATTAAATCAAGCATTAAAAAAATCTCATTTAATAGCAGAAACATGTCTTGAAATTTAAATACATGTATCTTGATGCTCATTTGCAAGTAAACTTTGCTAGATAATTTGTTAACAACTACACATAAGGTCTGTAGATAAGAATAACCTAACTATATTTGTTTGCACATTCTACAAGGAGCTGGATATTCATATTTAAATTTTAACATTAATTAGAAATCAGATGTAGTACATCATAGCTTCTCCAAATCTAGATATTTACAACATTCCACAAGGGCAGTATGTATTTATATACACATTTTACAGAGTAAGCAAACAGGCCAAAAGAATCCTGCTATAAACATAACTTCTGGTGAACTCTGGGCTCTCACATCAATTTCTTCTCATTTTGTGCTTAACCCTAGTGACTACATTTTGAGTGGCAAGATGAGTTTTCTAAATGAAATCTTTTATCTCTCAATTTACAGCTACTATGTGCGAGGCAGTGGCTGAAGTTCAGTTCTCCTAATGGTTCATTCCAAGGAAAAAGTTAGAATCTTGTCATTCAGCATAGAAAGTTTAAAATCTCTGTGTTTTCCTATAATAAAGAATGCACAGTTTTAACTAAGCAAGAGAAAGCAGTTTATGAACATCTGATGAAGAAAATATATTCTGCCTCTTATTAGTATCCCCAGAAACACACTACTGTGCCCAAGGGAACTACAAAAAATATATACCTCACTTAATAAGGTTCCTGATTAAGTACTGTGAATAAAATTAAGTATGCATACAATTTCTCTTTCACCTGCTTTTGAAAATCCATGAGATTTCCTACCAATGGCCAGAGGAAGTTTACACTGTGTATATTTTGGATAAAGAAGCTTTGATTTAAGATGTATATACAGTATTGTTCGTGTCTTTGTTTTAGAACAAATTCTATTTGGAAAAAAGCTGAATTATGGCTCAAAGATGAGTAATTGCTGTTGGTTTTCTGCTGCCTCTTACTAGTGACATCACCCTTTTCCACTGAGCCTGCAGAAAGCATAATTCTCTTTCCACTGTGAAAATGAAAGAGGTGTCTCAGACATCAGAGAACCTGTTCTAAATATATCTTGTCAGAAAAGTGCATATTAGTCTTAGGTGTGGGTGCATGTGTTTCTTTTCCTCTTAACACTCTTTTCAATTATTCTACAAGATTGATGTAGAAACTCCTACTAAGTATTTACAGCACATCTTTTTATGGCAATATTTTTTAACTGGGTTCTTTCTACATCTAATTAATTAATAATTAAGAAAAGAAACATTCCACAGATCAACAAGTAAGAAGTAGTTTGGATAGACTTACAAGTAAAAAGTAAGTAGGTCTACTTTTGATGTACATTTGCAGCCAAGCAGTCAATGAGATCCATTTGAACTTATGAAATTTTGAAACCATTATCTAGTAAGATGAGCTTAGTAAAGAAGATGTCTCTGTATCAATGTTCTCTGCAAGAAAGGCTTTATGATTTGACCAAATTAACCTAAGAGCTCTCTGGCAGCAGGCTTTGATTTTTCCATGTAAAGTTTTTCTTCTTGAAGTACACAAGAGTATTCCATCTGTAAGTACCACAAGGGCAAATTTTACCCAGAACTGAACATTTTAGAATGATTCTTCTTCCTGATAAACACTTTCCTGGAGGGTGGTGATGGTGGTGTGAGGGAGGAAGAAGAGACACAGGGAGTAAGACAGGAAATAAAATTGTTAATTAGATTAACATTCTTGCAGATAGCTAGAAACTGGAAGCAAACAATAGCCCTAAGTGTGACTACTTTGAAGTAATTTACTTGTCTTTAGTGTATTTGTTAAAGGTTGCAAGAATCTCCAGGGCACAACTCTTCTCTGTTTTTTTTTAAAGGTGAGCTCAGTTTAGGGAGTAAGCTAATATGAGAGGACTTGATCTGTTTGTTTTTTTTCATAGACTGAGTACCCTTGCATTTTGTGAGCAATGTCAGTGAAGCATGATGCTTGAATTAAATGTCACTTTGGCTGAGGCCACATGTCTCAGACTAGACATTTAGAGATATAACTCTCCTATTCGCTTTTACAGTAGAAAAAGATATCTACATAGACATAAATGACAAACTAATGTTAAAATGTGAGTGCTGATTTTCCTGGTCATTATTGTTAAATTCGTAAGTTGTATGGTGGGAGGAAAGATATTGGGCTTAATTCCAAACTTTTATACCAGTAAAGTCTGTTTGTGGAATTTAAGCTGTCTGAATTTAGTGAGAGAACTATCTCTGGGTACACTTTAGTTATTTAGTATTTACTTCTATCAAGACTGTATTCTCAAACACATCACTGTTATCATGTGGATTTCCAACCAGATTAAAGGTTTTATCTTTACTTGAGTGCTTGAAGGAGGGAAGAGGTTAATTTATTCCTTCCTGAGAAAGAGTGTCCTGCATGATTTAAGGCACAGATCCCTAGGAGACAGACCCCTTGGGTTCAGAGGCACATCTTTCCTCCTTTTGGCAGGAGAAGGCTCAAACCTGCTCATTTAGCTCTGCAGTATTTTCTTACCCAAAGCTGTTTTCGCAATAGTCTGAGAGTCTGTGGGGAAAGAAGAGTTGGATCTCTCCGAAGCCTGAGGAGAAGATGCTGATATTTTCCACTCTCCAGGAATTCCAGCTATAGTAGGCCTGGCTCTGCAACCCAGGCTTTGATGACCTTTCAGTTGTGACTTCTGTGGCTGGGGACCTGAAAGCACCTTTAATTCATCCTGGAATCTAGGTTACGCTCACAATGTTGAACAGACCCCAAAGGAGGCCTTTGAAAAGTCTCTGTTCCATCTTTTTTATCCCCTTTAATTGGGTGAAATGAGAAAATATGAATTTATCCTCGATTTGTATCCCTTGGATAGTCCTTTGGCAAATAAAACCATTTCAATGTTGTACTGATGACTATACCCACAAACCTTAGGTACTGCACCAGTACAAGAATGAAAGTTTTTCACATCTCACTGGAAATGAAAGCAAACTTGAATGAAACACTAGGGGTTATTTCCCCTAGTTTGTCTCAGTCTACCACTAAATTTACATAAAACACATTCCCTGAAAATCCCTGTATATACTGGACTGTTCACTTTTAGCTTTTTTATTTACTTCACATTTCAGAGAGAGAGAATTATTTCTGCATGATACACTGGCATAGGCCCTCTGAGTAAATACAGAGCCTTGAGCTGAGCCAGCATAAATGTGTTCACCTGCAGTTGCTGTCACTCTGAAGTTCTGTGGGAAAGTGTATACAACCACTTACTGACCACTATGTCCTGATTCGTGGATAAGTTTAGAGTCAGAGAGTACTATCTTAATCTGATGATCAATGATAGCTCAGTGAGAAAAGGTGAAGATATTTCTGCCTAAGCACGAGGCCTGAAGTACTATCCATAAATCCTGTTGTGTTTTGTTCCTGATGACGCCTGCCAGCCACCACCTAGTCCTCAATTTACATTATATTTAATATATCTCAGGTGTTACAGGGGTGCTCAGGTACAGCTGTACAGCTTGACACATATCATGAAATGCTTTTTTTAAAATTTTTGAGTAATTTAATACAGAACAGCATACTTTTTGTGGCTTTGTTAAACAACCATAGGAGGGAATAGACAGGAAATATGATCCCTGATTATAAAAAGTTTTGGAAAACTTTTAGTCATCTTCCTCTGATTGATCTAGTCATTATTGTAAAAAGGGACTTCAGAATTACTATTTCTGTAACAATGTTATGTCAGTATGAGTCACAAAGAGTAAGAGTCAAGGCTCTGAGTATGCCACAATTGCAGCCTTGCCTTGAATGGTGTAGTATGGGATATATAAATACATACTTACAAATAAGTTAAGATACTTTAACGCTCACACTTTTTAATTCCAAAATTAAACAATCCAAAATATATGGGAGGTTCTAATGACAAATGCTTCTCTTTCTTCTAATTTTCCTATTTCTTATCTTTCTTAGTTATTCAGGGATGAACACAGCAGGACATGAGAATAAGAAAGAACAACATATCCTATTTATATATTGTAGAAAACTTTCATATATAAAAATAAACAACAATATTAATAGATCCATCAAGGCTTTGTGAAAAAACACAAATCAGGAAAAGACAATATACTTATGTTGCTATTCCTCTTTAAAAGAAAAGAATTAATTTTTCTATCATCAGTCATCAACCCAGCAACAAAAACGGAATGCAGGTCTTAACGTTGTGATTCATTTTTCCAGACAGATAAAGAACAAAATAAACCTGCAAATAAAAGTGTGAAAATACTGAATCGTATTACTTGGAGTAGTCAGGCTTCTTCTGAGAGAACTGCTAGAATAAAAAATTTAGTGTAACATCAAGATCTATCTGAATAAACAGAGTTGTTTTCCATTTAAAAACCAAGATCTTTCTGTGACTGATTGATTGAATACATGTATGGAAAGGAAAATATATGGGAAAGTGTTTGAGAACTTTACAAACTCTACTTTTTTTCCCTTTATTTCTTTGGGACAGAGTTTATTGCACGAAGTTTCTTAGCCATTTGGAAGCTGATTCTTTAATGTTTTATGCTTTTCTCATATGCATATGTTAGCAGTACCACTGCTGTCAATTGGTACTAGGTATGCAAAGTAAGATACATTTCCAGTGCTGTTCAGAATGGTACAAATGTTATTGTTAAAAAGCCAACATTGATCCACTGTAATTGAATCTCAGATAATATAGCCACTGGATCAATGGTTGACATTTTAGTGACAGCCATAAAACTCTAGCACAGAGAAATATGTTGCAAAACCCTGTTCTCTAAGTGTATTTCATACAATACAGTACTTACCTTTAGATAACAAAGATTTTTTTTTTCATTCAATGGTATACAGACCTTTAGAAGTATTAATGCTATGTGCAAGAGTGACACACAATTTTATCACTCCTCAAAACCTCTATGGTCCACCTAAGTGTGTTACTAGGAAATACTTTTGGAAAGAAAACAATTTCATGGTTTTAAGAGTGTTTATGAATATTGGTTGATAGTTGGCTGAACATGTGGAAGCAGTGTGTCCAAGGTGGTCAAGAAGGTCAATGGCAGCCTGGCCTTTATCAACAATAGTGTGGCCAGCAGGACCAGGGCAGTGATTGTCCCCCTGTACTCGGCACTGATGAGGCCACACCTCGAGTGTTGTGCCCAGTTTCGAGTGCCTCACAACAAGAAAGACACTGAGGTGCTGGAGCATGTCCAGAGAAGGGCAATGGTGAAGGTGCTGGAGCACAAGTCTGGTGAGGAGCAGCTGAGGGAGCTGAGGTTGGAGAAAAGGAGACTCAGAGGAGACATTATATCTCTCTATAACTACCTGCTTCAAATCCTTTAATTCTTCTACTCTGATTATATTTTAAAGGGTACTCACTGATTTTACAGACATTAATAATGCTGTCATTTATAACCAGAACACCTAAAACAGGTGATAAAATCTTATGTATCAGTGTATATTTACAGGTGAAGAGTGGTCAGTTCAAGAAGAATGACCTTTCATTAGGACAGAAGATAGCAATTATTGCCAGTGACAATGAAAGAAACCTAAGATTTGATAGTTCAGTGACAGGATAATGTACAAGAACTTATATATTTCAAGTGTTTATTAAAGAACTTAGTTCTAATAAAATGTCAGTCTTAGTCAATGTTCTAGTGACTGGGAAAATGCAGAAGCAAATCAAGAGCTTTAGTTATCCGTTCAGTTGTAAGTGCATAATATTTCATTTCATTTATACTATCCCTTTATCACAACAAGCAAAGAAACAAATGAGCAAAAAAAGCCAACAAGAACCATCAAGTAATAGGGGTCACCCTGTAAGTATGTAATGTTTGTGTTTGTGATTATGAATGTATGTGTGCTACTCTGTCCAATTAAACCACCTGTCTTAAAATACTGAAGCACTGCAGAGGAGAGGAATTCTGGTGCTAAAGAGTGCCAGTGACCATTTTTCCTCTTTCCTGTGGATGAATTTTCAGTTCTGGTAATTGAAATAATGATACTGTTGTTATGTTCCCCCAGATAGCAGACCCCACAAGACATGGGAATTTATATGGTCATCTGTCTTGTTTTGTCAGAATGGATTGCAAAATATTCTTCAATGCTCAACTATTATGTAGGCTAGAAAGCAGAATGCAAAGTATTTGCATCTTTTTAGATATCAGCACTTGCAGCCACCGAGGGATAGAACTAAAATAAAGACTTAAAATGTATCATCTGTCTCCCTATATTTCTGAAACTACACTATCTGATGAGATATGACACTAATGTCTCCTAATATTGACTGAGGAGCAATTTCCAGTAACAGTAATAGATTAATCTTGACAACGTGTTATTCAATGTCAAAAACATGCCCTTGGCTCTATCTGGAGGGATCTTTCAGCTGTTTTGGGAAAAATGCACCAGAGAGAGAGAATCAGGGTTAAAGTGGGTGTAAATGTGTTTAGCAGGCTGATCTGGATGTTCTGCCTTGTTAATTCTCCCATTGCTTCAACAGACTGAAACAGTAAGTCTCATGTGATGTGGAAAATCCCTGTACACACAACATCCATTAAATACAGAGAAAAACTGGACATAGCAATGCAAATGTGGTCCCATATGTGCTGAGTAGAAGGGAATAATCCCTGCCTCAAACTACAGTCCTGCTAAACCTGCTTGGTGTGTGGTTGGCTTTATTTCTCTAAGTCACTCCTAACTCACAGTCAGCCTGTTCTTCATAAGCATCCATCTGCCCATTTCTGCACAGCTGTTTTATAGCAACTTTTGCATAACCTGTTGCTTATACCTCATGTATGGGATTCTGCACTTGCTTTTATGGACTTTATGTGGCACCTGTCAGCCCCTGACTCCAGTCTGTTGAGCTCTCCGAGTGGCTGCTGTACACTCCAGTGCATTAACAACTGCACAAGTTCATGGATATGCTGATGGTACATCTATCTCATCACCAAGATGAGTAAAAAAGATGATAAACACTCAGTTCCAGTACTGACTCCTGAAGAATGCCAATAGTAATGAGCTACCAGCTGGTAGGGGACGTAGCTTGCATGACAAGCAGAGAATCAATCCACAATTCCTTGTAAAATGGGGATTGTGCCAATAGAAATCTCTTGAAGTTCAAAAAGGACAAGAGGAAAATTATGTGTTCAGGATAACCCTCTGCATCACTGTGGGCTGAGAACCAACTGGCTGAGCATCAGCCCTGCTGTAAAAGAATGTGGAGCTGATGGTGGACATAGGGTTGAATATCAATCAACACAGAAGTCTTCTCTGACTAAAGGAAACTACACACTAGACTATGAGAGACCCTTATGTGAAATGTGGACTTTGAGGGACTGTATGGAACTTCTATGGACTATATGCCTGTAACACATAGGGATAGATTGGTAGGCAGACCAGAGGAAAATATCATCTTTCTCCCCTCAGCATCGCTGATGCCGTACCTGAAATACTGTGGCTACTTCTGGCTCTCCACCTCAGGAGGGATGTGGAAATATGGAGGGGTTAGTTCCAAAGACAATGAAGCCCAACTCTTCTCTCTAAAGCCAGTAAAAAGAGGTGAAAAAGCCACCAATCATTTATGCATGATTAGAATGGATGCTGGGGGAAAAGAAGTAATCAGAAGTTGGATTGCAAGGCGAGAAACTACCCAGAGAAGATGTGTAATTTCCATCCTTAAGCTTTTCAAGACTCTGCTGAACAAAGTCATTGCTAACCTGATCTAGAGCTTTACATGAGTAGTTGGACTCTAAAACCTCTCAGAGGTGACTTTGAAACAGAATTTCTGCCAGTATTATATTTTTCATAATTAAGGAATTATGAAAATATACTTTCCTTATTAATGTTCATTACCATAAACTCAGCAAATTGTAGGGTTTTAATGGGACTTTCTTGATCTCATACTAGTCTTGGAATTTTGCAGGGTATTGTAGTTTATCTTCAGATGGTAGCTAAGTGGCTAAGGCACAGTCACTATAACTGATAGACACACACAGCCTTCAGTGTGTGTGTGTGTGATCATCCTCCTCATCCCACCCTTCCAGTGGGAAGGGGAGGATTATCAGCAAGAGGGTAAAACCTGCGGGTTTTAATAAGAACTGTTTAATAATGGAAATAGAATATATAAATAATGCGCCCACCTGGATGATGGCTGAAATCTTTTTGAGTTGTAATCACTCAGGGATAGAGATCTATTGTCTACCTCTGGTTCTGCCTCATCCTCCTTTTCTACTGATGGTCCTGCTTCATCCACATCTACTAAACATGCTCATTTTCATGGCCATTTCTTCTTGTGTATCAGGGCAGCTGATAATGGCATGGGTTAGTTCTCTGGTGCAGCACGTTGCCTGTTGCCAGAGTGGGAGTAGCCACAGTGTCTGTCACAGGACACTTTGTAAGAGGGCTTGGTGGGCATGGGTTGTGTCCCAGCATCTTGCATGATTTGTGTCTCTCTGGAATTTCTAGGGTGACAGGATATTTTTTCCAAATATTTCACTAGTTTTTTAGGTTCTGTACTTGTTCAGGGGTAGAGTTCCAAAAAATTTAAAGCATCCAGCCCTAGGCAGTTCCTGGTTTTATCCCTTGCATGCTACCACCCACAGTTTCCCAAGCTAGGGCAGATCTCTAAGTGATATTCTTAAATAGTTGTTAAACCTTAGAAAAGCTCTGGAATCTATTCAGCAAAACATCTTAGTTCCTAGAAGTAGGTTCATGCTGTTTTGAATAACTCAATAATAATCAAAAATTTCCAAATTCTCAAATGGCTCTTCCCCTTTCCTTTAAACTGGTCGGAAAAGGGAAGATGTGATGTCTCCTCCATAGGCTGAGCCTCTGAGTAGAAAAGGTTATAAGTGTAATTATTAATAGTTTCAGATTGATGACTCCCAAAGTATGGAGACAGCAGCAGTGCTGAGAACAAATACCAGACTGGTTTCATTACCAGCAGTTCTATCATACCGTAAGTCAGTGTTACAAAGCACAGCAGCTGACAACCTTAGCTCTGTTCCCATGGGTGGTAAATTCCAAAAGGGAGCATACACTGCAAGTAAGAAATAAGAAAATTAATAAGAAAATTAACTCTATCCCAGCCCAAATTAGGACAAGACAGCACCAACCTTCAGGGAATCCTCAAAATGGTCAAGGCAACATCTACTTCTTAGGAACACTAAAAAAGGCAGACTTTGCTCATTTCATCCAATCCTTGTTATCATAGGCAACCATGTAATGACTATATTTGACAGATTTGCTGCCTTTATGAACTGAAGATACTACACTGAAATTCTCACAGGTGCAATATTGAGGTCTTCAAGATCACTGAGACGGGAGCATAGTTCACAGAAAGTAATACTCTGTTCTTAAGATTCTGCCTGCCACTTCAATCTGACAAAAGGATTTCCTTTTTGTTCCTACCCAGATAGAAAACATTCTAATTAAAGACTTTTGGGATAGTTACATTTGTTTAATTCATTGTGAGTTTGGTTTCAAACAAAGGTTTCCCCAGGAAAACGTTCCTTTTGCAAATATACAGTGGTTACTTCCTCCTTTGCTTTCCAAAGAGATGTTTCAGTATCTTTTAAAGCCATTAATTCTTCCAACATCTTCAGACATTTCCAAAAGTAAAGTCTCATAAGTGAACATCTGCTAGAGCTGAATATGAGCAATATATCCAGATTCAAAAAAAATTTCAGAATTTAGAATACAGATCTTACTCCTGATTTGGCCTTCACAAATGACTTTTTTATTTTAGTATTCAACAGCAACAGAGTTCTTTTGATGAATACCATTTAATCTGAGATGATTTAAGTTCTATATTTTTTATCTGAGGTTCAGTGTTTTGATATCTCATTTTAGATTAAAATCTAGTAACTTAATTAAATGACTTAGTGCCATAAAGTAGTTCAATGAAAAAAGTTCATCTGTATACAAACATAATGGATATTACTGCAGGAACCAAAACATATATGCATATATGCAGCAAACTAAAAATTTCAGTTGCTCATTTATATGAAAATAGAAATGCAACATAAAATATGAGTTTTGTGTGACACTTAGGTTTTCCAGTGACAGATACAATGGGAAAACAGAAAGACAAAAAAGATTCTTCTGCTAATAATTCCACAGAGAGTTTTTTCATAGGAATACCATGTTTACTATTTGGTTTAAGCTCAAAACAAAACAGAAGGAAGCATTTTTGCAAAATAAAATAAAAATAATATGCAGATTTCTCTCTAATCTCTTGATATTCCCCCACTCTCCCAAACTGTGAAAATACCTGAGGAAAAACATCTATCAAAATGCAGGTAAAGAATCTCAGGAGAGTGACTAGTCACCTCTGCTGTGCCCTTCAGATGTTTGCTACAGATAGGTGATTAGTAAGTAGAATACAAGGCTAATAAACCTGTGTTATTTATTCTGCAGTGCAGTTCTTTCTGGGGCATGTTTTCTTAGAAGATTGATTAGTCTGTTTATTGTGCAAACTTGAAAAATGCAAAAAAGATTAGACCCAGCAAGTTTTTAAAATCCCGCTCTTTACATCAGCAATGCCATAGTCCTTCTGGTATTGCCATGCTTGTGTGAGAGCTGAAGTTCAGCCACCAGAATGGCAAAATATATTGAAGGGCAATTTGACTACATTATAATGAGGGCTGGGAAAAAAATGGAGCTTTCTACCTTCACAGTGACTCACTAAGTTTGTGAGGAAAGGTTTACATGAGGGGAAAAAAGGCTGTTTAATGCACAGAGTATTGCTGTGTAGATGAACTGCAACACCCTTTGCTCCCCAGCCTGCTCTAATTGAAGAGAGGGACGAAATTCTCTGTATCTGTAAACTCTGTATCTAAGACTGGAATTTCTCTGAAGTATTACTTAAAATAAGGAGGACTGCCTTAAATTTTGCCCATTTTGATTTTCACTAGTGCAGGAGTATTTATGTTGATGTGATCTGGAGTTCTGTTTTCCTTTCACACCTAAGGGTCAGCTGGCTATACTGGGTTTTGACTCGCAAGAGCTTTTGTTAAAAAGTAGGACTCCTTTATGACCATGTTTGTGACAGCAGCTAGCAAAGATTTGGTTACAGCTAATCTGTATCCAAACTCATAAATCAAACAAATGCACTCTTATCTGGAAACTAGATTAAAATTCTCATCAATTGCCTGGGAAATCCTACCAACACTGGTGATTTAGGATCAGCAGTTGGTCAAGAGAGAGATGAATAAAGTGTTTTTCATCCCTTTTGTTTCTTCTTTGGGCTAAATGGGAAATGAATTCTTAAAAATTCCATAAGGACAATCTGCCTTCCAGACCTTTCACTCATCTCAAGACTAAAATTTCAATATTAACAATACCTATGAAGCAGAGTATAGAAGCAAAACCATAGGGAAAATGTACTGCTTGTACTTTCACTGGCATGTTTTCTACCTAAAACATAAATATGGAGAAAATAAGAAATTAATCCTTTGCTCATTCCTGGAAGATGGAGGAGTTGTGACCTGAAGTGTGCCTTAGAAGCTATTACAATTGTTTATCTAAACATCCATTCCAAGCAGAAGAAAAACCATGACTGCCGTAGGGAAAAAAATTATTTAAAGAAAGAGAAATACTGGGCCCTGTAAAACATCCAGCTTTTCAGAGGACTTCTGTGTGTCTATACCAGGAGTGAGAGGGCACAGTCCAGAGGAGTCCTTTGCCAGATTTCTCAATTAAAGGCTGTTGAAAGGTGTATAAACTCATTAGATCTATTCTGCTCCATCATCTCTCAGGACAGAGAGATGAACTTTTCACATATTTCTAGTAGTAAGTGTAGCAAAGTGGACTAGATCTTGGAGTATTCATTTTGATCTAAAGGCACGAGGATGTCTTACAGTAAGCAATTGCATACCCTGGCACTCTCCAGCACCTCTTTCCAGCTCCATTCAGTTTAATGGACCCTGCTGATCAAATTATTCCCATAATGATACAGAGAGAGAAAGATGAAGAGATGCCACGACACAACTGACTCTGATCCCACCAGAAGACAGACCAATGCCATAAGCACACAAACAGAGCTTTAAGAATTTCTGATGGCTCAAGTCTGGGACCTGACCTCACTTAACAATGGTGAAGATAACAGGACCAAAGGGCTTTGTCCTGTCCCATTCATTTATACAACATCAGAATAGAAATCCTTTGACATTGCAATGCAACGCCTGTTCAGGGGAACCAAACATTTGACATCCAATTCTGTGAGAATTTTAGAGGGTAGGAGCACAGACTACTACTTAGTACACAAGTAGGATAACGAGCTCCAGGGTGGTTTCAGCTGTGCCACTCCCTTTTTACCTTCTCTGACCTTAGGAAAATCATTTTAACTTTCTCTGTTGATATTCAGCTTTTCATAGGTACAGTGAGAACCTTGTAAGAACACAGCTACAGTTAAGTATACAGCATTTTACTCATGAAAAAAGATTCAAATCTTCCTTTCAGAGATGGATAATACAGTAAATTTCTGACAGTAAACCAAGCAAAATCCCTTGAAAATACAGTTTGATAGGAATTTACATCTTGCTTGATGATTCATTTGAGTGATGAAAGCTTTTTTATTATAGGAAAAAAAGAACGTAAAAGACAAAACTACTGAAAAATAAACCTTAAAAGCCTCAGTTCATGCTTTCCTCTTCTTGAGCTCTAGAAAATAAATATTCTAAACACTCGTTTTATCAGGCCTCTTAAATGGAATAATTTAAGGGAAAACAAACAGCAATTGTACGATTGTAAAGAGAAATTAGCATTTTGCTCAAAAGGAATAGCAATTAGCAATGATGACATTGTGATTTATACTAATTGAGATTAAGTCAGACAAAATGGTAACATTAGTAATCATTTGAAGTACTGTATTACTCATTATACTGTGCTTTGTAAACATCTCTCTTGAAATGAAAAAGTAATTAGTAGCATTTTAGTAATTTAATTCACTGTAATTAGGATTTTAGGGGAACTACAGCACTGCTGCTGGAAACCTTTAAGGTTTTGAATTGAAGGAGTAGGGGGTTTTTTAAATCAGCTTTTAGTGGCAGCTCATTTTCTGTAGTCCACAGAANAATGAACATATTTATCAATCTTAATCTAGTGCTGTGAAGTCACTGGCTTAGAGAGATATTAGTAGGGTCACAGGGTCACATCTAGATCTCGATTCAAAGTCAGTCTTGACAATGAATAAGTAAAATTTTTACTTTCAAAGGGACCTAAGTATGTCCAGTGGAAAGCAAGTTGTCTTCTAAGTACATCTGAGAACATGTGGCATGAAATTTTCCTTCTTATATGAGATCCAGTAAAAGGATATGCTTGGGCCATATATCCACCAAGTGCTTTAAACAAGCAAGAATTCATCTCTGAAGGTGTGTCTGCAGAATTACCCTTCTCATTGATAAAAGTACACACTGGTAGAATATGCAGTGTATTTGACACCCTTTAGTATGAGCAGTCAGCTGGTTCAAAGATTTGAAGCCCATACCCTACCTAATCTATCTCATGAACCCTTGTAGGACTTCCTGTTGAATGTCCTTAAAGGCAGTATATTAACAGGTTGAAAAAACATATTATGTAATTCTAACACACAAAACCAGCCTTGTCTGTATGCAAAAGAGGGTGGGATAACACAGAAAGATTGGTTACCAATAATGGCTGCTGCACTACAGGAATGCTGCTTGAGTAATCCAATGCAGGAGCTTGAAACTCCAGTGCTGCATGTCCAGTTCAGACCTTTTGGTTTAAGGAGACGAACGTTTTATTTTTCTCAGTCTCTCCTGATGGGGCTATTTCAGTGGTGCTAAATAATTTAGCAGTTACTGAGGTACAAAACTGACTCACTCCTCTGAGTCATACATGAGGGAACTGAGATTTTAACACGTCTCATTATTGTGACTGAATACCTGAACAACCCAGATGCTGTTTAACAGAGTTGGCCTTCTTTCTGTCCCACTAAATATTATTTGAGAAACTTTAAATCAGTTTTTCTTAAGATGATGAAATATATTATTTGAGTCAAAACAGTAACCAGCTATATGAAAACATACTGTCATCTCAATGTATATTAAATTGTAATATGAAAATTAAAACTGATTGTAGGGTTGTGGAAAGACAAAAGAGCTGAAAATCTACTTTTGACTGTCCTCACAAGAGAGTTTAAAATAGTTCAAAAATTAAGATTCAGTTCCACTGTACTCATTACAAAAAAATCACAATAATGAAATTACAATGGTTACTGTTTTCTGGTCTTAAATTCAAAAATGAAAATAGTGCTTGAGACACCAGTCTAAAGTACACTTATCCTATTTATATTTCTGTTTATTTAGCAAACCACTGTAATTTCTTATATATATACCCCAAAAAAAGCATCATGATAAATGTCTCTGACATAANAGTAAAAGAATGACAGAACAGCACAAGACAAGATGGAGGAAGAAGGTGTCTGTCAAGCAGAAGTGTGTTGTTTATTTTAACGTGACTTCTAAATGTAAAAAATGTATTTTATCTGAAGATCCTTATAATATTTGATGCTGTACAACCAAAGTGGTGGCAAACACAGAAAATAGTTTATTCTAAGAAAAAATATTCAGTTTTTCTTTATCAACTAGATTGTTTTCCTTTCCAAAAAGTCATCTGCAATTGTTACTACTAGTGATGTACTTTTTATTACCCTTTTATAGGCCTTAGTTAATTTCCTTTGGTCAGATCTCCATGGATTTGTTCCATTTCTCAGACTCCGTGTCCCTTTTCTGCAATCCTTGCCTCATTTTCCTTCTTCTTAGATGTTTCTTAAGTGTATCTTTAGGCAGGGGACAGAAAGAAAGGACAAGAGTCTAGTCTGTGGGGCTCCGAGCACTGCCATCACAGCCTTGTGCTGTTCTCATTTTAATTGTGAGCCCTTTTAACACTTATTCTCTCTTTACTGTTTATATGCAGTATTTTATTTTTTTAAATCTACCTAATCCTGTAGTTTGGTTCCACAGTCTGAAATCTGCTCTTGGATGTCTTGTCATCCATTTAAAATGTCATTTGGGCAGAATCAGGTTCTTAAATAATAGTTGGTCCAACATTTTAATTATACCAAAAGGAAAGTGAAGAAAGAAACAGTACTCTAACATCTATTTTTATGCCTGAATTGGGTCTGGTCCCTGTAGAAGCCAGACGACCTGGCATATGTTAGCAACAGTAGGTTTCCCTGTCATCTTCTGGGATTATTTTGGTTATTTTAGCTTTAAGGCATAAAAGAATGTCCCTCTTTCAAGGGACATTTTTCCATTTATGGCAGATGCCGGCCTGATTTTCCTGCAGTCATTGGAAGAAGGGTGAGATGTTGACCTGGAGTGTTTTATACATACCTGCAGGATTCTGCAGGAAGCAGGAAGACTGCATAGCAGCCCTGGGTACTGTAAATGAACATATTTAAACAGGTTTCTGAACTAATTTAGTGTTAGAAGCTCCTTCTAGTACTTTCAGATTTAGATAACATTAATCAATCTGTTTTCTCAGTGTGAAAGGATTGTTGATATTTTTCTGGATTCTCCTGAAAGATTGTTGCTCCCAAAGAGAGCTACAAAATCTGTGGACATTGCTCTTATGAATAGTAAATAAACAATCCCACATCACAGAGTTGCAACCAGCTTTGGAAAGGCAATTCACTCCGTGGCAGCCAAAATATCTCTCTCTGTTAATGTGTGCCTTGCCCATCTGTGAGAATGTGTCGATCTGTATCTGGAGGGTTTTGTATAGAAACATAATGCCAGGAAGACAAAAGCTTTATGATCCATCAGGGTCATTCCAGAGGATAAAGAATTTGGTAGTTAGCATATTGGTAGTGCATTGGAATTAATGAAGGCTGACATGCCACTTGAATTGACGTAATTTGTTCCTTTAATCA
>VZTR01013450.1:0-11975 GCA_013400775.1 Chaetops frenatus | reverse complement strand
TTTATATATTTATTTATTTATTTTTACAAAAGCTGGTAATTTTCAATCAGTTGAAAAAGCAGATTCTACTATTGAAACAAGTCCTTTAACAGAAATTTCTCAGTCAAAATTAGAACAGGATATTCTCCAGGTCTCTTACTGCACACTTAATAGGTGGACTGAGTTTATCAAAATAATTCCAAGAAAAATAAGACAGTGGCATTGATATTCAACATCTTTCTTCTTTAACTAGAGTTACACACCCAGGAGCTGCTGCACTGATCTCTAAAGCTCAGGTAATTAAAAGAAATTATTTCAGTAAAAAACCTTTTTCATGAGAATCTGTCTCTCTTGCGGAGATTTCCACAGGACCAAAAAGGCCTGAACACCACTAAGTGGACATAAATAATTTCACCACATATTAAAGAAAAAAAAAAAAAAGGAAAAAATAATCATTCAGGTCTCCTTTCATCAACTCATTACATTTGAGCTGGTCACTTATGACTGCTCTAACAATACACTATTAAGAGAATAATCTCAAGATATTGTCATTGTCAGGGCAAATCTCCAGTTCTACCTTTCCTTTTCCTTCAGTTCTTGGCACTGATGCTCTCTTTAGTGCCTTTACTAAATATTGACAGAAGTATTAAATATTTTAATTCATCTCAATGAAAAAAATTATTGTTTATACAGGTCATGTGTTTTGCTTCTCCATGTGATATTCAGGGACATGAAACACAGCCTTCAAATAAAACTGATTAATTTCTGAAAATGATAGAATATACCCCAAAATTAATTTTAATTTCAATCTGGATTAAATATATCACTGAAATCAATGTGAGGTTACTAAAAGATTTGATCATCATTTTGAAAATTACTGGGAAAGAAGATATTCAAATCAAGGCTGATGTTTTTAACGTTGACTCTAATTTATTTGACCAGAACTGAAAAAAAGGAGATGAAAAATGTTTAGATACAATCTGGAGTTTGATTCAAAATATGCTCTTACAAAAATTCTAAAGACGTTTTTAGAAGGCTGTCTAAAGATATTTTAGAAGACAAAACACAGATGAAGGAATAATCAATCTCAGCTAGGCTATAGCTAAACGAACCAGTTTTGCCTTTAGTCTACATCTAGTACTGTTCTTGTGACCTGCTTTGGGGAATAAATGCTGAATTATTGGTCCTATTAATCTGATGCATCCTGTCCACTCATAGATAGCCCCTTCTAAAACTAATTTGCTTTGTCTACACTGCATAGCACTTGGAGCATGGCAGATTGGGAACATATTCTGTCGTCTGCTGTGCCTACTTAATGCAAGCACCCTTCAGCACGGCACACTGACCTTCTGTCTGCCCTCATGTGCCACATGACTTCACCAGCAAATTTTGGAAACAGCCAGAAAAAGCCAAACACTTTTTCAGAGCTCCTGGAGACAACAGGCTGCACCTGCAGCTGCCGCTGCTGGGTTCCCAGTTGATGTGTTACCATCCTGTCAGGTCTGCCACTACAGATGCTTGTGGGCCCATAACCAAGGTCAGTCTTGGGATAGGATATCAATGATCAAAAAATACCTCTGAGGAAGAAATGAAGAATGGAGTTGTTGGTTGCTTGTGGAGATTCACAAAGTTGCACTGCGGCTCGAGGAGTTTAAATCTGGACGCAGGCCCGGTCTTCTCAATTGCTGAGTAGCAGTATCGCTTCCCTGGACTTGGTTTTCTTTGCTGCCAGGGTGCACTGCTGGCTCACATACAGTTTGCTGCCTGCTGGGACACTTGTGTCCTTTTCTTTAGAGCTGTTTGAACAGATAGTTCCAAATGCCCAATAGTGCAGGGTTATTGTTGGCTGAGGGCTGCACCGCCTGCCTCCCTCATGCACCATGCTTTGTGCCCAGACACTGCTCCCACACAATGAGCCAGCAGCGGCCAGTGGCAGCTCTCCTTCCGGGCCTAGTGCCTCCCCACTCCACCAGTTCCTGAGGGGCCGCAGCCCGTGGGCAGCGTGGAGGAGCCTCATGAGGGAACCTCCAGCAGGAATGTGGGGTGTTGATTCCAGTAATGCATGTGAGTATTCCTTGGGAGGCAGCCTCATATCAGGGGGAGACTGAGATGAGAAAGGGCTGGGGAAGGCAGGCTGCTGCAGGGGAGCTTGTGAGGGATGGGTGGTTCTGGCTCCTGGATGGGCCCGCTGGATATGAGCAGGCTGTGGGCTGTCCATCTGGGATTGCTTCCTGCTACCCTGTGAGCCTGTCACACCACTGCTGTGACAGGCAGGAGCTCCTGACCTGCTGAGGAGACAATGTGCAAGAGCAGCAGCACCATTTTGCCTGGTGCATATGCTTGAGGATTCTGAGAGGGAGTAGGGGTGAATATTTGTCACTCCTTGCAATGGCATTTTGACAAGTCATTTTCTTCACTGGTAGCTGCCATTAGAAATGATGATTATTGTGTTGTTGGATCTGACCAGTTTGAATTTTATACATCCAGTCCAACAAAGAATTTATTTTTCCCATATAAATGTCTATGCACTCACTGGTCTTACTTGTATGTGTTTGTCATTAATTGCCTTATGGAGACAGGGACAGCAGCCATTTTAATTCAGTTGGGTTTTGTAGATTGGTTTGGTTTTCTTTGGACATTGCATACTTTCATTTTGCTGGCAGAAGTCCAGTCCCAAATTAGGTTCTCACCTCTGGTGATGCTTGCTTGAATGTTCAGTCATCACCATCTCAAGAACAAAGTGAAAGGACTGTTGAAGTGACCTGACTTTGTCTAAGGACTTGTCAGCTGCTGAAAGGGGCACGTGTTCTCTCAGGTCTTGGTCACTAAGAGTGTCAAAGGCTAAAAAGCTTTATGAAATAACTATCTGGATTTCATATACAGTATATTCCATTTTGGATACAACTTTGTCATTTAACCTTTCAAATTATGTTCCGCATTTTATTCTCTTACAGAGTTTTCAAGGTAGTTTCTGTGACACTAATGATCAAATACTATGAGTGATGGTGTATTAAAATCTTTAATATATTCAGGGTATGTGGCATATAGAGTCACTTACTGTAACATCATTCCCTTTCTTTGAAGAACCTCAAGTGACCTCATTTTAGAAACAGATTTCTTCTATATTAGTAAATACAATTGGTTAGTTTATAAAAACTTGCCAGCGAGTAGGCTGGGGGTGCACAAGAACCTGGGAGGACATACAGCCAACATAGTTAACCCCAGCTGACAAAAGGGTTATTCCTTATCATATGATTTCATGCCCAGCAATAAAAGCCAGGAAAAAGAAAGGGGAAGGAAGAGACTTTTGGGAGTTATCCCTTTTGTCTTCAACAGAAACCTTTACAAATGGATGAAGCCCTGCTTTCTTTGGAAATGGCTAGACATCTGCTTGCTGATGAAGTGTAGTGAATGAAACTCTTATTTTGCTTTGCTATTTTGTGTAGCTTTTGCTTTGCCTTTTACACTATTTTTTACTTTTACCCTTATGCTTCTATTCACCTTCCCAATGTAGGGAGGGGTGAGCAACTGTGTGGGGCTTAGCTGCCTTGAACCCAAAACAGAAGTAATTTTAAAAAGAGCACAGCAGTTTAATAACCAGTAAATGGTGGAATCAATACAGGACCTGAGCACACTAAAACAAGTTTTTTCTAAAAATGATCATAGAGAAATACTCAATATTAACATATAAATGTTCATTTTTATATTTCAAAGTTAACAAGCAATAAAATGAGCAAAGCAGTTTAGCTGTATTGCAGAAAATGCAGTAGGTTATTAGTAGAATTCAAATTTAAAAAAACCCATATGTATTAATGTATTATGCCACTCTTGAAAACAGAAAAGTTATCAACATACTGGTTATGTTCTGAATGATTATTACTGTGAATCATGAATACCGTGATTAGATGTCTCGCCAATAACTTAAAAAAATATACAGGTGGTATACATCTTAAAAATGGAGATCTTTTTTCGTGTCAGTGCCTCTCTTCATCAGTTTATCTAAACAGTAAGATTGGACTTCATCAATATGCAGTTTGCAAGTGTTTACAGTATTAACTAAGAATTTTGTTACATTTTTTACAATATCTCTGGCTAAAGACCCAGGTTATCTTCATTGGAATTCCTGCCAGGATTTCTTCATAAAATACTCCATAACAAGAAAATTGCAAAATTAAGTGTTCTTTGGGGACCTCATAGTCTCCAAGTCCTCATTAAATTGCCATTTATACAATATGCTTCCTAACCACCAGGGTCACTTTGCTGTGAAGGTACATCACAAAGGGAAAGCAGTAAATCTCAGTGAATATTTCACAACCCTCTCTGGCAATTAAAGTTTTAAATGGCATCTTCTCTGCATAGCCAGTAAAATGAGAATCAGAAGGCAACTGCAGGATAGCCCAGATAAAATGAGCCCACTGTTGTCTCATAATATTTCACATTGAGGGAAAGAACACACACTAAACTGAAAGACAATATACATTGTTATGGCACCTCACTGTGCAGCAACAAAAACTTCTGTGGAGTTCTACTGACTCATAGGGCAAAATATTTGCAGGCGCTTATTTAAAATACACTGAATATCTTTATCATCTAACCATTTGGAGAATGAAAATACATTTTTCTTTCTCTCTGTTTGAGAAATGCAGTCTGTTGCCAAGGATCCTCTCTCTAAATGTGAAAGGCATTCATTGAATTCAATCTGGAAAATCTCTTCAGTCCTTCCCTTTTCCATTAAACTGGGAACAGGATTATATGGTATTTCCAACCAATTTTAGAAGTTCTCAATCCACTGATCATGCTAATACTTTTTGCAGGAACTTCATAAGTGAGTGAGGCTAGATTTGCAGAAGCTGGATGGTTGGATGCTTGTTGGGAAAATATTTTGCCCCTTGTATTCTGGATACTTAAAAATCCTACAGAGTACTGTGTCAATGCACCTCTCTATTTTAGAGCAGAAACAAGAAAGTCCAACAATGTACCCAAGAATTTTATGCCTAGATATTTCTCAAACACTAGATAATTCTCTGTTGCCTCTGAAATGTATAGACATTTTAAATTACATTTTGAAAAATGGAGAAACTAAGGAGGAAATTCTGGAAATGGTTCAGTAAGGGTAGAAAAGAAGGCACTGTCACATATATGTGGATAAATATATGAAAGATGCACATATATGAATTTTATTACACAAAAATGTTAAAGGCACAGGTGAACTATTTAAGCTGTTAGTGATGACCCTCTACTTGTTACTTATTCTATGTATGGTATCTATAATTTCTTATGTAGGGACATTTATTACCTCCAGTTACTGAATGTTATCTTGCTACAACTGTAGTCCATATGAATTAGTAAAAACAGTTGTTTACCAGGTGAGAACTTGAGGAAGTCAAGAAGTTCAAAATTTGCTTTTCTTAATATAAAATTAGAAAGATAAATATACAAGTAAGGCTGTCTAAGAATCACCTGAATCACCTGTCTCAACAGTCTTAATGGAATTTAAAAACAAAGATCACTGATCTATAAACATTAAAAATGTTAAGAATTATTAAATAATCTGAAGGGAAATTGTGCATCCCCCAAAACAAACTTGTCTACTTATACAAACCCATTAAATCATCAAAGCATGTTAATTTTAAAATGCTAGATTAAAATTTGGGTTTCATCAATTATTTTTTATAGCAATCTTGTGTTCCAGAGCTTCTCACCTTTTTTAAAAATTTCATTTACTTGTGTAATAAGGGATCACTTTTTGGCCTGAAAAAAAGTTCCCAATACTATCAAGGTTATAAAATAGTCAGTAAAGCTCCATTATTTTTAAGTACAGATAGTATTAATGAATCTTGAGTCTTCCCATCTGTTACTATTGTAGGAAGCTCCATCATGGATGTGAAGAAAAAGAATAAGACTGTGTTTTGTCACTGGGCAGACAGAAGTTACCCAGGACTTGAATATTGGAAGAGTAAGTCCTATAAGAGCAAGAAGAGTAAGTTGGCAGAAATTTGCTGTGAGGGTAAAAATGAAACATGACTTTCTCATATGACTCTACAACATATTGCATCCTACTATAGCATACTACATGCATGATTTAGTGCATATAGAAGTTGTGGATGCTCCATCCTTAGAANCATCAATTATTTTTTATAGCAATCTTGTGTTCCAGAGCTTCTCACCTTTTTTAAAAATTTCATTTACTTGTGTAATAAGGGATCACTTTTTGGCCTGAAAAAAAGTTCCCAATACTATCAAGGTTATAAAATAGTCAGTAAAGCTCCATTATTTTTAAGTACAGATAGTATTAATGAATCTTGAGTCTTCCCATCTGTTACTATTGTAGGAAGCTCCATCATGGATGTGAAGAAAAAGAATAAGACTGTGTTTTGTCACTGGGCAGACAGAAGTTACCCAGGACTTGAATATTGGAAGAGTAAGTCCTATAAGAGCAAGAAGAGTAAGTTGGCAGAAATTTGCTGTGAGGGTAAAAATGAAACATGACTTTCTCATATGACTCTACAACATATTGCATCCTACTATAGCATACTACATGCATGATTTAGTGCATATAGAAGTTGTGGATGCTCCATCCTTAGAAGTGTTTAAGGCCAGGCTGGATGAAGGTCTGAGTAACCTGGTGTAGGGAAAAGTATCCATGGAAGGGGGTTGGAACCAGATGATTTTTAAAGTCCGTTTCAACCCAGGCCATTCTATGATTCTGTGTTTCTATGATACGTGCTCCTACCAGTGATGATTTTGCCGTATTTTTGAAAAAGCAATCAAGCACTTACATTAAAAATCAAGCAACAGTGTAATAAAGGTTTTTTTTATTCAATCTTTATGATCTCAAGCACCTGTGACTTTAAATCCTATGAAAAGGAATTTTAGATTCAGCATACTCTAGGCAGAAGGAAAGGAAGCACAAATTCATATAAAACATATCTGAGTTTCCACAGTTTTGTCTCAAAGGATAATGACACCTATTTATAAGTGTAATACATATCTAGGTATCTTTGAAAACCAGAGATAACACAACAGACCCACTTGAACTTACTGTGTGCTTTGAACTGCAATGCAAAGATAGGCTGCAGAGAATAGATGTGTGCTGTGTGGACAGGACTGATAGAGGTGATAGAGGTGATAGAGTGATAGAGGCTTAAGTATAATGAAAAATTATATTTCTGTGTAGTCTTTTTCTTCATACAGTAGATCTTGCAGAGAGTGTCGAAAAACACTGTTCCAAAAAGCTGGAAACTAACAGAAAATAAAAATGCTCAAACTGGCAGGATTTCTCACAGTAGGGATAATGAAGGTTTTCTTTAAAAAATTATGCTTCATACAGTGAAGTTTCACTCATCTGCATACCAAGTCCTGCAGACTCTGAACTGTCAACACTTGCTGAACTAACAGACACAAGGAACACAGATGAATTTCAGTGTAGTAAGTAGTCAAACCACAGTAGTTCAGCACTCTTTACTTGCAGAATTATTTCAACTGTTTTGAGCCTTCATTATTGAACAACTTATTATGCTTCTAGTTGAAAAAAAAATTGTAAATTGGTAAAAATCAGGAAATTTAATTTTTACTCATTTTAACCCCAAAAGCATAGGGTTCAAAGGAATCTGCAAGTCAAGTGGCAGGCTGACGCACATGCAGGGGTTATTCCTCAGTTGTGTTTCTTTTTGCTTTTCTTTATGCAGTTTCACTGACTACATGGATGCTCCACAGCAAAGTAGAAGTTAATTAAAGGCTAATAAAATGTTTCTAGGGCAGCCCTTCTTCTTTCCAGTAGCCTGCTAGTGTGATGTAATAGAGGATAATAAATCTGCTAGGGAACAGCATTACTTAGAAAGAATGGAGCTGAGTTTGTTCTGGTGATGTTGCATTGACCAGTTATTGACACTTAGAGATTAACTTTCATATAAATAACCTAGGTTTATTCTAGGGTTTTTTTCTAGGTTTATTCTCAGTAAGCTCTTCATGTGCTTGATTCAGCAGTCTGAGTTCTTAGAGTTTAGGGAAAGATGTCAGAAAAGACTCCCAGGGAATACTTTAGTTCTTGTTTAGTTGTCTTTGTATAGAGTATGGCAAAAACTTTCTGCCAAAAATGACCTCCTCTTTGAAGGTGAAAACCAAAAAATTTATTCTGATGTTATAGGGTCTTGGACTTTTGCAATATCCTAAGGTTTTACTAGTCTATTTTGACAGCTAGACCAGGAAATATTTTTCAACTTTTTTTTCTTTTTATTTTCTATTTGTATTATCACCTCTTCACTTTTGAAAAGTAAGACCCTGGAAATTGTTCTACCTCTCCATTCCCCAGTGGTAGCTCCGATGATAAATTCACTTATCTAAATTTCATTACCATCATGGTTATGACTGTGTTAAACACAGTGTCCAGTCTCACAGCCTGACACTTGGGGATCATAAATGTACCATCTCCAAGGAGAAAGGAGAGGCTATCATTGCCATTTAATGTGACATTAAGTTAGCTGAAGTTGCTCCTGTGTGAAAATGTTATCTTTTGGGAATACCCAGGAACAGTTGGAGAGAGAGAGGGAAGAATTTTCTTGCAAAATGGTTAATCATTACTGCTTGTGCTTGCCTGTGAGCATTTGAACACATAATTTGGTAATTAGCAGATATAATTGCTTCCTGACACTGAGGATTAAGTAGCCTGCCCTGCTCTCCACTCCCAGAGCCATTAGTGTGCCTGTTGCCAAGGTCAATTGAGTTCCTTTCAGAACTATTTCTCATCTATTTCCCTCCTATGAAGCGAGAACTCCAGGATGCCCAAGAGCAGAGCACATAGCAAGGCCCCATTTTCTCTCTGTTCTCTACAGCTGACAATTTCAAGACAATCATACCAAATTCTTTTACTTTGGAAGCTATTCTTTATATTAAGATATCATCCAACAAAGTTTACAAATTTTTCAGTATTCAATACCTTTTTTCTGACACAGTGGCAATAATAATAATTACAGAAAGCATGAGAGCATCAATTGATCATAGAATCAGAAAGTAGAATTCAGCTGCAGTGTTAAATCCTATGAACTCATGTGGGTTGTTTACCTTTCTTTAGTTTCTAGGTCAGGTGCTATTATTTTTATTTCTATTTACCTTATTATTTATAGCCATTTGCATGTTGTTTTCATCTGTCCTGAAGATGCTACGAGCTGAAAGAAAAATGCTGGGCTTTAGTATGCTTTTTGTTGTGGTTAGCTTATTGAAATTAAATTCCTTACTACAGTGATTATACACACATGTATGCCCATGTGCCCTGTTTTCCATGTTACCTAACACATATACTGCAGTTCAATACTCACCAAGTTCCTTACAATAACTGAATGTCAATATGATGCCAAATTATACTATTACAAGGACTCTTATCCTTACCCTGAAAGATATGGAGATACTATCAAAACATAAAGCATTGAATTAAATGCTTTTCATTGGAAGAAGACAGTACAGATTTTTAATTTAAATCTCCAAAAAACAGTTTGATTTTGCACTAGGGAAAACTGAAAAGGATTTGTTGTATCAGTAATTCATTTGAAGTGGCATGACCAAAGAAAAACCAAGGAAAATATTCTTTGATTACTGACAGAAAGGCAAAATTTGATCCCTTAAATTTTTTTTTTCTAAATTATTTTTTCAAATATGGAGAAGTAATTGCAATATGGGCTTTTTAAGGAAATCTGTGGATGGTGAAAATTTAGATGGATTTGGAAAGCAAAAAAATTAATAGAAGAAATATTTATCTTGAAGTTCTAAATACAAAATCTTCACGTCTATTTGCAAAGGTCCTCAAATGATACACTGCTGGATTCTGGAAGAATATTCAAAGCATTCCTTTTCTTGTTGCTTTAATTTTTATGCTCTTGCCAGAATACTGTGGATTATTTTGTTCAAAAAATGCTGATTTATATGGGTCTGGCTCTATTTTCTTGCAAATTACTTGGAAAGGAATATGAATTTTAAGGTGATTAAATTTGCTCATGACACTTTTGTAATAATATAGATGAGGACCATTGTCAGTGAATGAAATCCTTTATAAAACTCAGTGGGATATAAAATAAAAAAATATGTTTAGTGTAGATAGAAATCAAATACCATCAAACAAAAATTAGGACTTATTGTAAAATGTAAAATGATGGTTTCAGGGCTGGACATTACCACTCAGGAGTGAGATCATGGGGTTATGATACACAGCACTGAAAAAGCATCAGTTTAGTATCTAGCAATTGTGAAAGCAATATAATGTTAGAAATAATTGATAAAGATATATATAACAAAACATGATTTAACAACTTCTATACTAAGTGTAGAACACAGGAAATAAAAATCTGATTGACTTGTTCTTATACCATCATGGAGAACAGGATACATAATTAGATGATGCATTGATTTTTCCCAGTACTTCCCATATTTATGATGTTATCTTTGGATATTTAGATTAATTCACATGCAGAATTATTTAAATTAACTTCAAAGAGCAATCAAGAAATTAATAAGAACTAGTCACTACTGTAGTCATTAATATAATCAAGAAATACTGAACCTCATTTTAAAACAGTCACCAGAAATTTTGGCCCTGTGCATGCTGCCTAATTAATGTTACTTTGACCTTAAATTCATCAGTCTTATGTCAAACTAAGCCCTCTGGCAATATAATGCAACTGCTCTCTGAGAATTTTTGAACAGAGGAGTTCAGGGGTTTTAACTGACTGATCCTTGTGATTGTCCATGTTGACACAAATGATGAAAAACTTCTGTGTTAGAACACCCACCTCTGCAGAATGTTGCCCGCATGATAGGACCAGCAGCACATGGCCAGCGTTGCTCCAGTGAAGATGGAGGTTGTTGGTAAGGGTTTGCCTCGTAGGTTCCATGAGCTTGCATTTTGACATCTCTTTACCAGTGTCCAGGCTCCTCTAACTTAAATCCAGTTTTCAAGATAATATTGCTGTGGGAATAATCAGATAAATAAAGACTTTTGCACAAGCTTGACCGTGAGGTAACATGATAGCAAAGCCACATTCTTTATAACCAGTAACAAGATTGCTTTTACTTTAACGAACTCATGGTTTAACCCATAGATACAAAACTCGAGTTTTATCCCAAAGAACCACTCGGTTGTTAGTCATGGAAGTTTTTACTTTTCATTTTAGACACTGTCAGGAATATGGTGTGATTCAGGGTGTTCTTCTCTGTGAAATATTATAACACACTCCTTCCCTATGCCACTCACCCACATACAATTGTCTCTAAGAGGAAAGAATAAGAACACTTGAAGAAAAATGTCATGCAGAGCATTAGGAGACTCATCTGATGCCAGTAAACAATAGCTTGTTTGGTTCCAACACTCATACACTAACGTGTTTAAGGATGTTGATTTTGTTAATAAATAGATGATTTGATACAATGCCTTTGATGTTAACAACCATTTTAGTTTTGATCTCAAGGTATATAATAGCCCAAGAACCCAAAAAATCCATTTAAATTTCTTATGTGCAATTTGTTTTATAATTCCTCCATTATTATTCTGATTATTGCTCTCATCCTACTAGCTTCTATACCTTGAACTAATGTGACATTGCAGTGATCTGGGAAATCAATGTGGCAAATTTCTTATGCTAGCACAACAATATTGATTTAGGTACAAAGACTAAATATCAGATAATAGAATGCATAAAGAGATTAAAAGAAAACTCAGTGTATTTTTGGATGTCTAATAAGAGCTTTGTAAAAATGGGTGTGGTCTATGGCATAGAATAAGTCTTGTTAATTAAATGTTTGTAAACTGACTAAAGATTTCTTCCAACATAATTAGCTGTAGCCTTGCATCCGAACTTGGCTGCACACTTGAGGCTTGACCAAAATGACCTAATGGATATTCCAGACCAAATGACTTCATGCTCAGTATATAAAGGGTATAGAAGAAGAAAGAAGAGGTGATGCTTTGAGTATGGTGATTGTCTTCCCAAATCTACCTGTCCTTTAGGACT
>VZTR01013449.1:1625-14738 GCA_013400775.1 Chaetops frenatus | reverse complement strand
GGAGCACCCAAACCCCAACAATATGACAATGCAAACTTTAGAAATAACACTCCTGTTGCTTTAAAGTTGGATTGGTGAGAATAATAGTGTGTTACTGTGTGTCTTGTTTGCCTTCTCAATTTCTAATTTGTATTTTACAAAACAGACTGAGCAAGTCCAGCAGAGATGATCAGGGAGCTGGATTACTCAGCCTATGAGGAGAAGCTGAGGGAAGTCTGGGAAAGAGAAAGGCTTTGAGGGGACCTAATAGAAGTCTTTGAATACCTGCAAAGACATTAATGATAGGATAAAACCAGACTCTTCAGAGGAGTGTGGCTGGAAGATGAGAGGCAGTGGGCATAAAATGAAACAAGAGAGGCTCAATTTGGATATAGGAGAAATTTTTTCACCAGAAGATAGTGAAGCAGGTTGGCTATAGAGGTCATGCAGTCTTCATGTTTGGAAGTTTTCAAGACCCAACTGTCTAAAGCCATGAACAATAGTCTGATATCATAGCTAGGAGTAGTTTGGTTTTGAGGTGTCGTGGTGTCCCTTCCAGTCTGAAATACAAGGTTATTTCTCAACTGTTTTAAAGAATGTTTTATTTATATAAGTTTGAACAAACATTAAGTAATTTGATTTTATTTATTTAGAGAAGAATATTTCTCATTATCTCTAGGTTTGTATTGGATGCTACAGCCCAGCAGTTTTTAGTTCTTCATAGTTTTAAATGAAGAGTAGATAGGACCCGAATTTTATTTCTTTGGATATTTTGAAATTCAGTAGTTAACACAATACAGGTAACTGACCTGCACCCACACAATTTTACAAGGTTTCATATTTTAGGTCAGTGATAAGGAAATCTGACTCAAAGGTGTGAGAAACCTTGCCCACGTCTTTCAATTATCTTTCAATAATGGGAAGAAATAATGACCGTAAGACGTTTACCTCAAGATAATAATTTCCTGCTAAAGCATAAATTATACATGTTCGAACAGAGAAGATTATTTGCCCTATAAGAACTCTGGTATTAATACTTTTACTGCTTCAGGACCTATTTCTGGATCAATTAAAGAATTAATTGGCTAAAGGAAGCATGCAAAAAGACAGGATTTTGACTTCAGTATTAAAATCTATCCCCTATTCCCCTTGGTTGCAGTGTCAGGTGCCTTTAGGACCATGAGTCATATAATGGCTGTATTTGTAAAGTAAGACAAGAATTATTTAAAGCTCTTCTTTGAAATTGTCAAATTGCTGTTCGTTTAAAGTGTAAAAGCAAGAATTCAAATTGATTCACCAGCATCTCAAAAGCCTAAAGACTAACTATAAATATTTTTGTTAGGTTTTTGCTGAAACATGGTTTCTTCTTTGATTTTAAGTAATGGTGATAAAACTTTGCCAGATGTTTTTGTTGCAGCTCTGTGGAGCAGTACAGTGTAGCACAAGGTATCTGAACAATTTAGGTTCTGTATTTCTGTGTACTGACCTATATTGGCTATGGAGGAAAGTAAGATCAAGAATGTCAAGTTATATTTCTCTTTTCAGGTGTCTTGGGTTGCCCACGGACTTGCCTTCATGCTATTTTGAACATACTGGAGAAGGGTACTGAAACAAGGAATGGGCCTAAAGCAGTTCCAGAATCTCCCCATCTTGCAGAACTCTGTTATCAGGTATTCAGCATATTTTCTGTTGGCATATACTGAAAGTAGGCTCTAAATAAATTAGCTACTTCTTGGTTGGTGAACACAGATGGTTGATGACTGATAATAGTTTCATTTTTAAAATGAATATGTCAGGTTTTTATATACATTGAACTCTTTCTATTTTACCTTCCTCTGTTTAAAAAAATATCTTGTAGCATCACAGAAATCAAAGAATCTGCACTCATGTCAGAAACTTGGAATTAGGACATACTTATAAAACTAAACCTAAGTATTTTTGGTCAGCCTTAAAGTCTGTTGCCAATTTTTAATTTTTGAAGTGTAGTTTGACAGCAAATAGCATATGATTCCAACTAAGCCACTGAAATTCTCCACTTTATTGTGTAGCCATGAGAGAATGTACGTATGTATGGCTGAGGGGGTCAGGTGGGGGAGACAGCTGCCTTAGATGGATGTGCGAGGTAGCTGATGCTTGCACCTAAATCATGGAATCTTACGATTACACACTTTTATCGTGTTGGAAATCCATGGACTCTAGAGAGGATTTTAAACATAATTAAAAGCAGAAGGCAATTCTGTAGAAGCAGGGAAAATTTATTACATTTCCTGTCTTGGTGGACATGCAGACACAGACTCATTTTTAAGTGAGCTGAACAAACAGGCTTATCTAGTGTCATGTTGTGAACAAATGGCCATTGTGGTCATCCACATGCTGGTAGTCCTTTAATAGCATAATTCAACATTGTTACAAATAACATGTTCAACTTTGAAGAAAGCTGATGGAAAACAGTGTAAATACTGGTAATATTGTTTGAGCAGTAGAACAGTATTATGCATCTTTTGATTTGGTGGTTGGTTTGTTTTTAAAATAAATTCCATACATGGATATCTTGCTTTTGATTGTCAGGTGATCTATCAGTTGTGTGCATGCTCTGACACATCAGGTCCAACTATGAGATATCTGAGGACCAGTCAGGATTTCTTATTCACTCAGCTTCAGTACTTGCCATTTTCTATCAAAGGTAATTTTTATGCTATGATAAGATTGTGCATGCTTAAAATTCAATGCATTTTTGACTTCCTAGGAAGGAAAAAAGAAACATAGGTAGCATTATTAAACTGAATTAACTGCAAGCTCTGCTAATCTTTTAATTCTGCAAAAATTGAACTCTCGCTACTTAAGAAGTTCAGATTCTTAGTACTGAACTTTTGGAAAAGAATGTTAGCTTTGGAATGCACCAAGTGTCCAGAACCATGTCCTAATCTATATTGCAATTATCATTGTAGTTTTGTTAGATTATGCTACAGATAAAAGAGAAAATACTGAAAAGTAAGAGTGTTATAAAGAACCAAAGGAATATAAGGCTGATGGTTACCACCTTTATCGCCCCTTTCTTTGAATAAAGAACTTGTAAGCTAGTAGGTATGTTTTATATTTCAAATCAATATTTCTCAGGTGTCTTAAACTGAATAAATGTACTTTATCAGATGCTTGACCATCAGTCTTTTGTTCACTGACAGTAAACTTAGCATTTAAGTACATGTACCTAGCATGTATAAAGTGCTGTAGGCGATTCTTATACAACTTAGGAATCCAAATTTGATGAATATAGAATAGGAAGATTCTAGGAGACCTGTGTTCCAGTCTCACCAATTTTGATTAAAGCTATAGTTCACTTGGGTAAATGGTTATTTTCACTGAAATTGTAACTGACCCTATTTGCTCAAGAAGCTCTGCATTCTCCGCAATGACTGTTCTAACAGGTTGTATCCAGTTTTGTTGTGTATGTGTATATGCTTGTTGCACATATGTGTGTGATTTGTTTTCAAAATAACCACGTGTTAATTTATTGGCTTTTGTCAGATCTCTGTCTTTTTGTCTCGTAAACAATTGGTAAGCAAATAATAAATAATGACATCCTCTAAAAGCTTTCTCAAATGAAAAATGCTTTCCCTGGAGTAAGTAATATTGTTTATACTCAGTTTTATAATAGTTGTCTTATTGCCATCCAGAACACGAGATTTCAACACTCAACCAAATGTCTTGGCTAATGAAGACTGCAGCTATAGAAATGCGAGTGACATCGCTGAACCGCCAGCACTCCCACACACAGAGACTGCTGCATCTGCTGCTCGATGACATGCCTGTGAAACCATACCTGGGTAAGAGGGACTCATAGTGAGGGTAAATAGGCTGGAATAAATGGAGAATGAGAGACTTCATTTGAATTCTTTCCTTCATAAGCTTGTGACAGTTCGTTTATGGTATCTGGTATGGAATTGCCACTGGAGAGATGGGAAGAAAGATGATGGTGGTTGTAGACTCCAAAGTGAAAGAAATCAGGGCATCTTTTTGTTCATTGCTGATAGAAAAATTAAATATAGTTTATGAGGTAGGAGGGGGAATATTAAAAAATAATTAAAATTTTAAATAATTTATTTTGAGCTGCTGTTCAGACTCATTACAATATAGAGAAGGTGGAGAACCTTCCATGGTAAACAGTTGTAGACAAAGTTTCTCAGTCAATGTCTGTCACAAGCTCTCAACCCTCTCTCGCAGAAGATAGTAGCTACAGGTTCATTTTGCTTTTAACATTATAACTTCACAAAAGTCATATTTCATCCCAATGTGGTGTAAAATGCAATGTTAAATAAAAAAGCAAGATGGCAATAAAACTCTTTATGTAAAGAAAGTAGAATAAATGGAAGATATTTTAACAGGCTACTGCAGTATGGTGTTTTCCCTTACTTTTATCAGCCTGAACACCTTCTTCATCCTTGTGGGGATCTGAGTATGGGAAACTGTGTTCAGATACCCTACTCTTTCTAGTGTCCATCCAACTGCATTATTCGTACTTGTGGGTGGGATGTCTGTTTAGGCATTTCTAGTGTTTTCTAGTCTGTATATAATAATTGGATAGCTTTTGTCAGATAAGTATCATTTTCATTTTATTAGCAATTCAAGACTGTACTGTATTAGAAGACTTTCATGTGAAAGGTTTGTTGGTTCATCACTGTGCTTTCTTTTTCACTATTAATAAAGTAGGTCATATTGTTCACTTAGATTTGTTTTTTGAAATTTATTTATTATGTTTTATTACCTTCAGCTGATGGTGAAGGAGGGATGGAAGATGAAAGTCGATCAGTCAGTGGATTTCTCCACTTTGACACCGCTTCCAAAGGTAACAATAATGACTGTTGATTATTTATCAGTAGAGTGTATCAACTCCTGAACAGGCAGGAGGGCCACCTCCAGAAAGAACACTTTGGAAAAGGAAGTGGTAGGTCTTCTAAACACCAGCAGTACATGAAACAATTTTACTTAGTGTGGGGAAAAGAATAAACTAAAGAACTTTGATACAGATGGTTGGAGTGAGTGAAAAATACTAAACTGGAAAGGCAGTTTGAAGAGTGTGTTTAAGTATCTGTGCAAAGATGAAATGGGAGAGTGGCAGTCTATACAATTTATTGCTAACAGTAGAAACAGTGAGACGCTTGCTAAGGCTGAGCATATTTGTCTTTTCATGGCAATTAATATAAGTCCCACATAAAGAAATAAGCTCAGATTCCTTATGGTTTCTCAACAAAAGACTGCAATGGTTATAAACGAAAACCAGCCTTATTTCATTTAGGAGAAAAAATTAGAATCTTGTATTTGTAAATATTGTATTACATGCATGTGTAACCGGAGAACAATACAATATAAGACATATTAAGAATTTAAGGCTTTACAAAATATTTTTAAACCTGTTATATAGATTGATAGTGCTTTCTGAAGATTTAATGCTTTCTTTTGAAACTTTACACATTAAGATGAAGATTTAGATTTACAAAGGTAAATTGGGCTCTTTTTGTTAATTTTTTGGTTTCCCCTTGATGCTTCTGAATATAGTTTGAATTGATTTGCATTTCCAGTACGCAGAAAGATCTTAAATATCCTGGATTCAATTGACTTCAGTCAGGACATTCCAGAGCCTTTACAACTGGATTTTTTTGACCGGGCTCAGATTGAGCAAGTCATTGCTAATTGTGAGCACAAGAATGCACGTGGACAAGTGGTTTGCAACGTCAAGGTTAGCATTGGTCTTTATTTTCAAGTTGCATGTGCTATTTTATATCTTAACAATAAAAAAACCCCCAGTGTGTTAATAATACTTTGAAACTTGCTTTCACATAAAAGGTGTATGTTTCAAATAGGTATTTCTTTGGTTGCCAGTACCCAGCTACCTAGCACTACATATGTGTACACAATTACCTGTGCAATGTTGTTGTGTACTGCAGTAGTTCTTGGAGGCTTTACTTAAGATTGTGTCACATTGTGATGAGTACTTGATAAGAATATGATAAATAGTCCTGAAAAATCTGTGACCCTAAAAAATGAGTAAAACCTGTTTGAATAGCAGTCCATCTGTTGCATCTGTCACTATGTAGCCATCTCCTAGATACTTTTAGGAGATACAAATACATCCCCTTTGTCACTTGTCCTAGTTTTGGTTCAAATACCGTTAATTTTCTTCATAGTAGCTGGTATAGTATTTTTTTTTGGATTTAGGATGAGAGTAATGTTCCTAACACTTTGATCCTTTAGTTGTTCCTAAGCAATATTTACTTAGTGAAGGACTTTGCAGCTTCTCAAACCACCCACCAATGAGTAGGCTGTGGGCACAGGAAGCTGGGAGGAGACACAGCTGGGATAGCTGACCCAGAACTTGCCCAAGAGATATTCCATACCATATGATATCATGCTCAGTATATAAACTAAGGGGAAAGCTGGCTGTGACTGACTAGGCAGCAGTTGGCAGGTAGTGAGCAATTGCATCTGTGCATCCCTTGTTTGTATTATTCTAAATGTTGTATTATTTCCCCCCCCCCTCCCCCCCGCTTTCCTTTTCTGTCCTATTAAACTGTCTTTAACTCAGCTCACAAATTTAACTGTATTTTTCCCCTAATTTTCTCCCCTACCCCACTGGAGCAGGGAGTGGATTGCTATGTGGTGTTTATCTACCTGCCAGGCTAAACCATAACATCATTAAAGTTTCACTTTTAATTTCAGTACCTTCACAGAGTTCTGGTTGCAGAAGTCAATGCCCTTCAAGGAATGGCAGCAATAGGCCAGAGACCTTTACTTATGGAGGTAAGTACAGAAGAAGTTAACTACTGTTGGTTGTTGCTCTTGGTGGATTTCATACCCTGTCAAGAAGTAAGCTTTACTATAAAGGATTGTGGATTTGAGTCCTAACTTAGAGTTAGTAATTCCTGAAGAAAAAAAACCCCCAAATTGATAAGATAAGCTACTTCTTACCATACAGTTCTCTAAACAGCAGGCCTGGAGTCTGTTTTCCTTTTTTCTTTAACCTCTTCCCTCCCCATTAGTGATAACAATTGCAGCTCCCACTCCACTGTACAGCAAGCAGTTACATACTGATGTCAGGACTGGTTGTTGACAAGTACAGTGTGTTCATCTTACAGCCAAGATCATTTTGCTTTTCTCTCACAGGGGATGCTGATTTATTTCTCCTTTTTTCTACACAGATGTCGTTTCAGTGAACTTGGAGCTTACTTAATTTCTGAGCTTCCTGCCATCTTTTAAATTTAGTTGAAATTGGTTAAATGGATGCAAAGGGTAAAGGAGAAATTACTCAGACTAAATGGGAAGAAAAGGCACAAATAGATTTTTCATAGTTGTTTTTGTTTTGATTTTAAAGTGCTAGAAAAGAATTTTCCTGGTCAATTTTTCTTCCTATGAGATGGAGACATTCATGGTGTCTGCCCTGTGAAGAGCAACTCAGAAACGGAATGGGTTACCTTGTTAAAGTAGTAATAGCAACTTGTTCCTAATAAGCTGAAGACTTAACTTTTTTTTCTGAAGACTACTACTAATAGATAAAGTTGTCATCTTGAAGACTGTCTTTGCCATGAATTTCTTTTAGCACATTGTAACTGAGTTTCTTTGTGGCGGGTGTTCAGGAGATCAACACTATCCTGCAGTACGTAGTGGAGCGGAACAAGCTGCTGCAATGCCTCCATGCCAAGAGGCATGCTCTGGAGTCATGGAGACAGCTGGTGGAAATCATCCTCACTGCCTGCCCCCAGGATCTCATACAGGCTGAGGACAGGCAGCTGATTATCCGGGATCTGTTGCAGGATGTGCATGACAAGGTAGCACTCTGCTGGAAATCAACCCTCTCTTTGGACTTTGTTGCTGCATCTTTTTATGTGAAAGTGCTGCAATTGTGATTGTAATCCCAAAATATTTTGTCTGTCTTTAGTATTCTTTTTAGTTTTCTGATTGCTGCTATGCTGAGGTTGAATACACTTTGGACAAGAGGGGATACTCTGTGTTCTTGCATAGCTACTGTTTAACTGTGAACCGTATATTGACAGATTTCAGAGGCATTTCAGTATCATCCAGCATGATGGTAGTCTGGAAAAGGTGTGTGAAAAAGAAACAGCTTGCTTTGATGAGAAACAAAGAACAACTTGTTGAAGGCTGAAGGCAAACTACTGCATTTAATAATTTACTGCATTTAGATGACTCACTGCAGAGCCTACTGCTGCTTCTTTCAAAAAATTAAAGAGTTGAATGAAGCTTCATAGTAGAAAAATTAAAGATTTCACAATTAGAAGGGCTTTTGGAAGTGTGAGAGTTTGTCTTAAAAGTCTACGTGTTTTACTGCTGAGTTATAGTAATAATTTTTGAGACAGACCAGACAGTTACTACTGACCCATCCACTCTAAAAGGCAAAATTTAATGAAGGATTGTTGTATTTTTTAGTCTGCTGGGGCATTATTATTTTTTTTACTTTATTGCAAGAGTTATGTGGTTTGTAGTTCTGATTAATAGAGTTCTGTTTTGAGAAATATATATGAAAAACATATCTTTTCAAGGAAAAAAGTAAACTTTTTGGGTTTTGCTTTTGTTACTTCCATTATATTTTCTGTAGGACTTAACAAAAAGTTACCTATTTTTAGTGGGGTGCTGGTTTTGTTTTTTATTTGAACTAAATTTAAAAAAACAGGAAACAAGGAAGGCTTTCACTAGCTGAAGAAATTTCTGTCCTAAAATCTTTACAAAGAGGAAATTCCAGACTCTTAAGTTTCTGTAATACCGTGGTGAAGACTTTAGTGAAGTTGAGAAAAAAAATTGTTACTGTCTATTCAAAATAATTGAACTACTGTTCAAAATTACTATATTGCTTAAAAGGAAAGTTCCTTCAGTATTAGTGATAAAGATACCAGATTTACCTTCTAAATAATAGAGTGAACAAAAACTGTACATGCAAACTTCTTGTTAGTGTTTTTCCACATTGTCTTAATGCTTCTTAGATGCTCAACCCTTTGGATTTTTTAAGTAGTACCTTCACATTTTTACTGGTAATAAAACAGCTGTAGAGCAAAGAAGGTACCAGTTGTTCTTTCCCTAGCTTAGTTTTAGATATACTAATAAAGCATCTCATATGTTAACACATTTCTTCCCTTTCTGCTATCCAGATTTGATTATCAGCCTGCCTGTGATTTAGGTAAAGAAAAACCAGAAGGCTAATGGTCTTCTCAATTAAAATGTGTTTTACTCAGGTTTCTAAGCAAGTTTCTGACATTACTGATTTTGATGTGTTTTAAATACTGTCATGTTAATGAAATCCTTATGCATACATAAATTAAATAGTTGTGAGAGGCTAATTTAATTGCTTTAATAACTCATGAAATCAGACACTTTTAAACATTTTTTTTCTTTTACCTTCTTTTTTTCTTCTTTCTATTTCTGTATTAAGATCCTTGATGATGATACAGCTCAGGAATTGATGCCAGTGGTGGCAGGGGCGGTGTTCACCCTGACTGCCCACCTAAGCCAGTCTGTGAAAAATGAGCAGAAACAGCCACTTGCACTACCTATGGCAGGACAGTCCCAATATGTCTTCATGCTGGATGGTTCTTTTACCTCATCACCTGGCTCTGAGAGCATATCCATGGTTTTTGCTTCCATTGGTGACTCCTCCCTCCACATCATCTTAAAAAAGCTGCTGGATTTCATTTTGAAAACAGGTGTGTTGACTTGCAGGGCATGTGTGTGAATTCCAACTGCCAAGAGTAAAAAAGATGGGCTGAGCTGCTTTCAGATACTGCAGTGAAAATTTCTGTTACAGTCAGTTAGATGGATATTCCATGATTAGTATAGATGTAAGTGATGTTACTAACAAAAAAAGTTAGCAAACACTTAAAAAAAAAACCAACTGAACAACAAACAGAGGAGAGGTACGTAAATGACTGTAAAGAAAATGTCATGTTGTCATTCTTGTGGAACAGTATAAACTTGCTGAATTTACTCATAAGTACACTTTAATGCAAACAGTAGAACTTCAGGAATCAGCTGTTTTATTTGNTAAGTGATGTTACTAACAAAAAAAGTTAGCAAACACTTAAAAAAAAAACCAACTGAACAACAAACAGAGGAGAGGTACGTAAATGACTGTAAAGAAAATGTCATGTTGTCATTCTTGTGGAACAGCTTAAACTTGCTGAATTTACTCATAAGTACACTTTCATGCAAACAGTAGAACTTCACCTTAAGGAATCAGTTGTTTTATTTATTTCTGCTAGCACTGCCATAGGAAAGTTAAATTAAGTGCCAGTGGAAGATGGTGTTATGGAATTTACATTTGTTTGGTTTTAATTGCGAATGTTTCTTGTTAACAGGTGGTGGCTTCCAGAGAGTGAGGACGCACCTTCATGGATCACTGCTTTATTATTTGCAGATTGCCCAGAGACCAGATGAACCAGACACTTTAGAAGCAGGTATGGTCCAACTGTATTTGGAAAAGAGCAAAAAAATAAGCAGTTATTAAACCCTGGATGATACAGTTTCTGCATGCTGAGTTGTCTTCTGGGAATAGATGGAAAACATCTTGCTCCAAGAGCCTCTGAAATGAATTGCTTATGCCTTCACAGCTTTATGTACACTCATACTTTATGTATAATCATAGTGATCCTATTGAAAAAGACACAAAACAACAAAACAAAATTAAAAAATTCCAAAGCCAAAAAAACCCAAAACAACAATCNCCAAAGCAAAAAAAAAAGCAAAACGCCAACCACACAAAAAACCTCAAGGATTATTTTGTACCCTTTCTTTTACTTTATTTGAAGATCCTCCTAGGAGGTAAACAAACAAAAAGGACTCACATGCACCCCACCACCATCCCCTCCCAAAAAAATAAGCAAAAAATAAGCCAACCAGAGTTGTTATTTATCTGAGAGTGCTTATGGTAAATATCACATTCTCTCTGTGAATGGCTAAAATACTTGAATTTTTAGCATTTCTAATATTTATTTAATCTTAGAGCTCAGACAAGGATTGAAAAAAAAAATCTTGGGGCTGGTATATGCATACAGACTTCTACTTGGTCTGCGTTTTGAGCTACAGTAGTAAAATAAAAAAGATTACCTGAATTTGTTATGACCTGTTTTGTAGTTTCTTACTGACTTTAGTTTCATTCTCTCCCATATGAGTCACCTTGTTAACTTACCTCAAACGGAATGCTTTGGTCTCAGTGAAAGTTCATAGAATCATAGGATGGTTTGGGAGGAGACCTTTCAAATGCTTTCGTTCTAACCTGCTGCTCTGGGCAGGGACAGCAGACCAGGTTGCTCAAAGCCTCTTCCAACCTGGCCTTGAAAACTTCTAGTTTTAGGCCTATTAGTTTATCTATGTAACAAGTGCTGAACATTTGAATTATTTTAAGCAGACTGTTTACAAGGGTGATGTATGTATAGAGGCCCACATCTTTTGCTCTGGCTGGTCTGTGTGATATTCAAGGAAGGGTGGATTTGTAGAACATTTGTAGTTCATTTAAAAACTCTTGACCATTGTTTGGGGCATTTCGGTTGCAAGGTGTAGAGAGAATACCCCGAAGGATGTAGCATCAGCTGTAGATAAGCTAATGCTAAGATGCCTCTTTTAATTTTTTCTCTTTTTTTGGTTTTATTTGCTTTTTACAGCTAAAAAAACTATGTGGGAACATTTGACAGCTCCTGAAGATGTGTTTAGTAAATTACAACGGGAAAATATGGCAACTATTGAGAGTTATGGGGCAGCTCTGATGGAGGTGGTCTGTCGTGATGCTTGTGATGGCCATGAGATAGGCCGGGTAAACGAACCTATTATTTTAAAATTACTGTTCTGTTTGATTTAAAGAACATCTTACTTCTGTGCAGAGATGGGAAGTTTCATGAGGTAGAACTAGAACATTTCTGTAGATACTTGATCTGTTTCATGTTTGTCCTCCCACTCATCCTTCAAGCTGTTGAAAGTAGAGCCGTACATGCATATTAATTTTTTTCTCAACAAGGCTATGTGTCCTATTATTTAAAAATACAGGTAGAAAGCTCTGCTGCAAAAGATTTAGATCGGGACCTCTGTGACAGTTATTTGTTAATATTTTTTAGTCATGGACTTCCCAGTTTATTTAGTCACTTTGGGAAGACGTGGTGACTTCATGACAAAATAATTTCTGATAGTAGCCAGTACATGAGAATCTAATCAGAAGGCAAACTAGTTTTAAATAGTAATCATGCTTGAGGCAATACTTCATTAAAATATTTTGGCTTAGTTACTGGTCAACAATATCTGTAATGTTTTTTTAAAATAATAGTAGAGAAAAGGTAATTGGCACATTCTATACTAGTGTCAAGAAATCTTAAAATATTTTTCACATAAATTACTGCAGTTGTAGTAGAGAAATGCATTCTGCTTAAAAGAAGCTGTTTGAAGAAACCACTTAGCATTTCCCATTTCTAGATATTTATTTAAAATCTCATTGATCTTATAGATTTAATTCTGTTTTGATTTGTTTGTTTTTCTTCCCTCATTCCAGATGCTGTCATTGGCTTTACTCGATCACATTGTTTCAGTAGACAAGCAGCAGCAGTGGCTCTTGTATCTCTCCAATAGTGGCTACCTGAAGGTGCTTGTGGATAGCCTGGCAGATGATGATCTGGCTCTTCAGAGCTTGCTCACGCCTCAGCCCCCTTTGCTTAAGGCACTGTACACCTATGAGTCCAAAATGGTAATAGTACTTCAGAAATGATACTGTGTTATGGTGTTTATTTTTTAATTTTATTTTTTAGTAGAAGTTGTTTGTCTACACTTTGCATTGATTGTACTCAGAGGTGTTGTTAAGGAAACTTTCCTGCCTGACCATTCAGGAGCACTCTGTCAGTCACACTTGCACCACCAGAGATTTTAACTGCTGGGACCAAGGCCCCTTCACAGCGAGCAGCTCCACTGAACCGTGGGTGCTTTGCTTGACTCCCTGCACTCACCACACTCACATAGGCAGATCCGATTTCCCAGAGCAGTCTCACACATCTGGGTCCTTAAAATGATTTAATCATGGTGCAGCAAGAGAATGAGAGCTCGAGCTGGTGCCTCTGAGGAGGGATCCTGAACAAAGGAACCCCTGGGTTTTTATACCCT
>VZTR01013445.1:23913-36782 GCA_013400775.1 Chaetops frenatus | reverse complement strand
GATAACATGAAAATTTAGATGAGAGAGTTTATATATGGGTAAGTAACTATGGATACATAGGCATACATATTTAGCAGTTTATATGTATGTTTGAAGATTCACACATTATTGTGTATCTAATTGTGCACATATAAATTCTAAATAACACAGGTGTAGTAATTACTACATAGGCTATTTTTTTTTTTTGTTACATTCAAAGCAAATTGGCATCTAAACTTTAGCAGTTTGAAGTAACATCTAAAGATTTTGGCAAAAGACTAGATAAATCATCAATAAGTTTGTCCCCCTAGTTTGAATGCTGGAGTTTCAGTTTCTCTTGAAAGAAACAACACCCCTTGGTAAGATTACAAAAAATACAATCAATATCAGCATTGAAATATTGCTAGTAGAATGATTACTTGTTTAGCTTAACAAAGTAGTGACAGTAAAAACGATTTCTCCACATATATACTTCAGGCAGGCAAGCTCCAGGGAAGCAAGAGAGGTATATAATCTAAAAAAGATGTTGGCACAAGAACAGATGTACAAATACGTACCCAGAATATTTATGGGCTGATAATTATAAGAAAATGTATAAGTTTTGGGGGAATGTGATATACCAAAAGGATAATAAGGGGAAATAAACTTTACTTGTCTTTAAAAGTAATATGATATGGGTGTGTAGAAAAAAGTTTATATCCTTTGGTCACATGAGATAGAAGAAAACTAGAACTTTATGACACTGAATGTCCTTTCCAGAAGGTTTTTTTTCTACTTCCATTCTGTTTAATATTGTTAATAACTCTCACTGTAGGAAGATACAAATTAACGAACAAACAAATATGTAATGTCTTAGTAAAAACTAGCATTCCTGTGGAAATGCTGGAAAGCTTCCTCTCTTTGGCTAAAATTATTTTCTCCTTCCAGTGGCACCTCCCTAGGTTACACACTCTCACTGAAAATTGACTTGGTAAACAGCACTTTCCAAAGGAATGTACCTACAGTATCAAGTAGCTCTGCTTGTGTTCTTTGAAGCTTGGTGTGCCTTTAAAGGCTGACTTTGGCAGTCTCATGCTTCAAACACAAGGGTTTTGTGGTGAGGTTTGCTCTCTCCCGTTATGCAGAAGTGTCACTCTCCAATGTCGATGTGTTGTTAATGTTTGTATAGTTATAGTGTTAGGAATGTAGAAACATATTTTGCTTAATTACTTTCCCACAATGGGTTTGAAAATTGTACTCAAATTCTGCCATTTATGCTGCACTTAGAAGTGCTATGGATAATGAAGCAGAAAGTAAAAAAATTATCTGGAAAACAAACAAATAAACAAACACAGGATGAAAAATGAAATCACAGAGAGAATGGCAAAACAGTATTACTTAGAGATAGATAACAGTGCAATATAAAATGAATTAAAAGACAGCTGCAGTATTTTAGGCTTAAATTTTGCTATCTTTATCTTTTGGAAGATATGGTTAAAATTTCTCCTAGTGTTCCCTTTAGAATAAAAGTACTCCAAGCACAGCACAACTAAATTTTCTGATTTTTAACACTTATAGTTTTAAAATTGTTAGCAAACCCTTTCTGTGTGTCTGTATGTGAGTTCTAAAAATTCTCATGGGTCTGAGTGTTCTCTTTCATGAGTACAATTTTTAACACCCTGAGGTTTGAAACCCCAAACAGCAGCAAAGTGGCATACAGGCATGTAAAACCTGCCTCACCCAGGTTGTAGAAACAAAAGAAAAGGTCAGCTTTCTCTGCCTTGCTATGTCTGGTTCACGTGGTACTTCTGATCTTTTGTGTTACATGTCAGAAGAACAGATTGCTTGTTCTGGGCATGGTAATGCCTTTTCAGGATGTTTCTCTGAGTGTCTGAGACTCCTTTCAGAACTATCCCTTTGTTCCCTTTTCTGTCTTGCAATTCCTGAAGTGGAAAAAATTCTGTGAGTGCTTGCAGCCAAGACATTTCTGCTGATGATTTAAATGCTGCTGAAGAGAAGGACTATTATAAAGCAATATGTATGCTCATGAAGCGTGACTGGTGCAGGATGATACTCTGGAGATTGTGTGTGGGTGTTCTGCTGGGGACGTGTATTGCTGCAGGTTATATGCAAAGAGAAGCACATCACAGCACCTCTTATTCTGTCTGGGTAAGGGTCACAGGCAGATGCAACCCCCAGACTTCACAGCTGATACCTAAATTGTATATATAATGAGGAGGTCTCTTTCCATTTGAATAACATTGGATCACACAGGCAAGTCTTACATTTCATGCTAGGCTTACTTGAATTGACAAAAGAGTAAAAGGTACCAGGGATCATCAGAAACCCTAAACTCGTACTCAGGAAGACTGACGAGCTCTGTGACCCTTTTGTCAAGGTCAGAGAGGTGAATACAAAGGGAGATGGTTTAATTTTAAAGGACACAGAATAGATACATGAAAAAAGAGCCCAAATGTTACAGTTAAATTAAGCCACACACATGCACAGACATGCCAAAATATTTGGCACGGTATTTTAAGGCAGACAGACCATATGGCCTCCTTAGCAATGCACAATGCTTTTTGCTGTGTCCCACTTAGGGCAAGAGAAACTGTTGTAGTCCTGGGTGTGCCAGATGTCTTGTCAGTCAGCCAGTTTCACATTTAGCAGTGTTCTCTGCCTAAACCTGACAAAAACACTGTGGCACTGCTCACTGGATATCCAGCTCCTTACTTTGAGGGAATATATCATTAGAACTGAATATATGAAATGACAGGCAACCACAGATCATTCTTAGTGGACAAGGTTCCTTTGAAGCAAAACTACCATTTTGTAATTGCAAGAGAAAAATAAAGGCTGACCTCCAAAGAATTGAAAAGGAGAGAAACAGATAGGACAAGTATATTAATATTTTTGTCTACTTACCAATGCATTTAATGGTGCATTTCTCAAGTGCTGTGGCCACTTTCTGGGAGTTGTAGTGCTGGAATAAATTAATATACTTAAGGAAAGGCATTACAGGTGAGCAGGATGACAGCTCTGGGTCTAAGGGCTGGTATAACAACTCTGTAATGATCTTCACTCCTTATCAACCTTCTCTGCAAGTTCACCAGTACTGATCTCTAGTTTTGGAAGGAACATTGTCTGAATAGAGAAATGTCAAACACCTACAGAAGTTTTGCCTTTCACTGCCTTAGTAATCAAGCTTCTGAGACTTCTGAGATGACAACACATATGCATTGAAAACAAAGAAAAGTCCAATCTCATTCATGAAGTCATCTGGTAGTTTTCAGGAGGAAATTCACATATTTTTCAAGTTTCTATTGCTTTCTCTATATTGAGCTAGTAGAGTCAGTACTAATGGAAAAATGGCTCAANCATTACAGGTGAGCAGGATGACAGCTCTGGGTCTAAGGGCTGGTATAACAACTCTGTAACAATCTTCACTCCTTATCAACCTTCTCTGCAAATTCACCAGTACTGTCTCTAGTTTTGGAAGGAACATTGTCTGAATAGAGAAATGTCAAACACCTACAGAAGTTTTGCCTTTCACTGCCTTAGTAATCAAGCTTCTGAGACTTCTGAGATGACAACACATGCATTGAAAACAAAGAAAAGTCCAATCTCATTCATGAAGTAGTCTGGTAGTTTTAAGGAGGAAATTCACATATTTTTCAAGTTTCTATTGCTTTCTCTATATTGAGCTAGTAGAGTCAGTACTAATGGAAAAATGGCTTAAGAAGACCCACTTCCTTTAAAATTATAGTCACAGTTGCAGTTACAGACAGATACACCATATTTCCCTCTTTCATTGAAGGGATCAGTTATGCTCAGATTTCATGGGTAAATATAAATAATGATTAATTTTTTAAACATAGGACATTGCAGCTCAAAACTTGATGTTCTGAAAGTTTTACACCCTGAAAGATGTGAATGAATTTGTATCTTGAAACACACATTAGTTTCTGAGCATTCGAGTTAAAGAAGTGACTAAGAAATAGTGAGGAACTAGCAATTTTTCAAAGCAATACATAAATCAAGGGAAAACTTTTTTTTCTCAACATTTTAGTGAGATTTGCCCTTCATCCTCTTCTGAGAAGACATAAGAGACCAAATAAAAATTTCACATTTTTCCTTTCTCTACTCATAACAAGCTCTCATTCAAGGTTTTTCATCTCTTCATTTACCTAAATGGTGAACAGAGAATGCAGAATATTACTTTGTGTCTTTTCATGGGGTATGCAGGATTTTGTTAAGGAAAATATTTTCAGATTTGCCGTGCTATGTATCTCCTTCAGTATTTAGGTTCTCTGTGGTAGAATATTTTTTAAAGTCTTTTTTTTCTTCTGCTAAAATTGGAGTCTAAATTTTTCTGAAGTTAATTAAAAAAATGTTTGTTTACTAGATGTAAGAGTAACAGTACCTTTCTACCTACTTGCAACATTATTCTTAATCTTCCCCTCTAAAGTCCCCTATAGGATTATGTTTCTACAGAGGGTAGTCAAACATTTGAAGAAGTTACCTGGACAGGTTGTGAAGTCAGTGTCCCTGGACATAATCCAGCCTTGTCTGGACATGGGCCTGAGCAACCTTATCCAACTGGCCTTACCTTGGGCAGGGTTTTGAACTAGGTGACCTCTAGAGGTCTCTTCCAAGTTAACTTTTATCATTTTGTGTTTTATTCCTTTCATGTAATGAAATATCGATTAGTGTAATGTCATTTGAATACAACTTCATCCTTTGATTTTCAGGCATATCTGCTACATAATATATTGGATGGGCTACACGTCTCTGTGTATGTGTATACATCTGTCTGTCTCTCTATAGTATACAAATGAATTGGCATGGTACTGAAAAATGTTACATTTATATCTTTACAGGTAAATAACATTTGTCTATGACCTATTGTTCCTTAAAATTCTTTAGCTGATCCTAAAGTTTGTTTTTTCCAGACCTGGAATACCTCACATAAAACTCTGAAATTTGAAAATTATTCTGAGAATATAAAAATGGTTGCTTTGTATGATTTTTTTTTTTTTGTCGAATACATAAAGAAAATCAGCCTAGTCAAAGCAGTGTCATGTTCATTGTCTTCCATAAGTACCACCCATTGTGCTCCACAGTTATGCTGAACATAGTGACATAATTCAGAACTGTTGAGGAGTTTAAAATTACATGTTTTTTATGCATGCTACAAAAGTCACCTTAGCACTTTTAGATTTTTAGGTGGGTTTTNTTTTTTTTTTTTTTTTTTTTTTTAGATTTTTTAGCACTCCTATGCAATTATGCTACCACTAACAAAGTGGAGGGGTTGTCATTTGTGGCAGCTGGGAAGCACATTATGCACAAGGTGCTTCACTGAGCCACTGAATAAGTAAATGCCATGGTATCTGATTTAAACATGACAGTGTTTGCAATTATGGTTTTTAGAGTATAGCTTGTTTACCTTTATTAGTCAACAGGATAATTCCTGTTTTTTGTTACTGTAAAGCTATAGTTTCAGGAGCACTTCAAAGAGAAAGATGAAATGAAATGCTATGGTGTAGTGTAAGGGAGAAATAAACCCAAGGATAGTTCACCATTATTCAGATTGTGACTGAAGTCCTCTGAAAGTAATAAAGACTGATTTAATTCAGACTGAAGATCTGAAAACTGTATATTTTTCTGAAAAATTATAAATATCTAAAAATAAAGTTAATAAAATATGCTTTTAAATAAAAATAATTTATAAGCAATAATAAAAATATAGTAACAGTATGGCATTGTGGTATAATACAATACTATAAAATAATAATAACTAAATAGAAACTTATAAATAGAATTCAGCTGGCACCCTTCACAAACGGGTCAAAGCAATTTCCAGCAGTGCATTTTACTATCCCAAAAAGGAGGAGTCTTTTAGCCACCTAAAATCCACTGTGGGAAGAGGATATTGCCACCTACATTTTGTGCTCTCCTAGAAGAGAAGTACATCCAGTAATTGGCATTTCTTAGATAAAACAGCATATGGTGAAATACTGACACCTTGAAAACAGTGATGAGTTACTGCATAGACTGTTGGGAAGAAGTGATTGGAGCTGTTTTGAGGCAGAAATAAAAGGTGGAAAGGGAGATCTGAACATAAGCATTTCCTTTATGTGTGGAAATTTATGGTAGAATTTTTGTTTCTCAGACCTTGATAATGTATTTCCCTTTGGAGGATGGCATTAGGAATTCACATGCAAAATAGCTGCCTCAGAATCTCTACATCCTCTTTCCTCAATATATTTTCATGCAGTGGCCATATCAGGAAAGCTGCTGTAACAAATGTTATAAGAAACATGCCAGAAATCTGGGAAACTTCAAATTATGTCCTCTCTAAGGAAGAAATTAATTAATTCTTATATTTCTTACATAATACTAATTAACTAATAGAATCAAAAAGTTGTGTATCACTTTCCATAGTTAGATATAAATTTAGCTTTCTCCTTTTACTTTGAAAGTGAGTTTTCTACCTCTTCCTCCTGAAATATTGTTTTGCCAATCAAGAACTGAAATCTTATTTCATTATAGGGCACTTATTTTTAGATACTTTTGTCACCAGTGCTTACAGAATTTAGGAAAATAGTGTCTAGCAAGATGAAAGTTATTAAAACGTGTAAAATTAATGTGTTTAATCAGCTCTCAAAACCTGACCCAAAAGTCATTTCAATGGGAACTCCAATTGTGCAAATAACTTCGTCCTCTCTGAGCGCTCCATATTAATCCATGTAGATGTCCCACTGCTCATCGTCACTGCTCATCATGTGCCATGCTAGGCTATAACACTGCTTGTAAACAAAATGGGCTCAGGTCTACTCTTTGACCTTGAGAAAAACCTACAATAGTATACAATTTGCTAAGAATGGCCTCAATTATACTCCCTGTTGGAAACAGTCTCTGGATTGTGGCTGAGTGACGTCTGGGAAAGCACTAATTGGCACAGTTTGGGAAAATGCCAGAGTCCAACAGATAATGCAAATAATTACGTGCAGTGCTGGAGACCAAGAATAGGGCTGTTTACTTTATTAATGTCACTGCAACACCTGTGCCTCCTGACAGACATCTGAATTCTTCTATGTACTTCATTTGTGTGTATAGATTCTGATAATGAAAGCCTACCCATTCAGTAATGATTAACAGCACAAAGCCTCATGGAAGATCTGCCACCTAATATTTGGTGTCCTATACCTGAAATGTTCCTAGGGTTACAGTGTTCTCTGGTAAGCATAGGAAGTAATTAATTTTCATTTGATCCTCAGGCAGAGTGTGTTAAATTACAATTATTTAATCCTGATGTTGCTTGAAATTATTTATCTCTTGTCTATGGTGAAGGTAGGTAAGATCACATATAGCTAGATAGCTGTTTATCACTACATCAGTACTGTGCTTGGAACAACAATAAACCTAACATCATCCACCTGTAAACCATGTTCCCAAGCACCATGTTTAAGTGTCTTTTAAGTACTTCCAGGGATGATCACTCAGCTACTTTCCTGGGCTGCCTCTTTCAATGAAGAAAATTTTCCTAGTACCTGTTCTAAACCTTTGCTGATCAACTCTAAGCCATTTCCTCTTGTCCTGGTAAATGTTACTTTGGAGAAGAGATCAAAGTCCACTTTGCTGCAACCTCCTTTCAGGCAGTTGCAGTGATAAGGCTTCCACTGCTCCCCACCATCCCTCAAGCATCCTTTCCTCCCAGCTAAATAATCCTAATTCCCTCAGGCACTCCCAATGAGACTTGGGCGCCAGACACTTCACCAGCTCCTTTATCCTTTTCTGGACATGCTCTGACATCTCAATAGCTTTCTTGTTTTGAGGCACCCAAAACTAAACATGTGATTCAAAGTGTGGCCCCAGCAGTGCCAAGTACAGAGAAGATTTAATGGCTTTATGCCTTATTGCACATGAAACCATTGCATGGGCTCCTGCCTTTTCAGTCACTACTGCTATCTGAAACCTCACTATGCATAAGGTGGTAGGAAAAACAAGATTTGATCTAATACTACTAAGGACTCCCAAGCTTTGTCTTAGTTGAAAGAGATTTTTTTTCTCCTTTAATAAAAAGCTACATTTATCAGGACATGAATTTCATTGTCCAGTCACAGAAATGCTTATTTTTGTTCCAGAAAAGACCTCTGAAGAGGTGAGATCAGACTGGAGATAACCTGAAATGTTGCGTAAATAATGATTTTAAACAACTCAATATTTGGGTGCTGGTCTAGGTACACATTTGAAACCACTAGTGCATTGAGATTGGTTTCTTAGTATTCTGAATGCAAGGACCATAAAAACTAAGAACAATAGAAAGATGGCAGATTCATTATTCAGATTCTGAAATGTGCATAAATATTGTTCTTCCCTGAATATTTGCAATTTACCTTGCAATCTAATGGCTATCAGCCTGCAGACACTGATCTCTCTGGTGCCCAGTAACAAGACTCAAATGAGTGGCCTGAAGTTCTGTAAGGGTTGGATATTAGACAAAAGTTCTTCACCCAGAGGGTGTTTGGGCACTGGAGCAGGCTCCCAAGGGCAGTGGTCACAGCAGCAGCCTGCCAGAGCTCAAGAAGCATTTGGACAATGCTCTCAGGCACATGGTGTGACTCCTGGGATGGTGCTGGGCAGGGCCAGGAGCTGGACTGGATGATCTGTGTGGGCCCCTTCCAACTCAGCATGTTTTGTGATTCTGTGATTCAGCAATGCCCTTAACAGCAGAGTCACAGCAGTGATTAAGTATATATAGATTCATGTGCCATACAATGTACAACATGTGTGCACTGTACGGTATTAATGTTTTCCCACATTACCAAGATTCATGTAATATAATTTCAGGCATCAAAAATTAGATTTTTAGTGCAAGCCTCCAAATGCAGGGAAGGCAATACACATTGTAAAAACTGATGTACTCCACCTTAATATAGACACAGACAGATGATATCTGTCTCTCTGTTGACTACAACTAAAGGCTACCTTAAACTGTGCACCTATATGACTAAATACTGTTTTATGCTGTGTTCTAATCACAGATCTTGCTTAATTTCAACCAGACAGTGGCTAATAAGTAATGTTCAACCTCGGTGAAATGAATCTAGCTTTAAAGTATGCAAAAACTGTATCACAGGAAAAGTTTTGGGGGGCAGTGTAGTAACTGTAGCAACTGGGCACAAAAGAAGGACACGGTCTCACCACTATCAAGAGAACAGCAGAGGCCCCCAAAAGAGGACCCGTTTATTATGGATACATAATTTGTAGAGTTTGAAAAGTGAGAGAGGATTGGAAGATGAAATCCCACCTCTCAAACCAGACTGGTTAAGTGACCAGTCCATCAGTTTGCCTTCTCCAAGAAGGAATGTAAACAAAGCTAGTGTTTTTAGTACAATGTGTGAGAAAATCTGACTCGAGAATATAAACTTTTCAGAAGGCTTTCAAAAACAGGGCAACAGGGCAGTTTTTATTTTCATAAAGGCTTTGAAACACATCAGGTCAGAGTCTTTTCTAGTGTGAATCATTGGAATTGAATTCACTGCCAACCTCACTATTTACACCAGGTGAATCTCTATCCCATAGACTTTACTAATGTGACATCTTTATGTATATGCACAGTAGTTGCAACTACAGCACAATTCTGGAAAGTCTTCTATGCATGACATTGCCAGTGAACCCAAAATCATCTCTGTATGAGTAAGGCTTCCCGGATGCGAGGCTTAATTATTATTGTAAAGAATCAATTTATTTTTAATTACTCTATAATTTCTGTAAGAACAAATAATATTGGGAACAAGCATGTTGCCATTTGTTTTCACAGCTGATTTTTCTCCAGATAACAATCAAAATATATTTGGATGGAAATGGAAAAAATTATATAGCTTAATATTTTCTAGGTACAGCTGGTGATGCAGAGATATTAATATATTTTATTGAAGCTGCTACACCAGGGTTAATCTGATAAAGCTCTCAAGATGAGCATGCTGTTTATCCTGTTGACACAAAGCATTAAGTCTGTCACCACATCCTGCTTTTGCCAGCTACGTGGGAGCTATTGTTGAGGCTCACAGCACAAGTAAGGAAGCTATCACTAAAGGACATAGCTATGCTAGTCAGCTGGGCAAGAGACTAACCTAAAGAAAGGTAAATAAGTAAAGATAATGTGCTATTTAGAAGGAGGAGTTTCTGTTCCCAGAGGAAAAAAAAATCAGCAATTGATTTTCCACCTTCCTCCTTTCTTTTGTAAGCGTTTTGGCTGTAACTGTTAACACAAACATGAGAGTGATTTGAAACTATAAGAAGAATTGATTAAATGAGAAATGGTTCTAACTAGTGCCTCTGATTATTCATAGAATATTTAGTGATCTTCAGAACACAACAATTTGGCAAGCATTTAACTGATATTTGTTACTGTATGATGCCTAAATCTCATCTTTGAGTCCCATGGAAAAATTCATTAACACTGAAAGATGATTGTTCTGGAAAGACTCAAAGAAAAGAGATTTATTTCTGACTCTTTATTACCATTTCCCAAAAATTTGTATTGAATATTTTCACAAAATTAACTAAGTTTAACTAAGTTTAATTTAGTTAAACTTTAAGGTTCATATTAGTGCTTAAAATTGTTCTTTATGAATAATGATCAAGCAAAACATTTGGATGGTATGACTATATTCCCATGTGAAGTCTGTGGGATTTTTTTTCCTATTGGCTTCAGTGCTGAAGGATTATTAGGAATACAGAATTCATAATAAGCTCATAACAGTGATGCAGCATTTTTAGGTCTTGAACCTGTCTTAGAGAATGATTATCAGTGTTGAAAGTACAACAAAAAGAAATATTTCTTGAATAATTCCTAATCTTTTCTAATTAATATAAATTTATGAACATCATCAAAGTGAATATATATATATATTTTCACCAATCTAAAGCAGATATAAAATAAATTTAGAGGTAAAATAAAAGTATTAATTGAGTGGAAAAATTAAGTGTAATGCAACTAACTTCTGTGATAGGGAAGGTCACTGAGTGGCACAACACTTAGGTAATGGCACAGAATTAAATAACAATCAGCTAAGGCTGTGTGTCACATGTCACTGTATGAATTTTAACAATTTATGCAAACAGCCATTTACTTTTATTCTCATCAGGATTTTTCTTTCCATGGTAGATTTTGGAAGAAATTTACAAAATTTAATCAAATGGAATATAAAATGGTTCTTCCTGTAAGCAAATTTAAGAACCTTGTCTGTCAGCTTCACTGAATGTAATACAACAAGAAAGGTTGATGCCAATATAAATCTTACCTCCAACATGCATTGCTTTATTTATTCTGTCTAGTTCTTTGTCTAAGCTAATCGTGAAGCCTTTTCTGCTTCAGTCTCTTTGCACACCTTGGCATTGCTTCGTTACAGCAGACAGTCATCACCACTGTATGCAATGAACTTGAATTCGTAGTTTAGGTAATGCTGAAGTGGCCCTTCTGGTTACACAGCATCTAAGGGCTGCTGCCACTCACCAGTGGGACTTGCTCATGGACTGAACTCTTTCTCCAGTTGGTGGGGATGTGGAGGGAGTGAATTATGGAAAGCTCACATGTAGGCCAAGTTCTGGTTGCTTGAGGCTGAAGTGCAGAACAATGCACCATGCAATGAGTCTCTCTCCAACAGGCAGAGGCAGAAATCAATAGAGATTTTTTGGGTGCTTTCTGTTCAGTGGGCAGGTATTTCTCTGAAGGTCTCAAGTCACAACTATCCATTGACTAGAAAGCAAAATAATGCATTAACTCAAAATCAAGTCTGCAGCAGCAATGGAGATGTAAGTCAGTGGATGTGCTAGATGAGAGAAATCCTATGTCTTCGCATTCTTGCTAATATCTTCCTGAAGGTTAAGTTTCTTACCATCACCTACTGAAGCCTATGCAGCACCACTATATTGTGCAAGAAAATGTATTACTAAGAATAAATTAAATTTCTGTGGTGCCTAGACTCTACTAATGATCAAGGTGCATCACATGGATAATTAAAATCCACAAAAAATTACATTTAAGTGACATTAAATTAGAATTAGGTAACATAGAAATATCAAGTCATTTTATTCCATTAGATAACCTGAAATTACAAATAAAGTTGGGCTATCTAATTAAACAGAGGTTTTATTGATTTTATTAAATTTTAAAAGTTGGGAAAGAAAAGATGCAGTTGAATAAATATTTTAATCTTGCAAATACAGGACTGATGACAAGGACATGCAGCTTGCTTTATATTTTGTCTTGTAGATGGCTTTGTTCCTCTCCATTGACTTTGAAGGGACCATGAGTGATCCAGTGTTAAAGATAGAAAATATGAGAACATAATTTCAGGAAAAAAAACCCATATATTTTTCATATTTTTCAATGTGTTCCTTAAAATGTATTGTCTGATTGAAACATACAAATATTCAATATAAAAGCCATATTTACTGGTGGAGAACAACCATATTGCTCCATGGATGCAGACAAAAGGCCTGCTAGCCAGAGTAATCCTCCTGACCATTCTGTTATTTTGAGCTTCATGTGTTGTTTTCCATATAACTGGCCAAATCCTGGAGTCATTCTTGTTATCATGATTTTCATGACAGCAGTATCGAGGAGCCTCAAATTAAACCTAGGATCAATAGTGAAGGGCATTATTTAAGATAATAAAAAACAATCCTTAGGTCCTTGTATATCAATTTAAGTTGGACATTTGAAATTAATGAGGCCATGAGAAATGGGAAATAAAGAACAATTTTAGGCACAAATAACTCCCATCTCACTTTAGGTGTTTAATTAGGATGGCATCTTTATTTACGTTTATTTACCTAGAGATACGTTTATACTCCAGACAGAGAGGGAGACAGAGGGAGGGAGGGAGGGTACAGTTCCC
>VZTR01013445.1:0-18137 GCA_013400775.1 Chaetops frenatus | reverse complement strand
CAACTAAAATCCCAATTAATTTCAAAAGGAAGATTATGACCTTTATACTCTGTGGTTTTATAACAGAATCATAAGCACAATGAAGACAAATTGTTTTGTTAAGTTGCTATATATTTTTCAGTGAAAGGCTTGGTAGAAATCTGAAGTTTAAAGATCCTGGAAGCATCAGAAAGAATAAAAAAAATGATTTTATTCTGCATTTTCTGGATATTTATTCTTAAATTAGTATTTTTATATTTCTGCTCATTTTCTTATATAATTGTCATTATCAATAATATAATATCCCATGACTGTAACATATATCTGTAATTTAAAAACAAGTTTGTACTGACTTCATTATAATGAAGTTTAAAAATAGATTTTATACAGTAGAACTTTGTAAAGACAAGTAAACAAAATAAAAGTTTATTATTATTACTGACAAACTACCATATTTTGGTATAAATACATTCACATTTTATTAAAAAAAAATAAATGGTGTGCTTTTGGTCAAATGGAAAAAAAATAGAAAGTTTGAGGTTTTTGGAGTTTTTAATTTTTTTTTTTAATTCTAGGGGGGTTTTAATGTTGTATTTTTCTAGTTATATGACAGTTTTTAATGTCATTCTGTCCTATATTTGCATGAAGATGAATGCCATGTAAACACTTAAAGTGGTATATTGCTGATACAAGTGTTCCTTATGAGTGTACTGGCAGTATCTTGAGAACTTGTCAGTGTTCAAAGACTGCCAGAACAAGCAAATCTTGCAGTTCTGGGGTAGGTCATATTTCAGAGACAGAATACAATACCTCAGGCTGTCCTGAAAAGGAGAGCATTATCAGCTGCAGCTCCTGCTCCCTCCATGGGCACCAGGGGACATGCATTTCATGTGAAGATGAGAAGTACTTGAGTACAGCTGAGATGTACCTTTTTATCCCACAGTCAGATTAAAAGATTTTTCTTCCAAGGTAAAGTGCAGTATTTTGGCACAAAAGTTTTCTGTTTTACATAACTTGGTTTCAGGCAGTCGTTGCAGACATGTGGTGTCAAAACAGCAGAATGTTGATGGGTTTGCCCTGTCAGAGGCAAAGAAACTGGAATTTAGTATGAACTTATGTTGCTTCAAAAGTAAATGATCTTGCCTTCCTTATGGGTACCACATTTTCCTCTGTGCACCCATAGTGATTCATAGGGACAGTGACTGCCAGGGCAGTGCTTTATGAAAAGGTTTTGTCAGTTTTCTCTGTTCAGCTTTACATCTGAAGTATAAATAAATTTTCCTTCAGGTATCTGATCTATACAGTGTGCCCATTTTTTAAATTTATTTTCCGAGTGAAAGTTTCACAAAATTTATGTGGATAGCAGTCCTATTTGTAATGTATAACCTGCTTGAATTGACATGAAAACTATTCTTCCATAAATGATGAGCTAGGCAGAAAGTCATGCACCCCATTGTTTTGGAAAAGAGCTAATTTCAGCTGTTTGCTATCTAGTTGTTTGAATTGCATCATTGTTTTTCTTTACAGTGCTTTGAAACATCAACCCTAGCAATCCTCCTGTGGAGAGAAGTAGAATAAAATTATATGGGCCAAAGCCTCTGAATTTTCAGTGTACTCTAGCACATTATGAAGCAATGCTTACAGTAGTTGCTAGTTTGTATTTTCTTTGATGCAAATTTTAAAAGTCATCAATTGAATTTGTACACTATACTGTTTTTTTATTTGATTCTATCATATAGTTTAATTGTTCAATATAAATGCTTCTTTGAAAAAAATAAGTCTAAAAGAAAGTTAAATATTCAAAAGAAATTATCAAAAAAGTTAAGATTAGTGAAACCAAGAGAAAACTAATTTCTTCATAATATGCCTATACTGACCAAATTTACTAAATGAATCAATAATTCAGGGCAGATCCAAACACCAATCTGACAATAGTAATACAGCAGTTAAATTTAGACGCACAGTCACGTTGGTATTCACAGAATGAGTTGTCCGAAATGCTCTCTACTAATGAACTAGTTTTAGCTGGAAATATAGGAATGTGCAAGAAAACAGGGAAGAACACCTGCAGAGTCTAATAGGCAGAAGATTTGGAAGAGTCTTTGAAGAGAAGTCAGAGATTTTGTCTCTTTGGTAAGGTGGAGAGAGGACAAGGCAAAATAACTCCCTAGGTTATCTTTAATAGACATTTGTAGAAGATTTTACTGTCTTGACTAATCTTATACTCCATGTGCAGAAGGTCTGTAGCAGTTGCTGTATGATAGTATTCATTTATAAAACACTTGCCAGAGCTTCTGAGGACTTGGTATTTAGCTGATGGTAAATTGGCTTCATGATCAGTGATGGAGCTCGCAATCGATTTACACCAGACAGTAAGTTTTTAACTGGGTTGTTCTAAAGAGTCCCTTATGGCTGTGGGCTGTGGGTCAGGACTGCTCTCTGGGTAGACATAAAGATTCCTGAGAGGTTTTTGGTGACTGTTTTATTTCTTGAGCATTTAGAAGTTTCCTTGAGCAGTTACGAATAGAGAAAATCCTTGGCATCATATAAGAGGGGCAACTAAAATTTGCCAGAAGCCTATGTGATCAAAATGACTTTTTTTTTTTTTCTTTGAAACATGATGATATAAGAACTGGGTGAAAGAGAAATAGGATATAAAATGTAACAGTGAAATGAGCATGCACAAAATCTGATTAATTTCCCCTTCTAGAGAATTTACAGGATAAGGAACAGGTGAACAGAATCTCCAAAATTGGCAAGGAAAAAAAAAACTACAGAAAAAACCCCAAAATGTTAGATGACTGGCTACAAAAAAGCATGCTATTCTACAATATTACAAAAAAAATGACATGATCTGTAGACATGGAATTATGGAGTCTGCGAAGCCCTGAGTGAGATAAATGGGGAAGTACATTGCTCTCAGAGATATAATTTCAAATATTTTTCATCTCAGGAAGATATTTGGTTACACTCTGCTACCTTCCATTGGTTACAGGCACTGCTCATGCTTTCAAGGTTATAGTAAGGAAGGTTGGAAATAAATATGTGTTTTATTTTTGGTTCTAATGAATACTGAGGTGCTAGAGTCTCTGCTGGCTGTGAGAAGTACTTTCTATGCAAAAAATGTAGCTATGGAATAAAGTGGCTCCTGGATTAATTTACATCCCCACACATTTCTTTGTCTCCATATTCTCCATTTCAGAACCACTGCAAGTTGAAAGATGACTTCTGAGGGATTTGATGATCAATAAAGTCTCACTACCATTAACAAGTAGCAACGTCTAAGTAAAATAATGCAAATTACATGCAAAAATCCCTGAAGTGATAAGCTTGGCTGTATGATTCTGAGTGTGCAGATCTTTATTACTTCAAATGATGACATTCTACTAGAGGTTATTAGATTAATCTCTTTAAGGTGATGCAAGTGGAAGGAACCAGCCTGCATGTCATCATCACACAGTATGCTCTCACATATAGGCTAGGGACCAGCTGGTTTCAGCTGTAGTATGGGATCCCTCTTCTTCATCTTAAGTATCAGCAGACCAACATAACACTATTAGCCACTAAGTTCAAAAGCAAGGATTTCTATTTTGCTGGACACTTGTGAAGGACACTTAAATAAATCAAAGAACATATGAAGCGAGAAGAGAGATAAGAGTAATACAATTAAGATTAAACTCAAAATAAAATTAAAATATCTGCAGTTAGGTAATTTATACAGGGTATAGTTAATTTTTCTCATCTTGCCGTTAATAATTTTGTGCTTTTGATCCTACAAAAGTATGAAACTGTTTCTGTGATGGTAATGATAAAAAAAAAATTCCAATGCTTTAGAAGTTATGGATTCTAAAATATGTACTTTTTTCTCCCACTCATCAAGATGATTGGTAGTAAATGAACTAAATTCTTGCACAGAAAGAAAACAAAATGGTTTTTACTTTTACACCAATATTACAGATCCGAAGGATATGTAAAGAGCATATATACACACTTAAATATATTCCTGATGTTGCTCAGAGATTGCATAATTTTTCTGGTTTGTCCAGCTTCAAATTGCACCAGAATGCAATGGGTTCCATTCTAAGTTATACTATTATAAATTGAGAATATCATTCTAAGGGAAAAAAGTGCAAAACAATCTAATATAGGCTAATACATATAAAAATATAGAATATGATCAAAGATCAAACAGTTATATATACTTCCTAGTTATAATTGATGACATAATTTCAGATTACATGAATATCAGATACATACAAATGACATACTTAAGATACATAAATACCTATATCATATAAGATCAGTACAGTGGTAATTTTATTTTATGTCTGTAAATTCCAATTCCATGTGCTTTAATAGGATTTTCTCACAGGACAAAATGGCTCCCATCAATTTAGAATCTATTATTCTTGCTTATTCTTAGGGTAGTTAGGTAAACACTACCATTACACAAATCTCCTTCCTTTGTTAAAAAGAAAAATAATTTAAAAAGAGAAAAACTATCTTGAAAAGAGAACTGTATATTTGCTTAGAAAAGAATTAATGTGAGATGAAATGAAGATCTCAAAAGACCTCGCTCAGAAACCTATTGTCATAAACATTTATTTTTGCTCCTATATTAAGTTTTATTATTGTCTTTAGACTAATTTTCAAAATCTTATGAAAGGTGGTTTTGGTCTAAAGCTGAATACAGTTGGAGTCCTTTCCAGCAATTTCTTTTGAAGAAGAGAAGCTATCAAACAGTTGCAGTTCAGTTTTTTAATACAGATTCTCATTTCCTAAGTGTACTGCTGCTTTAATGTCACTTATGATTTTTAAGGAATGTCACTTATTAAATGCCTACCTAAGTCAATCAGAGTCATTCTGGACAAACTAATGAATTTTCTAATACAAGAAGCAAGACTAGAAGGACGTTATTGTATCTTCTGCTTAGCTAGAGAAAAAATTGGAAGAATTTCCTTCCATTTACAATAAAATATGTCTGTTTTGATTCAGAAATTGATAGTCTGTGTAAATTAGGCTGTACATCGATTTTATTATTTTTACTTAGAATGAAATGTGTTATCAAAAATGTATAGTCAGCCAGTCTCCTGAATATTCTACCAGATGCGTTTATTTCTACTTTTTTGCCTGTCAATGACAGGTGTGTGGTACGTAACAATTATACCTTACTTTCCTCACACACTAAGGTGTTATTATCCCACAGCTTTTGAGCTTGTCAATGCAAGTTGATTACTTCTGATTTTCCTTTCATGGGACAGATTCTAGAATAGTTTCTTTTTAAAGCACAGAAGTACTAAATTAATTCTATGGTGTTGTCAGGGACTGGAAAAGGTGATCTGTTTCGAGACATCTCAGGTGCCTGGAATGTGCGGTAGGGGGTGGGTCAGGCCTTGCTCTGGTGAGGTTGTGCCCTGTCCCCACACCCCCCAGCTTCACAGTCTGTCAGTCACGGCACACTGTAGGCAGCCCCCCAGTGTCACCCAACCTGGTCCCTAACTGGCCAAGGGAATAAAAGTCCCACCTGGGAGGGAGGCCCAGGACGGGCCAAAAAGGTTTAAGAAGGTTCACCATGAGCCAAGCACATTGTCCTTTAATCCTACCTTCATCTTGGAGTTTTAAATTGCTGGAACCCAGGAATTGGTAGCTATGTCTGTTTTTCTATATCTTTCCTGTCTTTCTGCTTTTCTCCCTTTCTCCTTCTAATTTTCTTCTCACACAATGTGACATCAAATGGATTATAAGTTTTTCTATGGTCAGTGGGCCAAGTCTATGCTGTGATAAGTGATGTTGTATTTAGTCTTTTGCCAATGTTCCCTAATTTTCTACAGTTTGCTAGTAAAACTTTATGTTGTTTTTACCTCTTGAGAATATGTGGTTGGTATCTTCTCCTTTCCATCTACCTAGAGCAAAACGATCTTGGTTTAGCCCTAGGTTTGAGTGACCGGGGTGTAAAAGCTGTTCTATTCCATCCTTTGTGTTTCCTTTACAAGGCTGCACCATTTTTAAGAGTTCTTTCCTTGGAGAACCATAAATTGCAGTGGTCCTCACTGGATGACCACAGAGTCAAGTGGCTCTGGTAACACAAGTGTCACTCACCATAATTTAAAGGACACATGCCAACACACAGATTTGTATAAAAATATGAAGCACTCCTAAACTGGAAGAGATACTAGCAGAGTTCTTCCAGACAGTATATTTATTTTATAACTCATACTGATTTAGAGAACAAAAATTGCAAATCTGCATATATGGAGAGCTATTAGATGTTCTCTAAACAGCAGTAAACAGGGGATTAAAGCCACAATGCACATGTGGTTTTAAAAAATGTTTTACAGACCTGTTGTTTTTTGCTGTGGAAAGGAAATCTAATCCTGCAATTTCCATGTTAGGCAGATCTGTCCGTTCATCACATGAAACAATTTATAGTGGTTTGTTCTGTAAAAAGCAAAAAAGATAAACACAAGAAAAACATGTAGGTCCTTCTTTAAATTTAAATAATAGTTCCTTGAAACATTGTTGTACATTCTACCCTTGCAAACAGATATATGTTTCACACATCTTCTGAGAGTCATAGTGTACAACTGAGGCTGCTTACAGACATGGGAGTTATTTAAGAGTTAATTGAAAAAGCTGAAGACTGCGGCCAGTGCAACAGGACTCTGATTCTTCATGAAGGCTCAGATGAACTTTCAGTTCTGCTTCAGAAGTGGAATTCAGAAGCCAAGGATAGAACATAGGGAATATTTTATTTAAAACTATCTTATTTGAAAACTAAATTTTCTCAAAAAGCTAAGCAATGAAAAGAAGTGATAGTGTCTACTACTGCTAGTCAAAGTATAGAGTAGAAATAGAGGTATAATAGAAACATTTCTGTGGAAAATATTTCCAGAAATTTAAATTCCTTCTTAGGCCATACAATACTTTTCTGCTTCTGAAATGTCTGACGACATCAATAACAAAAATATGTTAATTATACTTTCAGAAATAAAGGAAAATAACAGCTGGTTTTGTACTTGTCATTAATAGAATTTTTAACAGCTTTTAGTGTTTAAATTTTAATTTGAGATCTCAAATGGAGAATTTCTTTGTTACTTCTTCTATCCCATCATCCTGATTTCCATAACTTTTTTTCTCATGGTAAGGTATCTGAAAGAACGTTTTAAGAAATCATTTTGTGACAGAGTCTCCAATACCAGTTTCTATAAGACTGAAAGCAAAACAAAAATAAGTGGGTCTTCAGTTTTGATTTATACTGTAAATCACAAACAGGCCATGATGCCTCTAGACACATTGCCTTAGAGAAAAGGTCAGTAAATGATACATTTTTGAGCATCCTGAAACTGATAATGCAGAAGAACGGAAGAAACTGATAGGCAAAGTTAAAAATTAGAAAGTATTTTACATATCAGCATGCAGTTCTGAGGGTATGACCTGAAGTCTGATACACACACAGGAAAAAAAAAAAGAACTAGAATTTTAGAAGGATTTAAGTTTCTCTATCTTTTAAAAGAAATATGGTGTGTGTAAAATAAGAGATACAAAAAAGCTATTTCTTAAATAAATTAGGAATGGCTAACAGTCAAAAGCAAATAGGAACAAGGGGAAAAACTTCCATTCAATTTATAATTCCTAAAATATTTTCTTGTGTTGACAGCAGAATTTCTATATGCAAAACTCCACGTAAGGACTTTTAAATTTTGCTATCTTGAAATTTACTAAAGCTGTACAATAATAAAAATTAAAATGAACAGCTAGACAAAACTGTTACAACAAGAATACAGTAGGGTAAAGTGGTAGAATGGAGGTCTGAAAATTGAAGGCATCTTAGTATTTACCTGGACTGGGCTTCTCATCAAGGTTAGAGGCTACTTAATGGGGAATAGAATGCTTGTTTATTGTCTTAGTTGTGTGAAGTTTTCAATAAACCATTCATTTTCTACATTATTTTAGCAGACAGATGAAACTGAAAGGAGATATTATGATTCATATTGACTACTGCACTGTCATAGCCTCCTGTGAATTTTGGTTCATCCTCAGTGTGTATGGTTTGAGATCTCAAAGAGATCAGTTTCAGAGGGAGAGGGACACAAATGTCTGTAGTCCCTCCATGTGTAATACTGTGATCAAAACCTGGATTAGGGCCAAGGGTATATAAAATGACATTTTAAGGAAGCAAATGGGAAATTATCCAGTCATTCATTTACTGTCAAACTCTAAAGAAAGAAAGATACTCAGTTTTTACTTTGACTAGTTGCTGCATTCTCTCTGCAGTACTCAAGGAAGTTTAATGACAGATGACAGGAAAATCAATGTGGTGCTGTACCATTGCATTTTTTTAGAGAGAGGAAGTCATATTTGTTTTTCCAAAACAGTCAATTTAATAATTTGGACATATTTAATAATTGTTAAAATATCCTGCACGTATACATCCTGTGTAACAATCTCTGATGACTTAAATTGGTTCCTTTTTCCTATGGAATCCATGCCTCATTCATTATATAGGATAAAGTAAAGTCTGAGAATGAAACAAGGTTGTCAAGGAGAGGGGCCTAGCATCTTTCCTAACACAAGATGGCAGGAGGTAGAGTGGAAAAAAAATCTGGAAAGCAAGAAAACTTCTCTGGCAGAGAAGAGTTATCTGATGATTTGGGCACTCAATTACCCCTAGTCAAATCACTTGTGTCTCTGCCTGTTTTATGATATTTCCTTGGAATCTGGGCAAGTCTAGTTTTTTTTTTCCTGTGTGTTCATCAAAAGTACATTCTTTCAGTGCATTGTAAAATTTGGAGTATTTTAAGAATAAATGTTTTGAAGGCTGTGTGTCCTCTGAACTATCAGGACATAAGCATCTTAAATTAAATAACTAATGCTAATTACAGCAATGACTCCATGCTCCAGTGACTATAACACCACCACCTAACATTAAAGGTGAAAGACACAATCAATACTGATCATTCAGAAAATACATAGTGGCAAATATCCAAAGCTTACAAAAATTAATAGCACTGTTCTAATAGCAGGTCATAATTGCTATGGCTCTAAAAAATAAAATTAAATGTTAAGCAGATGTATATTCTGTGCTGATTCTGTAAGCATCAAGGTAGTTTTACAAGAAAAAGCATCTATATTATGCTATATACAGTGTAATAACAACATAATAATATATATAACATATAATACATATTTGATTAAAACCAAAAAATAAAAATTTATAACAAACAAGTGGAGTTTAAGTAGCATAGGGAGACTTGGTTCAGGTAGTTTGATGTCAATATAAGACTTGAAGTGTTCCTAAGAGATATACACTAAAATGTCAGTTAAGTTGCTGGGGAAAAATTATTATATTGATCTTATACAACAACAAGCACAACAACAACAATAGGAACAACAAAGCATAATTAGGGAAGCACTCTGCAATATTGTCTGTTTTTAACTACCTTGGAATCTATAATTTCAGTATTTGTCTTATCACAAGTGTAATTTGTGAATTAATGTGATGCATGTTTTATTCCGATAACTTAATCCATTTTACAGATTTTAGTTGTTTGAAGACAAAAGAAACAGTTTTGCTCAATTGATTCTCAAAAAGTTTAAGCCAAGACTTATTAATAATGTTTCCAACTACTTGTATAGCAAAAGAAGAAAAAACCTATTTCTGCTGGAGTAAAGGAAATACTAATTGCTGACCCTCCATATCTCACTGCAGTATGACATTTGTGCCTGGTTTCATCCTGAAATTCAGAAGGAATAATGTGGTTTTGCTATTATTAAGGGGGGGAAAAGGAAGTAGACCAGGAAAGTGTCGTGAGAATGAAATTTGCCTTATTTATAGAGAAATTCTCCTGACTTCACAGTAGGATCTTACATGAATAAGGCAAGATTAAGTTCAGAGTTAAAACATGAAAGGGTTTCCAATCAATTAGTATTGGACAGATTAATGCATTATAGGGCAAACAGAAGACTACTGAAATGTCTTATGATCCACAGCATTACATCATTCAGTGTGAAACTCCCCACCCCAAGGGAGGTACCTGGGCAAATGTAAACCTGAATGAATAAAAACTCAGTGGAATTGGTGTTCCAAGGATTTCTCCCAGCACTTCTTTGGAATTTCCCCCACCACCCAATGGACCTGTCTGTGACCACCACCTCAACCAAGATTGCACAAGTCTCACTGCGGTGCCTACAGGTGGTGAGATCTTCACACTCTTGTCCTTTTTCCTCCCTTTCCCTTGTGCATGTCCTTGGGTGATGGTGTTTTGCTTTCATACTGCAATGCTTTCGTCTTGTTGTTACTGCAGATAATAATGACCAAAATGGCTACATACTTGTTTTCTTTTGTAACCAAATTGTTCTTTAATAAACCCTACATAAATAAATTCACAAACACCAATCATTCTGTGTCATTTNGATCAGTAGGATCAATTTCTTTCTTATCTAATTTGATTATTTCCTGAATAAACATACAAGAGAACCCAAGCAAAGGGAAAACAACGTAACTGTTTACTTGAGTTTTCTTATGACATTTCCAGGGCAGTCTGGCTTTGTTCAAAGCCAAATGTTTTTTATGAAAGGTATTTTCTTGTGGACAACAAACATATTTGGTACTAAAAGCCAAAACTAAACTCCAAATTAGTATATGTCACATACACATCAGAAATTTTTTATTATTTTTAAAAATGCCAGTTCCAAGTTCAAATGTGTCTTTCATATCACAGTCCTTTGGCTCTGGAGAATACCTCTGAACTGCTTTGATTACTGTTAAGACTCTGATGAAATAAAAGGACTAGGCCACTTTCAGTAAGGTCACATCCTGTATATTTTACACTTTATAACTTTTTTTCTGAATGTTTAAGACCATTTTCAGAGGAACACACTAAAAAAGGCTGGGTTTCTACATGGAACCCACTTTTGTCTTTTCTGTGATCCTTACCATCTTTTTCAAAGGCATTCCCAGCAGAAGGCAGTTATAGTACCCAAGTAATTATTAATTCTTTAACTGCCATTAAAGAGAGAGTTTTTATAAGTGCTCTTTCTCCAGTACCTACAATTGTTTTTTCTTCATAAGTGAATATGGCATTGCACTACCATCTTTTTTTAGATATACAGACAAAGTGCTCAATTGACTGTAGCACTGGTGATGGTTTCTGTTCCACAGAACTTGGCAGAAGTGCACTTGGGCAGGGACTGTTCCCTTTTCCTTTTGACTTACTTTCTTAATAATTTTTAGGATAGTTTGCAAAGTTTTCCTGTCAAAAATCAAATAGAAAGAGAATAAATTGTGTTTAAAATTCAGTTAATCTAGGCAGATGGCTTTAACATTGAAGAAGATGCAAAGGAAGAAAAAGTGTAGTGTCAGAGGTCTGCTAGCTGATCTACTGCAGCTGTTACCAAATCCAAGACCTTACTGAACATATGATTCCCTATGGATCAGCCTGTCCTTACACAGTCCCTGGAAATGGCTCAAAACTGTGAAAATTTGTTTAGGGTTTAGCATTTCTTAATTAACTGGCTTTGTTTGTTTGTTTTAATTCAAATTTTGATTTTATCCACATTTTAATACATGTGACTGGCTAGCCCAGGAAATGAAAACAGAACATTTGGATGATGCAGCTATAAATATTCTTTTGGATCAGTTAAAGATGAAGAAGTAAGGTAATTTTCCTATGCTTATATAGAGTAATTTTGCTGACACCTTTCCCTCTATGAGCCATTCACAGATGAGATCTGGTTAAGGATTCTTTAATTTTTCTCCCATGCAGCTAATAGAGTGTTGTGGTTTAAAGGACAACAACTTTTTTTTCTCCTTCCTGGGGGGGGTTTCTTTGTTTTCCTACTTCCGCCGGGACAGTTTCCAGCAGAGGTGAGGAGCCCACGGATTGGCTAATTTTAAGATGGGCACCTCATGTAGCCACTTGAAATTAGAGGCGTCTTTGCGAAGCTTACATTTTTTTAGGAGCGGGAAGTTGGAAGCCCTCTTCTACTTCCGCCCGCGTGGAAGGTAACTCCGGCATGGCCCGGGCCGNGGTCACATCCTGTATATTTTACACTTTATAACTTTTTTTCTGAATGTTTAAGACCATTTTCAGAGGAACACACTAAAAAAGGCTGGGTTTCTACATGGAACCCACTTTTGTCTTTTCTGTGATCCTTACCATCTTTTTCAAAGGCATTCCCAGCAGAAGGCAGTTATAGTACCCAAGTAATTATTAATTCTTTAACTGCCATTAAAGAGAGAGTTTTTATAAGTGCTCTTTCTCCAGTACCTTCAATTGTTTTTTCTTCATAAGTGAATATGGCATTGCACTACCATCTTTTTTTAGATATACAGACAAAGGAAATAAATTTCTGTAGCACTGGCGATGGTTTCTGTTCCATCGAACTTGGGCAGGGACTGTTCCCTTTTCCTTTTGACTTACTTTCTTAATAATTTTTAGGATAGTTTGCAAAGTTTTCCTATCAAAAATCAAATAGAAAGAGAAGAAATTGTGTTTAAAATTCAGTTAATCTAGGCAGATGGCTTTAACATTGAAGAAGATGCAAAGGAAGAAAAAGTGTAGTGTCAGAGGTCTGCTAGCTGATCTACTGCAGCTGTTACCAAATCCAAGACCTTACTGAACATATGATTCCCTATGGATCAGCCTGTCCTTACACAGTCCCTGGAAATGGCTCAAAACTGTGAAAATTTGTTTAGGGTTTAGCATTTCTTAATTAACTGGCTTTGTTTGTTTGTTTTAATTCAAATTTTGATTTTATCCACATTTTAATACATGTGACTGGCTAGCCCAGGAAATGAAAACAGAACATTTGGATGATGCAGTTATAAATATTCTTTTGGATCAGTTAAAGCTGAAGAAGTAAGGTAATTTTCCTAAGCTTACATAGAGTAATTTTGCTGACACCTTTACTTCTATGGGCCATTCACAGATGAGATCTGGTTAAGGATTCTTTCATTTTCTCCCATGCAGCTAACAGAGATACATTCTGAACAGTTTCATGTCACTGCCTGCAAGCCTCAGCAGCTCTAGGCACCCGCAGAGAAAGTCCTTGTCTAGGGTATCACACTGCTGAGAGGCAAAGTGCCACACCACTGCAGGACTACTCTACCTTTGATGGCATCCAGGGGAGGAACCAGTGGCTCTTGGAAGTGATGCAGCAGTGGGCACTAGAACCAGAACAAGGTGGTGTCAATTGGAATTACCTGCTGCTGCTCACTTTCTTCACTTACTTGTCTTCCCACCCCATCTTTGCTCCTCATCCATTCCCTTTAGCTAAACTCTAGCTTCTCATCTGATGGAAAGAAAAGCTCTATTTGTCTATGCATCTGAATATCCTTCAGCTGTTTTTGTTCATGACTGCAGGTCTCATTGATTTAGTTTTTAATTGTTTTTTGAACATGCTTATTTACAGTTCACAGCTTTTTTCAGGTTCAGTTGCTGCAATGAAGTTACTGGTGGAATGAAAATAGCTTCGAGTGACTTTTTAATTTCTTTACTAAGTAAAAGACTGCTATTAAAGTCTGCTTGTAATTTCCATTTCCGTTTTCCATAGCACCTGTGCATCTTTTCCTTCTGCAGCTCAAGTGGATGAACTAAATTTCAATGGTCAGTGAAATATTTTTTCACATTATATATATATTTATATATTTGTATATACTTCAACATATATATATATAATATAGAGTTATCTTGGTTTTTTGCTCAGAAAGTTCTCTGTCATCTAACCTCTCTCTGTCCAGGTGTTTCATGCTCTGTCATAATATTAGTAAAGAGGACTGAGATACATTTTTAAATTCAATTGTATTTTTAGCACTGCTGTTTCACTCACAAAGAAAAATTAAAAAAAATAAAATAAACAAAAATTTTCAATAAAGAAAAAATTGTAGTCTCAAAAAAAATAATTAGAAATACAAATTTTCTGACCTTAACAGAGAATTTTATAGGATTACTGCTGACAGAAAGCAATATCCATTATTTTAAAAACTGTTTTGGAACTTCACTTTTCTTACAGATTTGTTTGCTCTATGCAAGAAGAATCTTCATGAATATGGTAAATAGTTTTTTACAGTTATTATAACCTTGAAGGGTATCTTATAGCATAATAAAAAAATAGTTTCATTTTCTAGAATATATGACCAAATTTCCCATAAAAATCAAAGGGAAATAAAAGGCAAAATCACTGACCAATGAGAAGAATTTTATAGAAGTAAAATGACGTTTTATTGTATTACACTGAACATGTTAGTACTTAGTAAATCATAGAAGTTTTTCCCAATTACAAGAAATTTTCAAGACTTCAGAATGTTTTGTTCTCTGCACAAGAAATAATGACTACAATTTTGACTTTCCATAAATAAAGCTGAAATGAAAAAATGGAACTGTTTGTCTGGAATTCTTAAAAGGCTTTAACTTGCTTCACAACAGAATGAAGGGGATTTTAAAAATAAAAATATCCCTCAATATTCATACATATTTGTTTAAAAGACATCAATAAACAATATTTTTCAATTTTTTCTTCTAAAATTTGAGTCAAGAATATAATGGAAATGGACTTTCTTCTGAGAAAATTTTATTAAGAATAAAGCATTTCTGCCATAAGGAGAAGCTGCTAACAGCAGGAAGAGACACATAATGCTCGCAAGGATCTCTGTTGTGATTGTAATTAATGTATATTTTGGCAGAGGTACAGAAATCCTTGTACGTGTGCTCCTCTTTCTTTGGATAGCCCATTTCTCCTCACTGTCTATTTCTACACAGCGTGATGGGGAGGATTGTTATGCAGATCTGAAGAACTAGAGCAAGATGGACTGGAAAATGAGAAATATACTAAGTAATATTTGATTCCTATTATTATGCTAGGGAAAATGAATGTTCCAGTTCTCAAATAATTTCTGGTTAATTTTCCGATGCTGACATTTATTTTTAGTTCAAATAAAAACCACCTTTTGTTTTGTTTTGTTTCGCTGTTTTATTCCTGTTAAACATTTATGCATATAACAGTCTTGTTCATGGAGCAAACCTGAAAACAGTGTTTCTGTGATCAGCATAAGTGAAGAAATGTTGTTTTTTTTCCCAAATGTTACACAATTATCATTATAAACTCCTAGAAGTTTTTTCAATGATTCAGTATTAATTTCATCTAGATTTCTCCTGCATTTACCTCCTTTTAAAACAAGAAATACATTGAAGTCCAAGAGTCAGAGTATATGACTTGATATCTTAAATCTTCTAACTCAGAAGATTTTTAACATCTGGTAGCAAATTTTCTTCCAAGGCTCAATTTAAACGCGCCCTGCCTGGCATAGGCATATTGATGCAGAATTGCTAGGTGGAAATTCCAGAGAGGAATACCACAATAAATCTGTGTCACATGTCATAGAATTGTGGAATCATTGTGTCTGAAATAGAGCTTTAAGATCACGGAGTCCAACCATTAACCCGTCACTGACAAGTTCACCATTAAACCATGTCCATAAGCACTATACCTACACATCTTTTAAATACCTCCAAGAATGGTGCCTCAACTGCTTCTCTGGGAAGCCTGTTCCAATGCTTGTCAACCCTTTCCATNCTCACTGTCTATTTCTACACAGCGTGATGGGGAGGATTGTTATGCAGATCTGAAGAACTAGAGCAAGATGGACTGGAAAATGAGAAATATACTAAGTAATATTTGATTCCTATTATTATGCTAGGGAAAATGAATGTTCCAGTTCTCAAATAATTTCTGGTTAATTTTCCGATGCTGACATTTATTTTTAGTTCAAATAAAAACCACCTTTTGTTTTGTTTTGTTTCGCTGTTTTATTCCTGTTAAACATTTATGCATATAACAGTCTTGTTCACAGAGCAAACCTGAAAACAGTGTTTCTGTGATCAGCATAGGTGAAGAAATGTTCTTTTTTTTCCCAAATGCTTACACAATTATCATTATAAACTCCTAGAAGTTTTTTTCAATGATTCAGTATTAATTTCAACTAGATTTCTCCTGCATTTACCTCCTTTTAAAACAAGAAATGCATTGAAGTCCAAGAGTCAGAGTACATGACTTGATATCTTAAATCTTCTAACTCAGAAGATTTTTAACATCTGGTAGCAAATTTTCTTCCAAGGCTCAATTTAAACGCGCCCTGCCTGGCATAGGCATATTGATGCAGAATTGCTAGGTGGAAATTCCAGAGAGGAATACCACAATAAATCTGGGTCACATATCATAGAATTGTGGAATCATTGTGTCTGAAATAGAGCTTTAAGATCACGGAGTCCAACCATTAACCCGTCACTGACAAGTTCACCACTAAACCATGTCCATAAGCACTATACCTACACACCTTTTAAATACCTCCAAGGATGGTGCCTCAACTGCTTCTCTGGGAAGCCTGTTCCAATGCTTGACAATCCTTTCCATTAAGAAATATTTCCTGTTATCCATTCTTAACCTCCTCTAGCACGACTTGAGGCAGTTGCCTCTTGTTCTGTCATCTCTAACTTGGGAGAAGAGACAAACCCTCACTCGGCTACAATCCTCTTGCAGGTAGTTGTGGACAGCTCCAATAAGAGCTAAACGACCCCAGCTACCTCAGACACTTCTCATAGTGCTTGCTAAGAACTTGGTGGTTCATCAGCTTCGTTGCCCTTGTCTGGACAAATTCCAGTACCCCAATGCCTATGTTGTTCTCACATTTGTAACTTCCAGTCAACTGACACCTCTGCAGTTCGCCAGAACTGCTGGTAAATGATGGAGAGTAGCTTGGAGAGCACCTCTCCCAGCTTCCTTAGTGATCTTGAGTGGGTCCTGTCTGGCTGCATAGATTTGTCTGTGTCACAGTGGTGCAGTACGTCTCTGACCATTTCCCTTGGATTATTGGGGTTTCAGTCTGCTCCTTATCCATCTTCCAACTCAGTGGGTTTGGTGTCCTGAGAAAAAAACTCTTGACTGTTAAATACTGAGGCAAGGAAGTCACGAAGTACCTCAGCCTTTTGCTTATCCTTTGTCAATGTTTCTTCTCACATCCAATAAAGAATGGACATTCTCCTTAGTCCTCTTTTTGCTACTCATGTATTTATAGAAATATTTTTATTGTCTTTTACAGCAATAGCCAGATTAAGATTTAGTTGGGCTTTGGCCTTTTTAATTTTCTTTGTGCACAACCTCAAATCATCCTTGTAGTCCTCCTGAATCACTTATCTGCCCTTTTTTTTAAAAGTCCATTAGCTTTCCCCAAAGCTCTGTTTACCCAGGCCAATGGTCTTCTCCAATGGACAGTCTTTTGGCACATGGGGATGTCCTGCACAATTAAGATTTTCTTCTTTAAGCACATCAAGCCTTTCTGAACCCATTTGCCCTTCAGGGCTCCATACGTGCTATAATATTGTCTCTCTGCTCCTTTTGAAAACAATAAAGTACACATCCAAGCTGATGTTTTACTTTGTTTTATTATAATTGCTATAAATTTCTTTTGTGCAAAACTAATTTTTGTTGGATGGTATTATCATACAAGCCATCTAGACATAAACATGTATGCAAATCCTGCTACATTTCTAAAACTAGGTTATGAGATCAGAATAACACTGAAATCTTATTCTTTAGCCTTGGCATCAGCTTCATGTTCCGTGAAATAAATCAGAGTCTGGCAACTCATCTAAAACATAAAAGTACAATTGAATAATAATGTTAGTTATTTATATTTTCAGGCATTGAATATAGTTGTATTTATATATATATGCACAGAACTATATACACTTTTGTAGCTCGTCAAGAATGTTATACAGTAACTTAATTTTTCATTTCTTATCTCTAATGGAAGAATAATATGGTTTTGACTTTTCTGTCTTATCATGAAAGACATGATGGAATTATTGCAATTATAAAGGCAATTTGGCAAAGAAAAACATCTAAAAAAGCAGATGAAATTCTAGGCTATATCATTCAAGCTATTTCCAGTAGACAAATTAAGATGTGATTGAATTGTGATTGTACAAGCTTCACTTGGAATATATATTCTTTTGAGCAATACAAAAATGACATCAACTGCAAGGGAAATTACTATATTAGTAACATTGGAAAACCTATCAAATGAAAAGAAACTTTGGCTCATGTAGCCTGCCAAAAAGACAGTTCTCTCCAAAACCATGAAGGTAAATATCAAGACATCA
>VZTR01013441.1:0-10868 GCA_013400775.1 Chaetops frenatus | reverse complement strand
AAGTATCAGTCATTATTGTTTCTAAATGACAGGAGGAACAAAATTCCATGAGAAAGAGAAACAGAAGGAAAAATCCTAAATCCCAACAATGTATAATTTACCATGAGCCAGAGACTGAGAAAACATACGTTTCACCTTGCCCATAATATAAACTCAGTAGGGAGGTTTAGCCAGTCTATCTGTTACAACAAGAAAAGCTGAATCAATTTAAGTTATTTCTGAAGCTGTTCTAGATACACAGCTGTAAAGAACACTTGTGCCATCTATTTCAGTTCACAAAGTATCTAAGTTAAAATAATTACAAATCATCCTTACAGGAGCAATTTTTATTAAGAAGAAAAAAATGCTTTTATTTAATGTTCAGACAGAAGACCAAGGTAAAAAAAAAAAAAAAAAAAAAGCTTAGGAAGATACTATTTTCTGCACCAAACATTAAATAATATGGAGGGAAAAAATAATTCTCAGTAGCCTATGAGAAAAACCATAAAACAGTACAACAGTAGGCATAAGAAATACTGGCCACAGTATTCTCAGATCTGTATGTTACAAAAGCCTACATAAAGCGGCATAAAGTGGCCTTTCGAACCAGTTACTGGAATCCTGGTGTAGTATCTGAAAAGGTTCATTTTCAGTGAATTATCCTAGAGGGTTCTGGATGCTAAGCTGCTTCAGCAGAGGATATAATTGCAAAGGACACAAACCCAACATACTTACTAAACTTTAAACAGTACTAGTATTAGCAGAGGCACTGTTTACTGTGAAAGTGAACTGTAGGTACACAGGCAGATTTTTATGGATACATCCACTTACAGTACCTTTCTTTGAAAAATACGATGTTTTCATGTGTGATGCTTTGGAATATATGTAAAGCAAGAGCAGAAAACAAAATTTATTGTAAGGAGTTAAATTCAGTTCCTAAACATTATCTAGCCCCTGAGCTTTGCAAAAGAGTAAGCAAAAATAGTAGGAACTGAAAAATTACTAAATGTTATCCTTCCACCCAACTAAATCCATAGCTGAACAGACACGTGTTTGGAAACACAAGGAAAAAGAAACAAAAAATCCAGTAAGATAACTCCTTTACATATTTTTGCTTTCCCTTTTTGGCTCATAAGAAATCTTTTATGTTTGGCAACTCTAAAGGGCCTTTGCTTTATTTATATGTGTCGTTGCCAAACAAACTAACTTGTGCTTTATCATTTCCTGGGTTACTGCACTGCTATTGTCAACAACCAGTTCCGTTTGTTACTATTCGTCACAATCTCATTTGAGAGTCTGAACACTTTCTGCCTACAATAAAAGCAAAGTCTGTTTCAACTAAGACTTAATTATGGTTTATTAAAAAGTATTTCTTTACAAGAGCACACTTTATATGGTTTGCTTGGTAATTTCAAAGCAAATTGTAGGCCAAACCAAAAATCTTACATAGATTCAAATGGGCTTGGATTTACGTCTTCCCTGAAGTAATTGTTCCTGGAAGAGCTACCAAGATGCTGCCACTGTAAAAATTTGATGCTTATCCTGCTGTGACAAGGGCTATTTTGAGAGGCCACTAGTCAAAAACAGTATCTTTCTACCTATCATGTGAAGTATTTAGGCTGTATTGACAATGAAAATACCACAAGCTACATTGAAGGTAAGAATGTAAGGTTATGTCTGAGACAACTTATAATCAGAAAGCCACAGAAGAAGCCACATACCTGGAATAAACCAAAAAATCCACAGGTATTATGAAATTCAACTTAGATTTCCTTACTAAAGACTGCAAATGGGCAGTACATATGCAGGAATCATGCTATTGCTGCACATAAAGCTGATGAATTTAAACTGTTTCCTCTAAATCCAGTAAGTGGATTCAGGGAATCAAACTTTTTCTGTTGCAAGTCTACAAGAAAAAGAAAATAAGGGAAAAAAAAAACCACCACCACCAGGGCCATTTGTCATACTCTTCATGCTGCTAATCTATAATTGTAACCTCCTTTTGATTGATGTTTCGGTAAAGATTTTATTTGGCATTTCCTCAAAATAACTCAAAATATTTACAAACAAAACAGATGAACACTACATCTTCTTTCAAATGTCAATAGCAGGTGTTCTCTGAATAGAAGGGAAAGGAAAAATAGAAAAAGGCTATAGGCAAAATATGAATTTGCTCTTTTTCTGCAGGGCCCATGGTGGATAACTTCTACCAAAGTGCAATAACTTACATATTTCCGTACAAGATTTCACAACTTTTTTAAAGATGGTATCTTCAATTTGTCAGGATCACAATGAATTCTCAGCTGAGATCCAGCAGCTGTCCCTTTCACTTTTGTGCCATCTAAATTAGTAAGTATATTCCCAATAGCACCATCTGGGGACCATGGAAAACACTGAACACTGAGAGCTGGACTCTCAGCAGGCTTCTGCTGAACTCCACTCACATTAGCCCTGTGTTACCAGTAATCCACTGATTACATATGGAGCTGTTGTTTGAAGTGTTTTCTCGTCCCTCAACTGTAGCTCTCGACAGAGACAAGAAGAAATAATATATAGGCAAATATTAATCAATATTATATGTATCCTATATATATGTTGCATATATTTCACAGGATTTCTCCAGTCCCTTGTGGTTTCTTGTAGTGAACGAAGACAGGACTAGGGTTCTGGCCCTGTAAGTCTGTTGTGCAGTGTAGTCTGTGTCTATGTATGATTCTTTTTCTAATTTTTAAAGTTCCTTTGTATAACAAATCTCCTTCTCTCATAAGTTTTAGCCTATGTAGGGTAAGCTTTGAATTTTGATCATATTTGGAGGTCTGACATGCCAGCCTCAAAACTACAGTTTCACTTGTTCAGAAGAACAAAATACAAAACTGTTCTTTGATCACACATAAAAAACCAATGTGAGTATGGACAACAGATAAATAAGTGAGAAACAAAACCAGAAAAATAAGTATAAAACATTGAATAGAAGGATAATGAGAGACTAGAAGGAAAAACAGAAGATAAACATGGGCCAATTAAAAATGTATGACATAAAATGTGAAGAATGTAAAGCAAAGAAAGAATAGAACAAAGTTCAANTAACATTGAAACCAAGCCGTTATTTCTTTGCCTCCATGCAGTCACTCCTTCCCATATTTTTAGGAGAATAGTCATACATTCTCAGATCTTTATCTCTTTGCTGACAACACAACAGCCTCATTGAGGATTTAAAAAACATAGTTCAAGAATAGCATGTGCTATATCTTTCTGAATCCTTTCAGGTCCTCCCACATGCTATGTCCTTTTCTCAATCTAAGTAAGATTCATTAGACCTTAAGATGCTTTGCTTTTTCTTTTTTCTCCTTTGAAATACATTGTCAGAAACATTGGTCTTAGTGAGTATGTCTCCCTAAAGCCTACCTCTTCCAAATTCATAATTGTGTTTAATCATTTGTTGACTATTACAGGGATATTTAATTCATTATCATAAAAAGCTGAAGGAAGAATTATTAGAAAGGGTTCTTGTTTCCATCACCTACAAGGAAGAAAGGAGGAGGAAGAATTAGAGGAGGAGGAAGTTGCCAGGCAGAGCCTTCATCCAGATGTTTCTCAGGTTCCAAGCAATGCACCTGCCACCACAAGAAGAAGGACACTTTTCTTATTATGCATTTCCCCACACCTAAATAACCAACCAACAAGGTAAATCTGGAAACCTACACCAGAAAACCAGCACACCACAATAATGATTATCAACCTTTCTTTACAGGTAAAATGATAAAATTAAAGCAATCTTCAACTCAGTAAAGTTTGCAGAATTGTGCATGTAATGAAGCAACAAAACTGAAAATGCTGGAGAATATTTCCTGAGAAGCCACCATTCCACCACACTAAAATACTAAAATAATGTGGACGGGGTGCATAGAGAGAATCTTTCATTTGCTTTCACATGGATGATATGTATGGATGGAGTTGTTTTGTTTGTTTTGGATTGGGTGGTTTCTTTATTGTTGTTGGTTTAGGGTTTTTTGGTTGGTTGGCTGGGCTTGGGGTTTATTTTATTTTATTTTACTTTATTTTATTTTCATATTCTATTTTTTTTCTGAAATTCCTTAGTTTATTCAGTTTTAGTTTTCCTTAAAATTCTCCCCGCTTCAGGTGAATGTCATTGGAATAACACCAGGCAACACCATCATTATCTCTCAAACTTTTTCTAGGTTTTTGAAAGAATAGTGTAATCTTTAAAAGTTAGGCAAACAAAAAAGAAAGATTCTCATTACTGTCCTTGTCTGTCACAATGCACAGCCAGATTCTCAGAAGTACACAGTGTTCATCAAGAACAATTACAGGTTTTGTTCTGCCTATTGAAAATTTTACACATGAATTTTAAAAAGTCAGTTCTGTAGGTTGATGATCTTAATGAAAGAAGATTGATGACTGATTAAGGACAAATACAACAAAGGCATTTGGCAATATATATTCCTATCAAGAATGTCTTGATTTCAGGGCAGTTACTTAGAGCAAAAAGGCCAAAAATCTTGTAAGGCAGGGTAAGACCTCACCTTTCCCTCCTGGAATCCCCACTGGTAACTTGGTTAAATCCAAACTGCTTTTTCATGTAAAGATGAACTATGATGTACTTACCATGTGCCAAAAGTAGATTAAGCCATGGTGGTGTGCTGTAATGACACTTATATGGAAACAACATCATTTCCCATGAGATCTAAGCTCTCATTTAAAGAAATTATGAAAATGTGGTTATTAAAATAAATCTTTCAATGTGTATTTAACATGCAATGTAACAGTCCAGATGATAGTTCTTAACAGGATGTGATCCATTTCTGTTCATTTCAATAACATATTAATTCCAAAGTGGTGTAATGATCATTTCAAAAATCTCTTCCAATCAGGTAACAGACACAACAGAGTAAATTGAAATTGATGTAAAAAAATTAGTTTTTAAGGCTCCGAGATCTTTAAGTTATCAGGGAGGGCAGAGGAGTGGCGATACCAACTGGATAGTAAAAGCTGTTTCACAAGGCCAAATTCAGATGGCAAGAAGAAGAGATTTCAGAGCTTCCAATGAGTTTACTTATTTTGAGTTGTATTCTTATCTTCTTATAACATAAATAGCAATTTGTCAAAATTACTAAGCCTGAGTGGCCAGTCTCATTTAGTGTCCAGACTTTCATTAGGTCATTTGCTCTGAGACATACATTTCAATTATTCCTTGTAACAGCACAATTCTTGTGCTATATTTACTTAGATACGGTAGCAAAGTTTTACTAGCCTTGACTTGCCTTTGTCATCTGAAAATATTAATAATTTTAAAAATGTTATTTGACTTTTGCTCTTGAAACTTGAAAGGGAACAGTAAAAATTTTATTAAAATACTGTTTATTTTAAAAATGTAAACACATAGTCTACCAGCAAGATTCCTCTTGTTGGCATAGTTTATGCTGCGTGCTGTTCCATTCCTGAGCACTGGGCCTCAGAGTAACCAGGAAGCAGTACAGACAGTGGCAAAACAATTTCTTATACTGAATAAACCAGAGATTTTGTATAGGCTTTTTATTTCTAGTAACCATTATAGAACAGCCATGAACATGACAATGAGCACAAATTTTGCCATCTCTTCCAATTATATAAAGCACACGACTATTTATGAGTGGAAGAGATGGCAAAATTTGTGCTCATTGTCATGACGAATCCTTTTTATAAGGTTTCTGAGGATGTAGTAGAAGGCCTCTGTATTGATCCAGCCTTTTTTCCTGTAGACCTAAGCATGATGAAGAGTGCTTGGGTTTGGTATTTATGCATTACTCTCAGATTCTCAAAAGACCATACTTGGTTTTTTGAATTAAATATACATTCCCTGAATGCATAAATTACTGCAGTTTATACATTTAATATAAAAACACAACCCCCCACATATTTCTCTTATGCATCTATCAAGCACTCTCCAAACCACTATATGCCAGACATTGCATTTTCTAAGTAGTAGAGCACTGATATATCTAAAGACTTTAATTACTTAAACATCCATTTGGCTAAAGTTCTATTCTCTTAGTCCTCTCTCTAACAGCTCCTCACAAATCTGTGGTGTTTTCTTTTTCATAGGTCTTCCTATTCTTCTTTAATAATAGCAGTCTTTTACTTTGAGTTTAATCTTCACCAGTCAATTAACAATGAACAGATTCATTGTAAGACTTTATTCAAATATTTTATTCTGCAGTCTTTTATTAAATTTCTCATGAGAGTTGTGACTCAAAAGAAATTTTAATAATAAAAAACTTAGCTTTTAATTGTTAGTTCTTATACATATTTTTTAATAATTTTGGGCTTTGTGTTGTATGGCATTAAAGATAGTTTTTCTTGGCTTTTTTACAGACTTTTACAGGGAGATTTATCAGTAGTCTCTTTTATCTTCCATTTCTTAGGTGGCTTTGTTTTATGTCAGATTTTCTATGATAATAAAAAAATAGGTAATATTAAGGCAAAATTGTATTAATTTATTGCAGTCATTCTCTATTGCATTGACTACACTAGAGCTGAAAGCAAATCATTCACTTTCATACTTTCATAATGAGAAACTCATCTTAATCTTGTTCATTTCAGAAATAATTCTTCATTTCTGCAGTTTGAAGATTTTCTGTGCTAATGTTTGGGTTTTTAAAGAAGGCTTTCTTTTCCCCTCTTAATAACAGAAGTGCTGATGGCTTTAACATTATGTTAGTAATGATACTGTGTTTTTAAAAAAATTGTAGAATGAGAGGAGAAGATATCTGGTTCTATGGGCCATTTTCTTAAATTTCCTTGTCTTTAAATCCTATATTGTGTTGGGCAAATCCAGATAAATTTGAAAAAAATTTAATTGGCTAGCTTCCTGAGTGTTCCCACAGATATTTCTGTGCTAGTTCATATTGGAATTACATTTGTAAATATATGTGGTAAAAAACTAGAGAAGGTGGAAACATATGCTGGATTGTCTGATTTAGAATTTCTTTCATTCTCTGGTTTAAAGAATGCAATAGCTATCAAGTGCCAAATATCTTACCATAATAATATTTTCTAGAATCCTCAAGGCACAACTTAAATACCACGAACAATCTTTGCAACACTTACAGAAAAGGCACGTAAAGCAGACTTAGCCATTTTTAACGTTTTTGCTAGCTTAAGCATGTTGTTTCATGGATTCCTAACCAAGAGCAACATGCCTGTACTGGGCTGACAGCTACAGTCTCCCTAGTGATTACATTTCTTAAAAACTTGACAGCAAGCAAAGTAAGTCTCTTCCTCAGCATCTCCACTGCTAATACACTGCACGAATGTCAGCTTCCTAAGTGAACTGGGAAATTACTGAGACTTGTAAGACAACAAAACTTAGGAAACTGTTCCTGTCTTCTTTGCAAGTTTAACTGATAGACTGACTGTAGAATTGACTGACTATAAATTTCTCAGCACAGATATGTTTCTTTGATTTGAAGGGTATCTATGTAAACTGTTTTTAGATTCAAAATCTACCTGTGGTCAAAAACACTGACTTCTAAAGAAACTGAATATAATATTTTTCTATATCTTTCTCTTAGACTGAAAATACACTAATGTTTGTAATCTTTGCTACAAAATAATTTTATTTAGTAAGCATTGCACTGAGCACAGGCTGAAGAGAAAGGGTTTTGGGAGCTGTCTCTGCTGGTGGATCTCTGTAGTGAGGAAGACTAACACTTTGGATACATAAAAGACTTCATGGAATCAGTATGAAATAGTCCCTCTTGTGGCACTCCTTTCCCTAACTTCCCAGTCTATGAAATCGTTTATGAAAAAGAAATGGCCACTGAAGTTGTGGTTTTCAAATGCATTATTACATTGTTATTCATGATAGTTAAACAGTTTTACTCCACAGGAAGCCTGGTACAAAAATTAAGTACTTTATCTCCAGACACTGATCTCACCCTGCATTTTCAGGGTATAAATCTGTGCTCTGTTTAAAATGTACCGTACTTACTTAGAAAGTGAGTCACTTCAATTTCCTTAAAAATATATATTTTATAGATATGTGGGAAAGTCTACATCGTTATTGTTTTCATTTTCAATTTACCTTTTAAACTTAATTTTTCTGTCTTATGATGATCACACAGAAATACTTTCGTCTTTTCCTTCAGTACCTGCTTCTTGGTTTCTTCTTCTCTCTCTGTGTCTCTTTCTAGAGAAATGGCCTTTTTTCCTAAATTTTACATATCTCTTTCTCCTTTTTTTCCCCTACAAAGATGTCTCTTCACATTTCTGAGAAAATCAGTCTCTCTTTCATAACTTATCTAGTCCATTACATTCTGCACACCCTTGGGAAATATCATCAGAAGCCAACAACCAGAGCAATAAATGGATCAGACAAAGATTACAACAAAATTGAACAAGAGAAACTCACAAGTTAAAAAAAAAAGTTCACCTCAGTTGATATTTGGAATTACTATACAGGCTAGGCAGAGGAAAGCCCACATATATACTTTTGGTTCATTACAAGTTATAGAGCTGCAAAGAGTTTGACTGTAATGAGCCATGTACTTTCTGAACTTATGTCAAGGTCGCCTGCTTGTGGTTTTGAGAGGATGCCACAGGAGGGAGTAAGAAGCCCCTGCTTCCTGCAATCCATTAAACATCAGGAGATGAAGCTACAGTAAGGAAAAGTTGACAGAAACACTAGTTTAGACAAGAAGAAAGAATCATGTCTCTCTCTTCAGAAATTTTTCAACATATATATCTCTGCTTTCAAGAGAGAGGATTTTGTTTCCTGATGATATATATTTTCAAATTGAGTCTTGTTGCTCCCACTGCCTACCTTGCAACAGCCTTTGGTGGCTTAGCTTGAAGCTCTTTCCCCCACCCCCATTCCTGGGATGCCTACAAAAATCATTGTTTCTTATGCATGCCAGACTGAGCTGATAGCTGTCACTCCAGGTACCTGTCACTCACATGTTTATCCAACATAACCCTGAGTGATGCTGATAAAGTGCCATCAAATTCACCACATTCCGTGATGATTTCAGAGGTCAGTCAGAACAATTTTTTTACAAATTACAGAAAGAATCACCATATCCACTTCCAAAGGCAGACATATTGCATATACCATGTGGAGTGAAGTAAGTCACTAGGACTTCAAAACTGTTCCAGATGCTGGGTGATGGACAAAATTCAGCTGTGACTCAGCTTTATATAAGGCAGATACCTCACTAGGAACTAAATTATAATCTTTCTAAAAAGCTGGTGGGACTTTGGTGCTGATTTCAAGGGACCAGAGCTTCAGCCAAGACAGGTAAAGTAAAAGCAAATATGCTCCACTCTTTGATTTATTGTTATTGTTATTTGGTTTAGTATTAGCATTATTCCATTACTGCTATTGCAGTAGCTCTTAATAAGAGTAGAAATAGACTGAAAAAAACCTACACCGTTTGACTAAAATGATCCTTAAGCAACAAATAAAACACTAGCACTGGTATGGCATAGTATTATATTTTATTTTCCCTTTACAAACATATTTTTTCTTACATATATAGATGTGAGGAGAGGATGTGTTCATTTTGCTTTTTACCAGTATTAAAAATATTCTTCTTGTCATTAGGAAATGTCTTTTCTCTATATTGTAGCAATATGATGTCCTGCCTCAAAGCATAATCTCATGCATTTATTACCTATAAAATAATTAAATTAACTATGAAAAAAAATAAGTGATATCCTTAAAATGGGATAGACTTGCAAACTGCAAGTCTTTGCTTCTTTGAATGATGAAAATCCAGTAGTATGTTTACAAAGGTAAAGTTACAGGTCATTTTAGTTTTAACTAATGTGATGACAGCACTTGCAAGTGCTGCAAATCCATCCATACAACCACATACCCAGTAGCTTACATTTTTGTGAAAATAGCAGGAAAAGTCTAAAAAGAGTTTCAAAGTAGATTCATTGGCCATATCCAGATTAAGGTGCCTATCAGGTTTTTTGTGTTACAGTAATGTTCAGTACATCCTGAAAAGAGTTCCTCAAGCTGCCAGAGTGCCATTGATGGCATATTCAGGCTCCCTGGCAAGACTAGGTTACTCTGTGTGATGTGTTTGATGTTGCTTTGAATTCAAGAACATTACTGAAACACAAAAAAAAGCTCTTATTCAGCAGCCTGAATAAATGCAATTATACCAGAACTGAGCTAAACAGCCATAGCTCCCTGGCTGCAGAGAGGAACAGGACCAGCAGAAGCTGAAGCTGGCTCAGGTCATAGCTCGTGCTGGGGCAGTTTGGTCTCCAAGAGCCCTCAGGGGCTATGGAACAGGCACAGCCCCACAGCCCTCTGTATTGGAGGGGCTGGAGCCCAAGGCCTGGGAGGATTGTGAGCATCAGCCTGGTGAAATGCAACTGCACTGTGGTGCTGGTGCACAGAGGAAAGCGTTTCTCCACTCAATTATTATTTAATCTTTCCTACAATTAACAATTGTATATAGTCTTGTTGCATCACACAGACCAAACATTTCGTTAGAGCCCCAAAATATGATGATTTTTAGAGACAGAAAGTAAGTCATAGTGTCATAGAATACGCTGAGTTGGAAGGGAACTATCAAGACCACTGAATCCTCCCCTGGCCCTGTGCACGACACCCCGGGGAACCCACCACATGAACGGGAGTGTTGTCCAAACACTTCTTGAACTCTTGTCAGGCTTGGTGCTGTGGCACTTCCCTGGCGATCCTATTCCAGTGCTCACCACCCTCTGGGTGAAAAATTTCCTGATATCCAACCTAACTCTCCCCTGACTCAGCTTCATGCTGTCATTCCTCAAGTCCTGGCCCTGGTTGTGAGAGTGACAGAATTGGCACTTGCCTCTCTGCTTTCCCTTACAAGAATGTTGAAGACCACAATGAG
>VZTR01013440.1:787003-812313 GCA_013400775.1 Chaetops frenatus | reverse complement strand
ATATATATATATATTAGCTTCTCTGTTTGATTTTTTTGCAACATATCTGTAGCTATAAATACACCACACCTAATCGAACATCTGCTATGATTTCATTACCATCCAAAGCATGGGGATGTGACAGTAACGTATTACCTTACAATACTAACCGTAAGTGCACTGTAACATTTATCTAAATTACATTGCTTTTCCTGACTTTGCAAACCAGTTATAAAAAGATTGGAGTCCAGCGATGGAAACGTAAGTTCAATGTAAATTATTGTGTATAGCTTCGGATTTATAATTCTATATTTCTTCGAAATGATGCACTTAAATCTCGCCTCAAGTAAGAGGTAATGGTTCTTTATATCCTTTTCAGTCAGCCATATATTTTGGTGTCTGGGTAGTTTTGCCGAGCCCCCCGCGATCGCGTGTCTGTGTGTACATACAGCAACCCCTACACGCACAGCGTGTTCTGCATACTTGTGTACATGCACACAAAGCCGAACATAATTCTGGCCGCTGTTTAGACATTTTGGATGACTGAGAGGTCTTTAGCTTCCTACACAAAAGTGCGAGAGGAAAAGCTGGACACGAGCAAAGAACACGAAGAGGATTCAGAAGAAAATGCCTTTTTGGAGGGCAGTTCAGAACCCCCAAGAGAAAGCCTCACATCCCTTCCATGTCTTTTCAGAGTCTAGTGCTTAAAAAAAAAAGATTAAAAAAGAAAAAACGGGGGNGAAAAAAGAAAAAAGAGGGGGGGGGGGGGGAAAGACAATAAAAAAAGAAAGAAAAAGAAAAAAAACAGGCAAGTTTAACGTGAAAATGGAGGACGGCTGAAAGAAAGGAGCACCTTTGCCACCACCGCCAGAATTAAGATATCGTAAAGGGGACTGAAAAAGTATTAAGGAAATGTTAATCCTTTGGCTGGTGGGACTCCAGCTTTGCGCGAATTTGTCTCCAGTAAAGGATCTAAGACTTCTTCAATCGGAGCATATGTTCATAGAGCAATAAAACAGAAAGATTTACAGTCTCCGCCCGCCCCCCAGCAGCCTCGCACCCTTTCAGGAATTACTTATGATGATTTATAACAACAACTCCGGCAATTGTCAAACTGATAAAATAGCCCGGGCTATATGCGAAAATAAACGCTCTTATGAAAGGGTTGCGATTTATGTTCAGGTCCATTTTACTGCGTGTCTTGGTGGAGTTTGGTTCCTTTCCCGGCCCAACAGGATAATATAAAACTTCATTGATAAAAATGTAGGAGTTCTCGTGAAGTAGCAAATCTGTTCCTTAGTCACTACCACAGCACATAAACATTTGTCATCTTTGAATAATTGAATTAATGTGTTATTGTTTGAATGTATAATTCATAACATAGGAAACTTTGTCTCTGTCCTGCCACCGAAACGGAAGCAATAAAAAGCTACAATCTAGGGGTTTTAGAAATTACTCCAGCAAGGGATAATAAAGAATATCCTGTTTGCAGAAGGTATTTCCAGCTGACTGGGATTTCACAGAGAAACCTCAGACTCGTCCTTATTCTATGGAGTTTATAGAGAGTGGCTGGCTTTGTATAAAACCACAAATGCTATTTTTCCCCAGTCCGGGCTATTGCTCGGGCACTTGCAAGCCGGCATGCTCGCTCCGGGGGCTGGCTGCGGCCGGACTCCCCCGCAGCCCCGCGCAGGGGCTCGGGCAGCCGGGGCAGGAGCGGGCAGGGCGGCCGGGGAGCGGGGCCGGAGCCGGCCTTTGTGCGGGCGGCGGGGGCAAGGCGCGCCTGGCGCTGCTCCCCGGCCCCGCTGTCAAAGACGCACGGCAAAATTTACGACCCCGCTGGCGAAGGAGCTGAGGGCCTTTCCCCGCCGCTGGGACCGGGCAGCGGCTGCCCTGACAGCCGCATTGTTTCCTCCGCTGCCTTCCGCGCCTCCCCGCGCAGGCAGCCGCGGCCGAAGCCGCCTCTCCGGGAGGCGGTCTGGCCAGCAGCCTCCCTGCTCCGCGGCGCTCCGCGGCGCTCCGCGCTCGTCCTCTTTCCCCCTCTCCCTGGGAAGCAAAGGTCATCGCTTACGCCCGGTCCGGTTCCCGGCCGCTGCCGCGCTGGAAATCAGGAAGCAGCGTGCCCTATTTGTCAAGTGTTTGACAGCTGAGTTCAGTAAGGCTTAAATAAGGAGGAATAAAAGTAAAAAATATTTACGTACCGGGCGTCTCTTTTTCAGCAGCTACCAAAGAGCTAGGTGTGCAGGGAGAGGGACGGCACCCTTTGTATATTATATTCTTGGGATCTCTTCAGTTTTCAAGTCTGATAGAGTCCTTTGCTTGGCAGATTAATGACGACTCCGTGTTTCTTAAGGGACGTGCTGAATTAATTATTTCGCAAATCACGTGGTCAGGACTTGTAGAAATCTATTCTTATCATCTTCCTTGCACTTTGAAATTCTGCCTGTTATGACTGTTCCTAGCAAGATTATTTTGGTCTCTAGGCTTGGGGGGAAGGNAAAAAAAAAGGAAAAAAGAATCAGGGGAAAGGGCTAACAAACATGGCCGTTGGAAGCGGTGTGGCTCTGCACTGAGAGGTCCCTATTTACTGTACTGTACAGTGAGTGGGGTTTGCTATTGACTCTGCCTTTCCTCTTCATTCTTACCTTAACGACTAGTGGTGATATAATATACAGAACTGTATTGATGTATCGGGAGTAACAGGAGGAGCCATTAAACAGCAGAGAGAGAAAGTATAATCACAAGAGATGCCTCAATATTTAAACTTAGCCAGTGTGTGCTTAGAAAGGCAACCTCAGCCTCCCCTCGGTGCACTTGGGCGGTAAGGGCACTTGCTTTCTGCTGGGAACCCCGCTCCCTGCCCGGCCTGAGCCACAGACTGTATTTTTGGACTCGTGCCTTGACCACGCTCCAGGAGAGGACAAGCCCTCACTGACAAGTACTTATGACAAAAATAGTGCAATCGACTTCTCCTGGCTGGTTGTGTGTGTGTTATTGTCTGAGGTGCTTACGGTGGGAAGAAAAAAAATGTGCTTGCCATAGGTGCATGGCAAAGTTTAAAGTCTCCAAGTTGTGTTTTCTTGTGATCTTTCTTTTGTATCCGCTGTCAAAGTGAGGTTACTGCTCAGGAAAAACTACTCTCTGCATTGCAATTTCGAATTTCCATTTCTTTATTTAATTGATTCTTTCCAGGACTCACCTAAAAGACACACATCTGTGTGGGCATCGAGGTGACTTCAGGTGTGGCTCCTTGCCTCCTACCACACATGCAGAAATCCAGGAGTCATTCTAGGAGGGCTTGTTAAATGCAAAGCAGCAGCAAATGGATGACAGTCACTTTTAACTGCAGCCCAAAAGTAAATATAGACTCCAGCTTGGCCTAGAGTCACACCATTATGGCTGAGGCAAACATCAAACCTGTTCAAAGGGACATTTGGAAGGATGCTATGCAGAGTCACTCATCTTTTAACACTGTAATGATGGGAGGGGCCAGCATTTTCACAGGAGAGAGACCCACCTTGTAAGGACTGCTTGTTCAAGGTACAAACCAGAATCTATTTCGCTACACCTTTTATTATTTCAGAAGTATGTGGAGGGCTTACATCAAAACTACAGGCGACAGTTAATATAAATAACGCTTTAATCAATGGCAGCAAAACATCAGCAAAGTCTATAAAAAGCATCACATTTTGACAGAGAAGGGAGTAGTGCTGGACAATGCGACCGTTTAACAAAGGCTCCGATGCACAACGTCCACTCGTGACAAACAAAAACAACCAGCTTCCCTTCATACACAAAATAACTCTGGAGGAGGGTTAAAACCATTAAAAAATAAACCTCAGGTTGGTTTTGCACGGGAGATAACCATCAGTGGGTGCTCCTGGTCGTTATTACAGACATTCCTGACCATTCAGAGCGTTGGCAGCTGGAAACTGTTTCTGTTTGGTACTCTCTGCCTCCACTTCAGATATTCTCCGATCTCAGGGTGCATTTACACCCATGTAAACCTATGGGTGCTCCAGCCTCGCTCAAAGGGGACTTGCGAACAGGGTTGTAAGAGCCGTGCCTGCTGAAGCCAACACTCGTCCTGGAGTTATTAACATTTCAAAAGACAATGAGACAAATTCTGCTCGCAGCTACATGCCTGTTTGACTTCAGTGGGCGGGGGAAGGAAATCTGGGAGCAGAAGTTGGTCCTTTAACTTCGGGAGCCATCTCGGTTGATCAGAAGCACAAAGCAAGGATTTGCTTATCCAAGGCCATTATTTTCCAGAACTGTACCACAGAGGCCAAAGTTGGTAGCTCTCTCTCTCGAATAACACTTTTGCCCTGCTCCCAGCCAACTTATCAGACTTTAGGAAAACAGCGGGGCTCCCGGAGGAGGATTTTCAGGAAGGGCAGATAGTGGCGTTTTACTTCCCCACACTCTTTATTCTTCTTTATTTTGATAGATATGTATGAAGGGCAAAAGGATGGCTTTGTGCAGCTCTGGAGAGGAAAGGCCACTACTGCCGGAACCTGGTGTAACAAAACTTGAAAACTTGTCTCAGGAATTCCCTCCTCAAGCGCTGCTGCTAGCTGCTCTCCATGCTAGAGAAAGGGAAGGGTAGTTTGGGTCCAAAAGGTTAAGGGTTTAGAGGTCACTCTTCCCGGCTGAAATACAACTAATCGAATAGAAAATTTGTCCTCTGGGTGAACCTGTTCCTGCAATTTAGCCGAACTTCAGTAAAATACCTTTTCAGCTTCTCAACGTGAAGGCGTCAGAAAAAAGACGTCTTTACTATGTATGAACTCGGTGCTTTTTGTCATAGAAACAATGATGCGAATAATGCGGGAATATCCATCTTTAATATCACGACGTGGAGATATTCAAGTATTGCCATGTGCAAGTCTGAGAACTGGGCTAACCCTAAGGAAGAACAAAGAGTTTTCTCCAGGCTCTAAAACAAAAGACCAAGTCTTAAAGACACTTTGCGGACTTCAAGGGATGAGAAAAGGGCAGAAATTAACTGCTGGCCACAGTTAACGTTGCCCAATACACTCTTGTTGAAAAGCTCGCCTTTTATTTTCGAATTAATTCAAGCCCATCTTGGCCAGTGTTTTCTCGAGCGAGCCCAGAGAGCCGTGAGTTCTCAGTGGGAAGCATCCAGCCTGGAGAAGGGCACGGTAACTCACCCCCTGCTCTTTCCACCTCCCTTCAGTGTTTGCTATGAGTTTCCTTCTTTGCCACTTTTCTCTTTAATAAAGGGATTTTGACTATGTAGTCCCTCTCCTAGGCTGCCCTGAGGGTACAGGAGATAAGGGCTGAGCTTTCAAACCGCCTGAGCGGAGGTGTAAGTGGCTCAGAGAGCGGTTTGGTTTGGTTTGGTTTCGTAGTTACAGAGCATTAAAACTTTGGCAACCAGCAGTCAGGGGCAAATTCTTGGGTATTAGACCAGTTCTGCTCCCATCCAAGCCTTTCGTCTTTCCTGAAAGCAACTTGCTAAGATTTCCAGCCATTGCAGTCATGTGTCATGGTTTGCTTAAAAACAATCTCTGTTCTTAAAAAACAACAACAACAACAAAAAAAAACCTACCAATAAAACACTCAACCTTAAAACACCCACCCAAACCTAAAAACTAATCAATCCAAAGCCACAAAATCCCAAAATAAACCCAAAACAAAACAAAACAGCAACCCACATAGAGTATCTCTCTCTAGCAGAAAAGAAATTTAAAATCTGATTGAAAGAACATGTTCAGCTTTCAGCTTTGAATGGCTCAGTTTATATTAGAAATTATGTTAATTTTTCAGTCTGGGCTGTTGTTAACTTTTGTGGGGTTGTTTTTTGTGGTCTCCCCTCTTTCATTTTTCTTTTTTTTTTTTTTTTTTCCCTTTCCATTTTTAAATGAGGTATCGATGGTTTAAAGCAAAGCGCTGAACAGAGCAGACTTTGGAGACAGATTTCAAGCCTGTTAGCTCTGGATGGCACACGGTAAGGAGCAGGGAAGCTTTTCCTATTCACAAAGAAGGAAATTTAAAAAAAGAGGGGGGGGGACGACAAGAAAGTCGTATACGTTCAAGACAAGTAAACATAACATATGTGTTCATGAGACTGGGAAGGAAAAATGTTGTATTTCAGCTCCCCTTCCTGGTTTTTGGTTTGATTATTTTTCTTTTTGTCTTCATTCTTCTATGTAACAAATAAATAAATACACGAACATTACCAGAACATAAAATAACCCGTTTTCACTTAATTTCTATGCACACCTTCTTATGGAAATGAGCAAGTATTTTCATTACACCGAGAAAGGTAAAGCAGCACCAAAAAAAAAAAAAAAGAAAAAAGAAAAAAGTTCACAATTACTAGTCTTCATGTTCAAATAAAAGACTATGCTATGAATTTCCTGTCCTCAACTTGCCCAAAATGCATCCTCCCGAAATTTCATGGGATACAAAGACAATTAAAAGTACAAATCCCAGAATAAAGCATCCAATCTTCACTTTAGAATTCAAAACTGAAACACAGGACAGTTTCATTTTCAATGATTTATTATTTTTAAGGACAGAAGTTCTCATTTAATATTTTCCCAATTCCTACTGCCTGCATGATGGTTTGTTTGTTTTTTTTTCCCCCTCTCTTTCTTTCCCCCTTTTTTTTTTTTTTTCCTTTTTTATGTTGTGCTAGCAGAGGCAAATAAAATAAAGTCCAAAGTAGCGTCATTTTGTCTCCTTTGTACAACAGTACCTTAAAGAAAGATGACAGTTTCTCGTGTCCTTAGCTGCTACATGCAGGTTCTGCTTGGGCAGTGTCAGTTATGTACAGTACTGGTCAGAAGCGAAGGATGAAATGGAAAATTTCACCTCTTCTACAAAGTTGTCAAGTCAGTCTGATGGTCCTTGGAACCAGTTTGTAAATGGGGGTTTGAACCAGAGGAAGAAGATCTGCCCTTCGTGTTGGGCAGTTTGTGATCTTTTTTCCACTTCATTCTTCTGTTCTGAAACCAGATCTTGATCTGGCGCTCAGAGAGACACAAAGTGTGGGCTATCTCGATACGGCGGCGCCTGGTCAGGTACCTGTTAAAATGAAATTCTTTTTCCAGTTCTAGGACTTGCTGTCTGGTGTAAGCTGTGCGGGAGCGTTTAGGTTCCCCTCCGTTGTAATTGGGATTCACTGGGAAAAAAATACGGAGAACTTTTACAAAGCTAATCTTGACTTGCCGGTCCGACTTTACAAAAGAAAACCTTATGAGCTGCGAGCATGTGGCCGAGCTGGAATCGTCCCAGTTGCTTACAATGGCCGGGCTGCTTTCCCCCTCGTTTGAGGCAGGCACTACGGGCACACGCAGCTGGGTAGGCTGGGAGCCTCTAGAAGGCTCCTAAAATGGAGTTTTATCCTGCACGGCAAAGCCCCGCACGGCCAACGGCCTATTTCCTCAGCAATAAAAATTTATGGCGAGTGTAATTGGCCACCTCGGTTTAAAAAGCTCGTCCACGAGCCTGGCGGGGACTCGGGAGAGCGCCGCTGAGGACGATCGGAAGCAGGGTAGAAGAGCAAAGTAAGAAGAGGATCCTTACCCGAGTTAACATGGACTTTCTTCATCCAGGGATAAACTACTGCTGGCTGCTTAACTGCGGAGCCGTTTGGGGGTTTGAGGGCCGGCTGCTGGCTGCAGGCTCGCGAGTTGGACATTGGAGGCGGTGGACAATGCTCTGCTGGGCCGGGGAAGTGGCTCGCCGGGCCGGATTGCTCCTGTCCGTGACCCCGCGGCTGCCCGGCAGAGCCCTGGGCATTGCTACAGCTAAAGGGCTGCTCGCTGTAGTTTGACCGTGGGTAGAGTCCCTGGTGCTGGAAATCAGAGCCCTGCGAGGCACTGTAGTACTCGGCCCCCTGCTCGCCTAAGTAGCTATTTTGCAAATATTCCTCACAAGGAGGAAATTTGGGATCCACATACTTAGAGTTCACCATATACGAACTCATGGCCATTAATTTCTGAAGGTAGAAAATACTAATTTTTCTCGTGTTGTCTTTTTTTCCCCTGCCATAGAGCCCTCCTACTTGCTGTCAACTGAATAAAGTTAGGCGGGCATGTGACCGGCCCGGCCAATGGGGAGCCGGGCGCCCACCGCCGCATTTCCCCGCATTTCCAGCGATTCCACTCAATAACATCCCTCTAACCGAGTGACCCCCCTCTCCGGCGGGCCGCACCCGCAAACCAGGTACCGGAGGTGTAGGGGTACCCCGGGGCGGAGGCCGCTGCCCTGCCCACAGCCTTTTGTCTGAGCCCGCTTCCCCCAGCCCCGGGGGATGCAGCCCTGCCGTCTGATCTGCTAGCCAGGATCGCCACCGGGGCTTGGTACCTCGCTTTAAATAAAATAAGAAAAAGAATCGAAAGGAATATACAGAGCGATGAGCTGAAGCGGGGTTAAAAGGGAAGAAACTGATAAGCAGGCGAGGAAAAGAAAAGCCATCAAAGAAGAGGGTAATATGATGTACAATAGATCTGTCCTGTCTTTGTCTCGCAGAGGTCATCCAAAAGTTACCAGAATTTAGTTCTGCTGAATAAAATTAGGCAATCAGTAACTTCTCATTCACTTTCAACCCTCAACATATACGTGTGCATACGTGTGCGGGCACAGATGCAAACGCCAACGTATATTTAAAAATCTATACATGTGTGTATGTAAAATCATACAGATGGCAAGAAAGAGTTCACTTTTAACCACTAAAGTTCAATCAATTGAACTGGAGACGTCACTTAATTAGGTTAAAAATATCACGGGTTTAATGAGATAAATTCGGTCTTCATTCATCAATATCATTCCTGGAGCACAAGTAAATACATTCCAGTGAGGCGAATGCTGCTTTTGCTGCTGTCGTAAATATTTTGATGCGATCTGGACCCTTGACAGGGAAATTTTGCTAATGTCTGGCATATCTAGCTAATTTATGAGTATCTTATAAAAGACACATTCACTGATCGGTAGATAATATCTTTTTTGTTTTTTTCCCAAAAAATTTGTAACTTCTGGTGAGTTTAACTGTTTAAATTCACCGATTGTCAGTGAGAGTTAGGACTGAACGACAACTGAAGTTTTAAGAAACGTCCTAAAACCTAGCGAATAGGAGTGAGGCAGCAAAACTTTTATAATTTCTGAGTGTTCAGCACGCACATGCCTCTTGATTCCGCCAGTATTTTAACTTCTAACCATTTGCAGAAAGGTGAAGTTTTTGCATCGACCATATATTCCCCTAGAATCGAATCTGTGACTATATGAATATCACACAAATTCGGTTCTACAGGGTATATATAGACAACGTAATAACATTCTGTTTTCATCTACAATATAGCAGGTCTTTGCAATTCTCTTAGTCTCTTACTGTCTTCTGAGGAATGCAAACTATTCTGCTGGGACTCGGTTCTGAAATACAGATTTGCAGGAAGGTGGGATTTCAGAAAAGATTCACGCTTGTTATTATTGTTGCAATAGAGCTATTCGACCCTCCACCAATTCATAGCGACGAATTTCGCCTACCAAATTCTCAGAAAGACCTGCCGCTCTCTTTACATTCTCTGCCATTTACGTCCTCCCTATGGAAAATGGACGTGGTCCGTCAAATTGCGTTATTTAGAATAATAATGGTTAAAGTAATTTAGGAAGGAGTCTTTAAATATTTAGGCTAACACGAATCTGAAGAGACTTTCCATAATTAGAAATCCCCCCCAAAATAAAAAAGAATTTCTAAAAAATCGAAACAGAAGTAAAACAGCCGACAACAGAAAAAGCGGTTGGTGAAAAAGATGAGAATAAAAGCTGGAGTTAGTTGCTCTCGGGAAAAGGAGAGTTTCCAAATTTACCTTCATCCTATTATGCTGGTCTAGCTATTATCCCCGCGATCTGCCTGCGAGCCTCAGCCTCGCACCCTCCCAGGTTTTCCCTGCCGTAGCGTTTATGGTGAAGGGCAGGGCGAGAGGTCAGCCGAAATCATTTACAAACATATCACAAAGTTTCATTATTTTTACTTTGTCGACAGCGGCACACAGGAGTACAAAAGTTCATGAATTGTGTCTGACCCAGCTCCTCACTGCTGTCCTGCGGTCAACCTCTTCTCCTTCCACTATTTAAAACAGGCACCATAAGGACAAATAATGGTGCGGGTGTGATACATCCAACCACTGCGGAGGGCAGATTTGGGGGTGTTGCGCTTATCCGAGCGATGTGTACCGGGTTGTTTGGCTGGCTCCAACTCCCCACTGCCTGAGTTGGGAGATGCTATTTTTAAACGTCTGCTTTCTTACAACTGCCGTGGTGCCTTCTTCACAGCAAGTGCAACTCCAAACGACTTTATGTCCTTAATCTCCCCCCGGATTCTTCAAATCTCCACCTAGCTATTTTCAGCATCTCTCCCCGCTTTCTCATCCTTTCTCTGAGAGGAGGGGGGATACCCCCCCGCCCTCGCGGGGGTTATTAACCACCCGGCTGAACTGGCAGGGTAACTCCCCTCCGCCCCCCAAAGCGAGCAATCGTTGGGGGCAGCCCCCGGGAGCGGACAAGCCCGCCGAGGGCTGCCCAGGGAGCAGTGGTGGAGCTGGGGAAGCAGCAGCTCCCCGTTCTGCTTAATACTACACATTTTCATATTTGTTAGACGCTGTGACCTGTGTTTCACCTTATTGCACGACTTGCTCAGACAGGTCAAAGCCAAAGAGTTATTGATGAACAAAAGCTTTATATATTCACCTCCTGTTCAACTGCCCATACCAAATACTTTTGATCTATCAGGCTTTTTGTATTCTGGTTCATAATCAGTATGCTAAATGTACTTTGGCAGAAAACAAGTAATCCATACATTTAGGGCCGGCCCTGAAATAAAATGCCAAGGGCGTCTACGTAGCGCAGGACTGAGCTATGGGGGGAGGAAAGTTACCTATGGAACACAATTAAAACTGCAACGCTGGAGGCGATTCTTTAGTTCATAGTTATAGGACTCGAAAACCAATATTGCAACGGAAGACAAACAGACCAGGAGAAGCTTGCCACATATAGTGAAATAGATTATTTATCAGGAAACAGGGAGAGGAAGCGGGGAAACGCAAACAAATACACACGCTAACACTCCTCTCCTTGACATGCTCCGGGTCAGAGCGGGGCTGGCAGAAGAGAGAAAGGCAATGTACAACCTAATGAATCTCCAAATATCGCAGGCTTTCCTCCCCTCTTTGAGAGGCAAGCCGGTCTCAGACTGGAGGACCACGACTAAGTGCACTTAGCTCCTCAGTGGAGCCAGAAAGGTTCAACAGCATTTCCTGATGCACGCTGATCTTCTGCCCTCCCCTTGGTCCCCCCTGGCGCAGCTCAGGCAGGACCATCTGGGGTGTGAAAACCCCTACAGTAAAAAATTGCCCTCCTAAGCTCTGATACCCATTCCATCCCGTGCCTTCACAGCATTTAAATCCACGTTAGGGTCTCCCTTGCCCCGAAACATCTCGCCCCAGCAAGCCAGCTGTACTGCCCGCAGCTGGGCTGCCCCGGCTGGCCAGCGCTGACCGCCCCCAGCTCCTGCAGCCTCTTTCGCCCAGCCTGTGCCAAACGAGGGGAACGTCAGAAAGCAGGCACAGCTCTGCTCGGGATCCCGTCTGGAGAAAAGAGTGGGAGTAGCCAAGGTTATGAGGTGCTGAGGTACAACGTGATCCGTCGGGACTCTGCACGGGGAGGCGCTGTACAGTCCCGCCGAGTTAAAATGGAAACGCTGCTAATTGCTCTGGAGTGCTTAAAAGCAGGACGACACCTGTACAGCCCTGTAGTAAACCCGCAGGAGACTGCACCTCTGCTTTTAATGCTGGCCAGGATTATGAGATGGTACTACAAACGGACTCCACAAGAACCTTCACATGCTGACATAGTCCTTTANTATTCATTAGGAATCATAGTTTGGGGTTTTTTTCCGGTTTGGAGGGAAGAACCAGTATTTTCGAGCAACGCAAACTCTACAAGAACTAAAAGGTTACTTACTGTGGATGCTCTTCCATGGTGCAGAACCTGTTGCAACAAAAACGTTTGTTACTGTTGTATTCCACATGCGGGTGATATTTCTGGAGAACAGTTACAAACCACGTTTGAGAGACGAAGGCAGAGAGGAGCTGGTGGTAAATCCTGCAAGCAGCGGAGCGCTGGGATGGAAGCCCTTTCCGAATGAGGACCACGTTGCATTCAGACAGTTTTTTTGAATACACGCTTTCCCTGTGCCTGGGGTGTGATCTTTAACTTTTAATATTCATAGTCTAAATTTTTTACCGGATAATTTCTAAAGAGATGTAGAGCCAGACCTCCCTCTTTCACTGATGGAAAAGAAGGATAACAAAGGCCTTTTTTTGTTGTTCTGTGGGAATCCAGTCACATTCAGATCACCTTTGCCTAACCATCACCCACAAAATACTCCATGCAGCATTACAATCCTGCTAAACATAGAAAGACCTACAATTTTATTACAATAAATATCCGATTACTCCAAGAGAGACCTCTTTTAAGATCACCTAATTAACCTATCCTTAACCACGAGACATGCGTCTTTGTTTGCATTATAGAAGGATAGATTTGACTTGAACTTTCCTTCAAATATTTTATTAAATATATTCAAAGATCACATAAAGGAAAGAAATCCAGACACTTAGTCTAATGCTCCTGAAAAGCGTCGTATATTTATGAGTAAGTACTGTTGGGGGGATTCTTTTCTGTAAGCGATTTTTCACCTCCTGTATTACCTTCCTACGATATCTTGGAGACTTACTGTATTAAACACGGAGAAATTGCCTCGGTATCAGTAGTTCACTACATAGACCTTTCCATGACCTTTTTAGTCAATTTTTTTTTAATTCTGCCCACTCTAGGTAACATTCATAACCTGCCAGGAGAGTGGGTTAATATCAGCATTTTGGCACTAAGCACTCCCTTACCGAGCCTTTCCTTTTTATCTTCGTTTTTTATTTAAAGGGGGGAAAAAAATTTATTACTAAAATAAAAGAAAAAAAAATTAAAAGGCTTGTCTGCATTTAAGAAATCCTACTAAATTCAGAAATCTCAGAGAGCAGCGGGCTCATCCCGGCAGAGCCGCAGCCACCTGAGCGGTACCTGCCCGTTTCCCCAGCAGGGCTGTTGGGCGCTGCCGCCCCGCTCCCGCGGAGCTGCTCGGGTGCCGAGAGCCCGAGCGCGGCGGCGGCGGAGGGGAGGCTGATAGCGGACTTACTGCGCGCTCCCCCCGCGGCCTGCGGGACCCGGGAGCAGAGGTGCCTGCACGGTCGCATTCCGCCGACGGTTCCCTGATAACACTTTCCCGATTACTGCTTCCAGGAACGAAAGCATCTGCACTTGTATGCTCTTAAACTAATTTATGGTGGGAATTATATTTTGGCTTGTCAACTCTCGAGCCATAAAACAAAGTTTATTGGAATCACGTGCTTCTAAATAGCCACTCAGGACTTATCTCTGTGGAACCATAAATAACCTTCAGCTTTAAACTTTTATTCGCTAAATAAAGGTTCTCTGAATCTGTCCTATAAAACGGGACCGGGTGGAAATAGCGGGGATGGGTGGAAGTTCAGCTGCATGGCGTTACGCCGGCCTTTTCGAGGTGCGTGTTTTAAGGAAAACTGCAAAGGGGACTTAGCACTCCCAAAGTGCTCTTGAGAAAAGAGCCGGTGGTGTTTTTCTGTGGGTACCCGTTCAAACCTTTCTTTATAGCTCTTAGGGTACAAGGAAGCCTATCATCAGGAGGAAAGAGAAAAAAGTCCCACAAAAACAAACAAACAAACAAAACCCCCCCTCCCAACCAACTGAAAGATGGAACGTTTTCTCCCTTCCTTGGATGTTTATGGTATTTTCGTGAGGATCCCCTGCAAAACGGTTTGAGTCATTCATCTCAAAACCTGGGAGAGCTGTGCCAGGGACTGCAGGTTCACCGGGCATCCGAGGGATCTTTGTAAGTGACCAAACTGCTGCGAATAGCGAGGGCATAGGGCTTCGGAAAGGGAGAAAGTGTGAAGCTTGCCACAATGAGATCTTTGAGGATTGGAAGTTTAAGGACGGTTATAAAGCAATAAAAGAGCCCTGGTGTGAAGGGAGCAGGGTGTGAGTTGGCAAATGAGAATTTCAAGGAGTCCGAGCACAGGAAGTCAAATGTCTCTGGCAGTCACACAGCATGAAGAAACCCGGGCATCAGCTCCCAATCTGTCATGGCTAAGATGAGGACGTCGGAGAGACCAGCAGCTCCTGGTGCATCCCAGGAAGGGCTCGTACCTTCGCCAGAGGGCGGGGAGCTGTGTCAGCCCAGCCGGGGACTGGCCGCTTGCGGAGGGGACCCGGCCACTCGCCCGACCCAGGGATGAGAGTGCGCCTCCGCCCGGGGGCTCAGCTCTGAAAAACGAGCCAAATGCAATTTCTTGCTAGGTGGTGGCACTAACTGGGTGGTGCCTGTTTAACATCAGAGTCTGCTCCTACTCGGCTAGATTCCCAATGAATCTAGCTACACAAGTATGAAGTCACCCAAAAGGGCCAGCTCGGCTCTCACGATACCCTTTGGATGGCTCCAGTCACAGCTGTTTTCCTTCAGACAACAAGAGGCATCCCGAGGTCCTTCCCTGCTTTTTCTTTATGATCCAGAGTGCCTTTGCATTCCACTATTTTTCTTTCTTCTTGCAAGGCCTTACTCACATGGCATTGCCTTTGTGCTTTTTTTAGGGGCGTAAGCTGTGGAAAAGCTCTTTCCCCCTCCCCTGCCCAGGACAGCTGGCAGAGACAGTGCACAGGGTGACATTTCAGACACAGTGCATGGTCTGAGAAGCTTTATCAGGCCCAGAGGGTCCAGCCAGCCACCCTAGAGAGAGGAGTGGGCTGCCTTGCATCGGGCTGGCTTCAGGGTCTCTTTCAGCTAAAGCATGGCCCATGTTCCCAGCCCTGGGCAGGCAGAGGGACAAGCTCCCTGCAGCTCCCTGAGCCTTGCTCAGGCATCTGGGCCTGGCCACAGTGGGCCCTGGATCAGGCTTTGTGGTAGCCTCCAACTAACCTCCTCCCCAAACACATCATCCCCGCTGGTCTCTGGAAGAAGGGTTTCAGCAGCAGGCAGCTGCAGGGAGCCAAAGTGGCCATCCCTGGAAAGGGGCAAGAAAAAGCTACATACTGAGGCATGACGGGTAGGGTGCAATGAGAAAGGGCAATAAAAAGTGGGGAAAATATTTTGGGACAAGAAGTACGATACAGAGACAAGTGCAGTTGCCCCAGGCCTGGCACTGAGTGCTGGGAATGGCAAGGGTCAGGTCCCAGGCAGTGGGGCCCATGGGTGGGCTCCAGGCCCTGTGGTGCTACAGGGAGCATCACATCCCTCCCTAAGTGTCTGTGATTGCTCCAGCTCTCTTGCCCTGTCCCATGGGCAAGAGGAGGCCATAGTTTGGAGACGAGAGACTGTCCAGCACTTGCAGGAGGAGAGGAGCCATGGCAAGGCAGGTGGTGTGGCAGCCAGCCTGCAGAAGTGTCAGCCCCTGGCAAACAGGGTGGCCTGGCCTGGGCATAGGCTTGGGGCACAGGTGTCCAGGACACTGGGGCTGTGAAAGGTGAGGCCGTGAGACAGTGAGGAATTGGTGATTGAGATACAGCTCCCTCTCATTCGAAGGGGAAACAAGATGAATATTTCAGTGACTGAGTAATTCTAGCCATGGGGTTTTTGAAGTGGGAATTAGAACAATTTTCACATTTCCTATTCTAAAATGCAGATCTGAAAGTTGACTTTGAAGCTCTGGCCAGTTCATTCTGTAGGCTTTTATGCAAGTTTTCATATTTGGGGCTGATGCTCTGGAGATAGATAAGAGGTGTAAGGAAATAAGACAGTAACAATGGGTTTCCCTCTGGTAATTGTGATAAAAACGTCGGAGGAATTAAATCACATGTGTGTGCCACCATCGCTCTCCCTGCTGCTTGACAGACATGACGACTGGCATCCTACCCCGATGACCACACTGCCAGAAAATTACAGGCTCCATCTCCGACTTTGAAGACCTACTAAGCACCCTGATAGCGTCCAACGCGTTTTGCCCCTCTGCTTTTATCATAACCCTGACTTTTCAAGAGTCGCCTCGTCGCCCATGCCCTCGTGGAGCAGGTTGTGGGCATGCAAAGGCCCCTGCCTGCAGCACCCCAGGCCCGCAGGCAGATCCGGGGGCAGCAGGGCCCCGGGGCGGGCAGGGCGGCGTCGAGCCGCGCCTCAACATCAAACGGGGGCAGCGGCGGCGACACCTCAGGTCCGCGGGGAAAGAGGGCGAGGAGTGCGGGGCAGGGAGGGGAGGCCGGGGGCCGTGGGAGCGTCTCGCCGGGGTAGGTACGGCCCGTGGGGGTGGGTGCCGCCAGGGTCGTGTCCGGGCACGGCTGAGGAAGGTGAAGCCTGCAGGCAGCAGGTGAGGCGGAGGCAGGGAGCTGTGCCGGGCCCCGGCTTGCAGGAGGCAAGGGAGGATGTGCGGGGGCCGGGGGCTCTGCCCGCGGGAAGGGAGCCGGCGGGAAGGAGGGTGCTCTGGCACCCGCATCAAAGGCGCACAGGGAGGGAGGAGGCGGGTGCCCGACATCAAAGGACGAGCTGGTGACCGGGAGGGCAGCGGGGCACACGAGGGGAGCCCCGCGGCACCGCGGGTCAGGCAGGGAGAGCGAGAGGGCGCGCACCGGGGCACGCCAGGGTCTGCGGACCCGGGTGAGACGGGAGATCGCGGCGCCGGAGGGAGTGGGACAGGGCGGTGGAGCCCCGCCCATGTCCCCCGCCCGCCGGTGGGCCTCAGCCGTGGGCAGGCAGGCCGCAAGGTACGGGTCCCGAGGCTGGCGGAGGGGCGGTGGGCTCTCCTCGCCCCGCGGAGGGGAGAGTGGCCAGGCTTGTCCTACAGCGCCTTCTCCTGGAAGAGGCCGTGGAGACATAAGGGCTGGTGGCGGCGGCCGGGGCCTGTCGCGCCCCCGGCGGTCGCTCCACGGCCCGGCTCGGCTGCCCTGAGGGCGGGAGCCGCGGGCAGGTGACCGCGTCCCGGTCCGTCGGGGCGTGCGCCCACACGCGGACAGACGCGGCGGAGCCGGGCCACGACGGCGGGGCCGGCCGGGAGGCTGAGGGGACCCCCGCCGCCCTGCAGTCTCGCAGGCTCCAGCTCGGATGGTTCCCGGCGTGGGGCACTGGGTAGGCATTGCCGACTGCCTCCCCTTCCCGCCGCCCCCTCCCCCGCGGGTGATGGGAGGGAGGCGAGTGCTGAGTTTGGGCAGAGCCTGCTGCAGCTGAATGCACTTTTATTGCCTCTTGTCTCTCGCAGAAACCCTTCCTCCGCGCCCCGCCCGGCCTCCGCGACCTGCTGCAATGTTTATTGTGCCTCATCTTTTCCTTTCGCTTCCTGTTTTTTCCTCTCCCGCTCCAGCAGCATTGAGTGCCGCACTGCAGTAGAGCAGTAAATACCTTTAACAGCTGCCTGCCAACCGAGGGGTGAAATACCGTCTTTGTTCGGATTTTTCTTTCTGTCCCAAGAGCTCATAAAACACCCTGTGGGAATTATATTTTTTTGGGGAACGAGAAAATGAATCGGCGGGATTTTCAATTGTTAAGAACGCAAACCCAACGTGTATATACCTTCGCCTAGTCTTATCGGGTTTCCCGGGTCCGCAGCTCACATCGCCCCTCCACTCCTTGCACCAAAGCCCTGCCAGACTCGGGGAACAGAGGCTGCACTTCTCTTCCAGGCAACCTGCAGCAGCTAAGCGGGAGCCCGACCTGGCTTCCCAAACGGCAGCCGGTGCCAGCGGTACCCCGGCACTGCCAGGGAGAGACGGCTGCCGCTTCCTGCCAGCTGCTTTGTGATGGTGTTTTTATACTGCCCGTGCGTCAGTAAAGGGTGGACTGGCTGTTTCCTTTCAACACATATACAAAAAAAAAAAAAAGTCATAAATTCTGTCGAACACATCGTGAAACTAAGCAAGCTCCAGAAATTTGACTGTGAATCTTGTACTCCAAAAATTTCAGCACACCAACACATCTATACTCATACCACGTTTTATAGGTGTATAAACAGATATAAAAATACAGTCCTCACATGTGCCATACATATATAAACACATACATAGAAATATATATATGTGCATATATAAAAACCCGAATATTTATTTGCTATGAATACTTACAATTCCATAGGTATGTTTAAGAGCATAAACAGACCTATGTGTGCTTTAATGTTAATAATAAATACATACATACATACATCCGATAAGAAAAATAATAAGAGCAAAAGTAAGCCAGGAAGGAAGCCATTTAGAAAAAAGCCGAACTCCCACATAAACCAGTGGAATCATAAATGCATATGTGTATCTGTACGTGTCAGCAGATGGACCCGCAGACACACATATGCACACTAGAATTCGTTAGAACATCCTGCTTTTGTTTTCTTCTTTTTCCCCAGGCTACGAATAATTTCAAAACAGCTCAAGGACGAGATTTTCCGAAGTTTTTGGAGAGATTTATAGTCAAGTAGCTATAATTACTGTGTCACCTAGGAGGGATTCTAATGTAGCGCATATTTTCCACGTTACTCTTGAAGACTGTTGCTATGTTGAAAACGATTCGTCCCAAATAATCCCCAAGTCCTGCAGGAGCGCAGGGCGGCCGGGTAGTGCAAACAGGCAAAGCGTGGGGGACAGGGATCTTATCGCTTACTGTAATGGGGCTCGGGCTTAGCAGGCTGGGGGGTGCTCGGGGGTGGATTAAAGAACAATTTCTACTGTGGCTTCAAAACGTGTACCCGGGGCATGACTCGCACCTTTCCACCGTCACAGTGTGTTGTTTAGTCAGGCATTTTGCTTTACCGTTAATTAACTGGCTGCTTTTGAGGTAAACGGCGAGTAGGTAAATTCCTGCAGTGCAACAGCACGGTGCACTGCAACCACCGACCATCGATGTGAACGCTAAATACCAAACGGCGGGGTTTCTACTGTGCACTAACATTTTTAAAATGAAGATGAGATGAGTAAAGCATGTATACGTTCACAATAACTCATTTCCAAAGAATATGAGTTCCACAGAGAGAAGTAGATGTGTAGATAAGATATATCTATGTATATAGGTAATGTGAATATGGATGTATGTACATATATAGGTAACACAGGAACAGTTTACATAACTATTGGATCTCCTCGACATATTTAAAAATAAACCCAGGGATTTGTTGTTGGGTTTATTTTCGAAGACTCGTCCCTCATTTAGCCCGCGATGGTTTCCACGTGGCTAAAGTAGCCGTGCTGCGGGCGTGCGCTCCTGGCCGAGTCTCCGCACAGCCGCCCCCGCGCTGCCCGGCTGCCGAGCCCGGCCCGTGTGCTGCCCACCGAACAGCTCGGAGCCGCAGCCCCGGCTCCGCTCTGCAGAGGGACAAGGACGTGAGAAAACGTCCCGGCGGGGCAGGCGAGGGCTCCCGGGGCTGGCCCCGGGCACAGCTCCCGGCTCGACCGGCTCGGCGGAGCCGCCCCGCGTCCTCCGCCCCCGCGGGAGCACTGACCCCCATTCTCCTGCGAAAACACCTGTTAGGCTTTAAAGTTATTCGCCCTTCCGCCATGCGGAAAACAAAACAGAGCATCACCACAGCACGCTCCAGGCTGGCAGGGGAAAAAATGTATTCCAAAACCAGAGGGCCTTATATTGGAGGAAACCCCACCGGCAGACGAGGAGCTGCCTGCGCGCACTGCGCCCCAGCCTTCCGCTCCTCACCGCGGAACACCGGGACATCGTGGCCCGGGGCACATTTTCCGTGAGAAACCGCGCGCAACAGCCGCTCTCACTCTGCGGCATGCCCACAACCATTACTAATAACAATAACACCACCGATAATTACAATAGCAATAACAACAACAGCAATCGTAGTGGTAAAAATAGTAATAGCAATACTAAAAGGAAGATGGGATTTCGAGGGACAGGTGACGAAGAGGGGCAGGAGGACAGGGGAGCCGGTGCCGTGCCGCATATCGCGGAGTACCGGCGACCAGCCCGAGGGGAACCGAGTGCTTACCGGTTCGCGGCATTGCCCGCCTGCGGAGAAGCCCGGGAGGGTCGCTGTAATCCATTTTGCACCCGCGTAGCAATCCGTGTACCGGAGGAGATAGCGGCAGTGGGGGCATCGAGCGCTGGGAGAAGAGCGAGGGGCTGCAGGCGGCGAGGCGGCGGGCGCGGGTCTCCGCGCATCCCTCCGTGGGCGCGGGAGAGGAGGCGGCGCGGGGCCGGGGAAGTGTCAATGTGGCGGCGACGGGACCGGCCGCGGGTTTGGGGGAGCGGGGCACAAACATGAGGGCGACTGCCATACACCTCAGCCTAGACAAAGGTTAGAAAAAGAGGGGCTGAGGCTCTCTGAAGGCAGAATGCAGGGGGAAATTCGCCAGGGAAATCAGGAAAAGGCCATGAAAGCGCTCGCTGCCTGCACATGACCAGCCGCAGCCAATGACGAGCCCAAATAGGTCATAAAAAGGTCTATTACCAAGTTGTAAATTTTCTTCAAACAAAAAGGAATTTACTGCAATTCCTTGCGGATTTTGCACATACTGCTTCCCAGCGCCATGTTTCTTTCGCCTGCGTGCTGCGCTTTTACTGAGGCTTCGGTCCCGCCTGCCCTCGGCCTGCGCGCCACGGGCGCGGTGGTGGAGCCCCGCGAGCGCGGCCGGGACGCGGGAGATCCGCGCCGGTCACGGAGAAAGGGGCAAGCGGGCGCGGAACCGCATAAAGAGGAGCAGGGCACTGTGCCGAAGGATCCGTTTCTTGCCAAACGAAAGGGGGCTTAACCCGCATCCCCACCCTCTTCTCCCCCCCCTCCCCACCGCTGTGCCGGGCACTAAAAGAAACCACATCTGCTTTAGCGCCCACTACTGAAGCGGAAGCCGTCGCCGACATAAAAATAGTCGGAGCCTCTTCCCCACCCCTCAGTGTGCGGTTCCCGCAGGTTGAGCCGGGCACTGTCACCGCGCCCAGCGCAGGCTGCCTCCGCCCCCGATAAAACCTTCCCGGGCCACCAACAGGGAAAATCCGATTCCTAGAAAGTATTCTAAAAAAAAATTTTAAATGGGCCTGTGTCCACAAGGAATACTCGGCTCGGAGACAGAGTACTGTGGATGTTTCTTGCTCAAGTTTTGTTTCAGGGATAGCCAGAGCCCTCAGCCCGTGACCTCCGTGCTGGCTGTAACTGCTAACAAAAGTAAATACGCCTAAAGATGTAGGATCGATGTTGGATGTTTTTAACACGCTGCTTCAGGCAGCTGCACACTTTTGAATATTGCCTCGGAGGAGGCAAAGGCAACTTTCATGGTGTCTCTGCAGCGCTCACGGCCGCGCTGAGCTGCTCCTCAAGAGAACGGAGAAATTCCGCGGAAACCAAAGGCGGGGTACATCCACTCTGCGGCCGTCTCAGGCGGCCTCTGGCCGCCTCTCCTGCCGCAACCCGCGCAGCTACGGCTTTTCCTTGCCAAAAGTCCGATGGCTCCGGTTTTACAGGGAACTCGGGTCAATTTCTGACTCCGTTTTCTATTCAAATGCCAGGCTACGGGGGTAAACACCTTAACAAGTACAGCGATGTTTTGTTTTTCATAATGAGTAAGACAGGGGAAATTACAGTTACCACTAGGCCTTCGCCAATTATGTGCGCTCAGGGAAGTCAGTTTTTGCCTGCGTGGCTGCGTTCCCAGTCGGTCCTAGGAGAGCGAAGCTAACGGAAACGTCTTCAGGAATATTTTAATTTTATTCTTTTTCTGGTAATTAAAAACAACTACCGCAGCAGCGTAGCAGCTCTTTTCCGGACAAATATCAGCCTAAGGAGTGCTCCGCTGGTGTGTGAAGGTCTTCGACGTGCCTTCGCCTGCGGGCAGCCCGGGATGGCAGCGGGCGGCACCAGCACGGCTTTCCCCGCAGCAGGGCCGGCCGGAACCGCCGTGCGTCCAGCCTCCGCCTCTAGCGCAGCAAAGGCAAGAGGCTTTTCCTGCCCGCAGACCACATATGTAGGTGCCACTAGAACAAGTATTGTTTTGAAAAGCGAGTGGGTTTTGCGCGTCGGGCCACCGGGTTATTTTAAACGCGCAGTCATCAGCCCCACCAGTCCTCCCTTGACACTAGGGATACTGGTGTATTTATGCAAATCCATGCAGCGAAAATGTTTACTTCACTGCTTTGTTGCCGCTTCCCTTTGTTTACAACCTTTGGCCAACTAGGCGATTAAAATAAAACCAAGAACAATAGCTCGGCTTGCTCGTGCCTCCCTCCAGAGCTGGCGCTTTGCAGCAGTGGAAACGCGCCTGCCTCCGTGGTGGGGAGCGGGGAAGAGGAAGGGAAACGAAATGAGCCAAACCCGCCCTAGGAGTCCCATCCCCATGGACGGCGGTTCCCGCCTCGCCGGGTGCGTTCCCGGGAGCGAAGCTGTGGATGCGAGAGAAGGCCCCAGCGGCGGGCGGGCAGAGCGGCGGGCGGCACCTCCTCGGGAACCTGGCTGGGATTTTCCGAGCAAGGCCTCGGCTCAGTCCCGGCCTCCTCGGGATCACTCTCGTTTCTAGGCAGATAATAGAATTATATATCGTGTTTGTCGCGGTTTCTGGTGCGTCCATTCGATTTCCTTCACGGAGCCATTGCTCAGGGGAGCGTCAGCCGGTAGGGAAAAAGTGACGCAGAAATGTTGGTAGGAATTTATACCTCATCCATCGACCCCTCCTAAAAAGGACTGCTCTCGGCCGTCCTGTTTGATACCGCACTCTGCGGGACCCCTCCGAAGAACGGGAGCAAGAGAAGGGAGTAGAGAGGGAGAGAGAAACTTAATTTTTTTGCTAATCAGAACAGACCTTACCCACCGTGCTTGCGGGAACCGTGAGGAAGGTTGTGTCTTCACCAGCTGCGGCCTCCGCTGGGAAACGCATCATATGATAATATTTAGGGGTAGAAACGTCTTTCTTTCGGTCTACGCATGGTTTGGGACTCCTAGGAATTACAGCCCTGGAGAAACCCCCACGCAAGGTCACAAAAGCTCTGTATTTCTCTGCCTGTCAGCCATCCTCGGAGGAGGCTGGGCCCGTTGTGGCCGTGGTTTGCGTGGCAGGACTGGAAGCCCCGCAGCAGTTAGAGCAGCCCTCGGGGATGGCGTGGGGCCGGAATGCTCTCGGGGCTCGCCTCCCTCCAGCCGGGCTGGCAGCCAATGGCTCCGCAGGGCAAAGGGCCGTGTTTGCCGGCAGCGGTCCCTGCACGGCGGCCCCGCAGCCCGGGGTGGGGGGCAGGAAAAGGCAAAAGCGAGGCCCAGGCGCACACGTCGGGGGGCTCCCTGGGCCGGCCAGCAGCCTGGACTGCGCTCGCAGGTGGGGCCGCAGGCCCCGCTGGCCGCTGCTTGGAGCACGGCCCCGCAGCGCTCGGGGCACGGAGCAAAGAGCGGGTTTTGTACACAATGTGCCATTCCCAGACCCCACAGAAACACCCGGCATCGGAGGAGAGACGGGGGGAGGGCGCAGGAGGGAGTTAGTCCGGACCAGTGGAAACTCCGGAGGTTACTTGAGCAGCGGATTACAAAAGGGATATCGGGATGCCGATACAGTTTATAATTGAATAAATTCGGTTTATTTTAATCAAATATTATAGAAGAAGGTTAAATATATTCCTATGATATTTTCTTCAAGATTATTACATTTATTTAATTTATTCAACATAAGATAAGAACAAGAATTAAAATAGTACAAGTGCACTTGTCTTGATTAATAAAGCGTTGTTAAATGTCTTGCTTATTGATATTTATTATAAGGAAGTTTATGTCGTTTCCGACAATCATCGTCTTTTAAGATTGCAAATATATATATATATATAATTAGAAATTTATTGCAACAAACTCTGTATCAAATTTGAAAAAATAAGTAGATGAAATGTTAAATCGTTCCAGGTACACTTATAAACAAAATAAAAGCCCAAACAAGTGAAGCGCCAGAAGCAGGGAAATGTCAAATGGAGGGACTGGAGGGACATGGGGTCACTCGTCCCACGACAAGATCAGGTACAGGGATGGATGAGCCGAGATGTCGGGCTTTAGCCCTGGTTATTTTTGATTGACTTTCACAAAGACTTTTGGGGCAAAAATTAATTCGTCTGGCCTTCAGCTCTGTCTTCTTCTAGATCATGTGCTTCCTTTTTGGCCTCCCCTTCCTTTCCCTCCTGTCTGGAAGCGGGGAATTTGTCCTTGTTGTTCTCCTTTTTCCATTTCATCCTCCTGTTCTGAAACCAGATCTTTACCTGCCTCTCGGTGAGTCCTAGTGCGTGGGACACCTCGATCCTTCTCTTCCTGGTCAGATAGGGGTTAAATAGGAACTCCTTTTCCAGCTCTAGGGTCTGGAATCGGCTGTATGTTTGTCTTCCTCTCCTCCTACCCGGCGCTGCTGTTTAAAACAAAAACATAGGGGTTTGGAGGTTGGTGCGGCCGTTCAAAACAAGGCGCAGGCAGGCAGCGAGGACTCCGGTCGCTCCGGAATCCCTCGAGAGAAGCCCCACAGAACCGCAGGGAGAGAAAGCAGAGGGCACAGAGGCGTCTAGAGCTTTACACACGAGTGAGAGGAACACAGCGATAGTAAATACACGAAGCGCCTCAGCTGTTCCTCTGCATAGGATGTTGCGGGGTCACTTTATCCTCTTGTATACCTCCCCCTTCCCGACCCTGCACCCTTCCCGCTCAGGCAGCGGCGGCGGGAGACAGGCAAGCGGGTCAGCTGCGCCTCGGAGTCCGAGAGGCGTCTCAAAGGCTAGTCTTGGGTTGGTAGTTGCCTGCTGCAGAGATTTCTGTTTGCTCACTGCATCCCTTTATTATAGCAAGCCACCGCGGTAATAGGAATTGCGGTGAGAGAGGTAGGGAGTGGAGGAGACAGAAGCAGGGAGCGAGAGTCAGCGAGAAAGAAGCAGGGGGAGGAAAAAGAAAGTTTGAAACTCAGACGTGAGATGGAAGCAAATTTTTGACTGCGTCCAACCTTGTGGTCTCATCCAGGGAAACATTTGAGCAGGAGACGAGCTCTGATTTAAGTGGTCTGGTTCCTCGCCAATATTAGCACTGGACGATTTACAGTCAGGATATTGTACCAGCTCGGCCTCTTGCTGTGTCGTAAAAATCTGCTGTCTCTGTAAGTTATCGTATCCGTAAAATTTAGCGGGCTCCCCGTGACAGGTAACCCCGCTGCAGGGGGCAGGAGGCGGAGGCGCGGCGGGGGGAGGAGGAGGCGGCTGGTAGGCGGCCGTGGGGCTCCCCCCGGCCGGGTGGTAAAAGTCCGCGGCCGCGCCGCCGCCGCCCCCCGCCCCGCCGGGCGCGGGGTGCGGGAAG
>VZTR01013440.1:701756-734256 GCA_013400775.1 Chaetops frenatus | reverse complement strand
TCACGTTCTTCCAGCCCAAATAGCAGCAGCCTCTGTTTGTCTCAGCCCAGTGCTTCTATTTAAATGTTACTTTCATATATTATGTGGCATTAATTTAACTATAGCTCATTAAGGCAGAATGAAATGGTTAAATTAACTTATCAACCCATAATGATGATGAATGAGGTATTAATTCAGATACAAGCTGGGCAATTTGCAAGTTTACGCATTCTGATGGTTCTCAAATAACATTTTGAATAGCGGGTCAGCGCCTCAATCAATTACATAAGCATGTAAAGTCGGTCTCTCGGAAAAAAATCCTTTTTCATGCATATGCATTAAAACATGTTCGCAATTATCCTCGGAAATTGCCTTCATTGGATTAAGCAGCAGTCTTGGACGCTGGTTCTGGTCTTCCCTGTGCCTTTATTAAAGCTGGGAGCAGCTCTGGCTGCAGCAGCCGAGGCGGGGTGTTTGTTTAAACAATGTTTACCAAAGAAAGGCGAAAGCCTTTCTCACTGTGGTGCGGGGGTGTGCATGCGTGCATGTGCGTGTGTATGTGCGTGTTTTAACAGCAATAGTCAAAACTCATCTGGAAACCCTTCCCTGAATTCTCCAGCAAATTCATCTCTCTCCAAAAGAGCCAGCAAAGTGGCTTAGAGGGAGCATTTAATGTTTCCGAGGACGCAATTAATTACTGTCCTCAAAGAGAGACTCCTGGTAAGTGTTTTTTACTTGGACTCCGCTTAGGGCTCTTGACTCATTATCCATGAGTGGTCTGTGTAGGAGGAATATCAGATACGCGGGGCTGACACTCGGCTTTTACATGCTGCGTTGTTTAACAGACGCAATGGCAGGGGGAAGTACTAATTACCTTGAGGCTAGCTAATAACGCAGTTTTCCAACACTACCTCTAACGGGTTGAAGTTAGTAATCAGCAGGAAAAGGGGCACACATGGATTTCGACAGGTCCGCGCTAATGGAAGAGGAGCTTACAGATCCGTGTGAGGATGATGATGACCGAGCCAGTGTTTCAGGAGGACCTGAAACAGCAGCTTCACGCCTGACGGAGCCATTGGGCCGGGGAGCAGCCCGAGCCTTCCCCGGGCACACAGGGAATTTTAGACTTGTCGGATCCGTTTCAAAGCGCTACGGCCCTCTCCCCTGCCTGCCTCTCTGCCAGCAAGGCCTCGGCGGAACAACATTGCGAAGGCAGGGTTCACCCTTAAAAATCCCCGGCCAGAGGCTGGCCCTGTGCCGCCGTGCCCTGGCAGTGGGCTGGGGTCCTGGGTAGCGGGTGCCAGGCCGGAGGGGAGTCCCGGGAGGCGGGGACACGGGACGGATACGGCTTCTGACTCCCTGCCTTGGACATGGAGCTCAAGGGTGAATAGAAAGGGGTCTTCTCGCTCCGTCATCTGGTGAAACCATTTCGTGTTAATTAATCCCCAACAAATGGCAAAACCAGATATGACTCTCCTTTTCCATGACAAGAAAGTATATATATTTTGAATGATTTGGATTGATTTCCGTACGAGGCCGGGCAGGAAACTGCAGCTCCCCTTTATGTGCTGCCTCGCCCCCCTTTCCAGGCAGGACTGCTTCCTTCCCAGCTCTCTTTCTCCTCTGGCACCGGCTCCACTGCTCCCGGTGACCAAACCCAGCGCTGCTGCTCGGCGACGGGGAACACCGAAGGCCGGGTGAGGGCCGCGCACGTCCCCAGCCCCACTCGCCCTGGAACACCACCGTCAGGGAGGGCACAGGGTCCGCAGTTCTGCCCCTGCCCTGCCGAACAGAGAGGGGAAGCCGGAGAGAGGCGGAGGGAGCGGGCAAGGAGCAGCGAGCGCTGCAGGACGTACCGCGGCTCCAGCCGGCTCCCCACGCTCGGGGGACGGGGGAAACGTGTCGGGGAGAAACTTTGCAAAGCCTCGGTCTAAGCGGACAGACGGGTGAGACGGGCCCGGTAGTCGCGAGGGGAGCAGCGGCTCGGCCTCAGGACCTCGACGTGCCCCGCACCTGCTGGGGACCCTCCGGGGAGCCCGAGGGGCTTGGGCCGAGCACAGCCCTCCGGGAGAACGTGGGGAGCCCCAGGGAGGCGGCGGCAGGCGGGAGCGGTGTCCCGCACCCGCTCCGGCTGGGACTGGGTTCTCTCCGCAGCCGCGCAGAGCGGCCTTGCGCGGCCCCTGGGACTCGGCGGGCATCTGTCGACGGCAGCGCCCTTCCCGGATGGAAGCGCGGAGGAGCGGCGGCCTCTGGCTGTGTGTGTGTGTGTCCCTGCCCCGCTGGGCCAGTGCCGGTGTCCGACTCCTCCCCGCCCCGGGGACGCCCCTGCGCTGCGGCTCTCCGGCACACCACTCAGTTATAAGGGCTGTGATTACAGCGATATATCTCTACCGTGGTCCGCATGCTCGGGTGTCAAGGGTAGTGTTTTAGAGAGGGTGCGAGGGGCAGCAATTCATAAGGGGAACTGACAGTTCTTTGATGTGAAAATGATGCCCGTTTTTTCACTCCAGGATGCACAGCCGAAGAAAGATTACACTGTTTAAAAAGAGAAATTTAAACCCAGATGATAATAGTAACGAGACAAGGAGACGTAGTAGGGAAGTCAATATTACAAGTAGAAAAGCAATCTCTGAAGGCCTTGTGTGGCTTGTTGGGCCTGAGAGAGTGAAGCTGAATTCCTGATCAATCATGAATCATGGATGATCTTTTCAGCTAAAGATTTGTCCTCGCACAGGTTCTCATGAGCGTGGGCCTCTGGTCCCGGGGGCTCGTGGTGCCTCTCCAGGGAAGGTCTCGTGTGCCCGCAGGGACAAGGGAGGCTCGGGTCTCCCACTCCCACTTTCTGTTCTCACCAAGAAGGACTCTCCCAACAGGGCAGAAAACAACCCAACATCATCTCTAGTTGTTTTCTTTATAAAATGATGTGAGAGACAGATTCTCTGTTTTGAAGCACTTTTTGTTTTTGATAATCAATGATTCACTCAATCAGTGAATCTCCCTCCTCCCTCCCGGGGTGTAACACAGCAGGCAGGACTGCCCGCCCCTGCCCTCCCCGCTGCAGGGTGCGGGTCTGGGGTGCCAAAGGCCGCAGCTGCCTCCCTCCCGTCATTCGGACACCTTTAGTGTCCCCTGGGAGCGCTCCCGGCCAGCCCCTCCGCGGGCAGCCTGTGCGCCCTGCCCGCGCCGGGATGGACTGCATTCCAAACGCACCAGCTGGCTCAAAGCCTTTCCTTTCTAACCACTGGCAAGCGATTATTAACACATTATTAAAACTCGATTCAGAGCACCTTAATGAGACTTTTACTTATTAGCCACGGGAGAGAATTTCAGAGGAGTGATCAGTTAAGCCGTGTCTATAGTTTCCAGATTATGCAAATGAGGCTTTTACATTCAACTTCTCGTGGCGTTATTCTCCAGCGTGGGGTGGTCGGCAGGACCAGAGCAGTTTTGCACGAGAAAGCAAGCAAGCTGATTCTAAGCATAAAATCGTTTCGGGGTATTTTCTACAGAGCAAAGACATCTCTAAGGTGCTGCTGGTGGATTTCTGAGAAGGGTAAAACTCCCCCACTGCACACAGAAGCCATCAGGACTTCTCCACATACAGCTGTTGCAGCCTACTGCACTTGTCAGAAAAACAAAGCTTTTCCTTTGCCAAATTTCCATTCCTTTGCTAGTACGGACTCAAAATTGCCTTTCTCAGCCAGTATCGAGAAACCTCCGCCCAGCAGTAATCAGGCAAAGGAAAAAAACCCACATCCTCAAGGTAACTAAGAAAGGCTCTGAAAAACTTCCGAGTGGAGAAACACAAATTCATTTTCCAGTGCAGATTTATTATGGCTTCCGTCTGTTTTGCTGAGTGCGAGTCAATCAGAAGGGGAAATATCGGTTCCCTTTGACAGCGAGCGAGTCTTAAAAATTACGGATCGAATCCAAATTTCAGGAGTATTGAAAAAGTACTTAGAAACCCGATCCCGTGCCTTTTGGGTACCTCTTCGTGACCACAGCTTCGTCCCCCCTCGCGAGCTGCTGCTTTCGAAGAGCTGGGATAGCACCCGAGGGGACCCGCGGGGCTCGGCCGGGGCGGGACTGGCACCGACCCGGGCCCGGGGACACCCAGGCACCACACTGCCCCTAACCCCGGGCTCTCCTACGCCCCCGTTATCAGCACTTGCCCTGGTTCACAGCCAGTGACTTTGCTGGCCCGAGCCTTCTGAAATTCGTTTTTCCAGGTCAGGTCTATTTAGGACCCAACGTCACCCCCCCCCATTTTACTTCATTTAAAACACCAGGAAGACGTTATTTGTTGTCGAATTAAATAGACCATATCACCTCTAGTTAAATTTGTAAATTACATTATGCTGCTGCTCTGGCTTTGTTTTCATAATTTAAAAAAATCTGAACAAATCAATTATATTAGCCATATGGCTTGATCACATCAGCTGATTTTCATTTTTGAACGGTAATTGTTGTTTGAACACGAACAACTTACTAGTTAAGGTGTTTAGGAAAGATGTCTCCAGTCCTGTCTCGTTTAAAAGATGATTGAAATGACAATGAATACTTCAAGTAAAGTCATTAAACCATTCCTCCCAGTGTTTTTCACTTTCTATGTATTTAAAGAGTTCAGAACAGCAGTAACTGAGCTGCAGCCTGATTTATACTTCTAGAATGGAGGCCATGAGACCATCAGGCTTTCAATTCCAGTTTGTAATGATTTGCTTAAAAGGAGCAAGTTTTTGGTATGCAGCAGGTAAGTAGTAATTTTTCTTAGTTATTTTAAAGGTGTATAGTATTGAGAATGTACAAGTGGTTCCACTCTGGCATTTTCACACTGCAAATAAAAAACTTCACCCCTCAGTGATCTTAATATTTTGTCCATTAAATGTACTTGCTCATTTAAATGGGAGTGTATTTAACTGCTAGACAGATGGTCTACAGTGCACACAATTATAAAGCAAGGGTCTGTGTATGTTGCCATATTTTGGGCTCCAGATTTCCTGCTTCCCTATACATTTTTGCAAGCAGTTTATTTTTCCATACAAAATACTAACACAGGTGGAGAAGCAGTCTGGAACTCATTTCTGCTATCAGAGATCCAGAGCACAGCCCTTCAGGCAAACTTCTTAATTTTCTGACTAGGATTTTAACTACTTCGTACTTCAGATTTTTAGAGCATTTTAAAAACAATTCTGTAATGCTCTTTAGAACACTAGGATTTAAAGTATTTGACAGAAGTTTCTGATAATATTTACTGTATTGAGAAAATACTGAAAAATCTTCTTGGCCCCACACCACCAAAACTGAAGCAGTGAGCAGGCAATGAATAGTGTATTACAAATGAAAGAAAAGGTCTCAAGAAAACGTGGAAAATTAGGAAACACCAAAATGGAGGTTTGCATTACAAACTGGCTACATTCACTGTGGGCCTCTCACCCCAGCACAGAGGAAGCTGGTGGTCACTCACTGATCAGTAATGAAGCCTTTGCATTTATCTGACCCAGGCAGGGCTCTCAGCAGTATTTCCCATGCAAGATTCTGACTCTGGGTTAAATACAGATTTGTAAATTTTCTGACCAGACTGTTTATGGTTCTTCTCGCTCTTCTTGCTGCTACCTCACAAATATTAATGAACTAACTCTCAGAATGATTCTATAAAGTGAGGATTCACCCTGTTTCATAACTGTGATCCCAAAGATCAGACACACACAGAGTCTGCATTTGCTTTGTATGTGCCATGGTGGACACTGAGCTGATAAGTTTAGTGTAGTTAGCAATATTATCTGTTCATTGCTTTGCAAGACAAAATTTTGAATGTGATTTGAAAATCATAACATGGAAAAAACTTTTTGTAAGCAATTAGTAAAAGCCAGATTTAGATGTTGTACTTAGCATTGTATGGAAGTTCTGTAGCAAAGCAGAGGTTCAATTATATTAATCAAGTTAGCACTTACCTATTCTAGGATACCATTACCTTCCTTCAGCAAAGCATTTCCAGCATAATTTAAATTCTCCTGCAAATGGCTGGCATTTTACCAAGTTCAGACTTCCCCTATGCAGACTTAAGTCACTTTCAGAGGAACTAATTTCTGCTCTGGATGATTTCAGCCATGCATTCAGCAACAGAAATTAGGATTTTATCTTCCATTATAGTGCAATCACAGCTGGCAGAGCAAGGAGGGGTAAGGCTGCATAAATCACACTAAATCTGCAAGTTCTCAAGTTCTGAATGCTCAGCTTTTCAATCATAGCTTTCTTTTGAAATAGCTTATTGCATCCTGTTTGCTGGATTGAAGGATCAGTAAATGGTCAGTCCCTTCCATGGAAATCTCCCACCATGGTCCATCAGTACCTGGAGCCATGCTGGCTGGACCTGTTTAGGTGGCAAGCAGAGGGGAGTGGAGCTGGCATCCCTTCTATGATTCAGTATCAGGAAGAGAACATCAAAATTCAATTGTCAGATCAAGAAGTGAATCTCTTGTAAAGGACACAGATCCCTTTCTTTTTATTTCCACCAAAGCCGACTCCTTTTGTTCGTGTCAGGTCTTTTTCATCCCCTTCCCTCAGTGCAATTGCAGATTGTCACACTTACTGCTGATTATCAAAGCTTAGACCTTTCATTTGTCCCAAAATACCTTTGTGGACCTGAACTTCACTCAGTTGCCTACGACCCATTATCTAAACTATGTATGGAAATACAGATATATTGGGAATTTGCATGAGATAGGTTTAAAAAAATGGGTGAGAAAGGAGGACATAGTTTGCTTTGAAGGGATGTGGTGTCTTTGAGAGAAAATAATATAATTTTCTTTAAGGAGGAAGGGTCGGTCTGTTTTTCATGGCAGAGTCCTAAACCATTGGAAAGAGACTAATCCAGTCAGAAATGTGAATGAGAAGGGAAAAAGTAGGGCAAAGAATTCCTGACCTACATTAGCAGCCACTCAACTTCATAGAGAGAAGTAACATTTTAGTAAGCTAAAAGTGAATAAAAGTTGTTTTCCAGACATGCAGTGAATCATTTCTAGTGCCTTATAAAGCATTATTTAGTTGACAATGTCTCTTAAAATATCTATGTATGAAATGCAGTGTTACTTCATGAATTTTGCCATTTTGCACCATGAAATATAACCCCTTTTCTCTGAAAACAACAACAACACAGACTTAGCAGAAAAATCTTTAATGTCAAGAAATGGGCAAGATGTCAGTTTTATGCTGCATCAGAAAGACAGATATATGTATTTCACCATTTCTCCTATCCTATTTATGATTGCTGCAATCACAAATAATGTAGCTGAGATCTAGTATCTACTTGGCCTGTATGTATTGCTACATGTTGCTCCAAGGGCCTCAGCACTTTGTCATACCCAGTTCCCTTGCTTGGGTTTTTATCTGGCGTTTAACTCTCTGCTCTTCAGCAGTACAGGAGAATGACTCCCAGGTCTGTAGTGCCTCCCTTTACAGAGCCTCAGTTGCTGTGCAAAGGCCCTGTCCCAAACCACCTGACATTAACATGTACGACATCTTTCTTAAGAAAAAGATGGAATCACGATTTTTTGTCTGTGTATTTTATGACTTGGACAGTACAACTCAGATGATAAAACTGGACTGTGATGGTTTTTATTTTGGTGAGTGGCATGCCATATGCTATACCATATCACAGTGCCTTCCCATAACCTCTAAAAGCATTTTCTCTATCTTGCTTTCTAAAGAAGCATTATTTCCAACTCAAATGAGGATCACTTTTAGCTAATTTTCATTAACTTATTTCCAGTTCACATGTTAATTTGCCAATTATGATTGAGATTAGTGAAGAAAACATGTATTGCTGTGCAGACAGGTCTTTGTAATGAATTTGTAATTTAAAGAAACATATTTATTTTTTCAGCTACATTTGTGAATTCTTGAATAATGGATGTCCTGCTTGAATACTTGATAACACATATAAGTTCTGCAGTTTGGTCGGATGATGACATTTTAGGAGCCAATTTTTAGAGAAAGTTGATTTCTGTGTCCATCTGTCTCTATCTTCCTATCTTCTATATTGTCTTCTTGTAGCTTTCTATTGAAGGACCTCTGCACAATGTCCTGTTAAATTATCTTAGACAGTTATGACCAATTTTTCAGTAAAAACTCTTCTTGTCCTAGAGGATGTAGAGTATATATGAATATTCTTTCACTCAGCTAAACTGCTAGCCTATTGTCAAACTACTGAAGAATAAAACATTCCTTTTCTCTTGCAAAGCATTGTGCATATCTCAGCAGGGAGCTTTTCCATGTTATGATCCTTATATTTCACCTGAGTGCTAAATGCCTGAAACTGCTTATTGATAATGATCTAGTCTGAGTGCTAAAAATACTCAAGATTTCTCCCTCTATCTTTGACAAATATCACAACATTTGTGTAGTCATTCTGGTCTTGCATAAAAGTTATTGCATGTTTTGAGAGGGTTTCCCCAAGGATTTGGAATGCCACTTCTCTTTTCTAAAAGGCCCTCTGTATGTTGTCTCCTTTTTGAAATTTTCAGTCTGAATGGCAGGGACTAGACCCAGGCAGTGAAAGAGTTTCTGTAAAATTTCTATTTCATTACTGAACTTATCAGAGAAAGTGTTTCTATTACAAGGTGAAAATAACGATCTATTAAAGCAAGAGAAGAGAAATTCTTGAGTTATAAATGTTCACCAGCTATCTGAGAACAGCTGATTTTAAAACTAGGCAGTAATAATATTGCAGAAGAATGAAATTAGCAAGAGTGGCCAAATGTTGGAGAAGTAGTATGGGTGGGATTTGACATGGGATCCTTCCGTACCAGTAATCCTTCTGTATCAGTGAGCTGCTGAATGGCCCACTGCCTTCACCTCTGACTCACATTTGGGATTCAAATCAAGCATGCTGTAGGCAAACACAGTTTCTGAGATGCTAGAGATAAGTTTTATGAGCTATATGACCCACTGCCTGTGTTAGATGAAGTACCTGTGGCAATGGCACCGTGGCAAGTGCATTTGGTCTTGGACTCCGTTCTTATTCTTGCATCCCTTGTAACATATTAACATCCTCATTGGTCACACTGACCAGATGAATAAAACTGTTGTTTTGTGGTTTTTTTTTTTATTATTTCTTTTTTTTTTCTCCTGAATCTATTACAGCTGTCCTTCTACATGCAAAGAAACATGGAAACAAGTATTCACTAGAAAAGCAGATGACTATTGCAATCAACTGAGATAATTCCCTAGTCCTAGCTATTCATTATTGTAAAAATATTTTGATCTATGTTTGACTTGCCAGCAGGATCAGCACTTGACCTACAAAAAGATCTGTCAGGGACAAAATAACCCAGGCCCATTAGCAAATCCTATAATTATAGCCCTTTACAGTCTCATTATGACTGGCCCTGAGTCAACACGTTCCAGTGTATCTCTCACTGGACGTTCAGAGTGACTCACTAGGGTTACACAGCATGAATGCAAACACAAACACCATTCTCACAGCTCCTCACCCTCCTTAGAGCCAAGGCATGGAAAAATTTCTGCTCTGCCCTGCCTGCAGCTCATACAGTCACTCTAATGACCTTTACACAAACTTGGGGTGTAGCTCTAATAGCTCAGTGCTGGGTGTGAATAACACAACCCGTCCAAAAAACTGGGTAAATACACCACCTATTGATGGAGTTGATGTTACTCCAGGCTGAGCACTCAGCTACTCTGGCTGTGCTGCCAACATCCAAACCTCATGAGTTTAAACCCAGCTCAAGGCTGCCTCCATTTGATCACATTTTAAACATCCTTGTCTGTGCTTTCGGATTTTGCTTCCTCTTCCTCTGTTGGGTGAAGTATTCTGCAGTAGTTTTGATTGTTTCCCTCGGAGCTTCTTTAAATAATGTAATTGATTTGCATCTTGTCTGACAATCTAGATAGATCAGTCCATTAATTTTCCTAAGGTATGAAGATTCTATTGCTTTTTGTTTTTTTGTCATCCTTGGTTCATGTTCTCAGCATGTATTTCAGTGTGGATGCTGAGCAGACCTATTAAGACTGGACTGTTTCCATAAAACTGCTGAACTCATCAATGCTGTGAACAGAAATGACATCAAGTCCCAGCCTTGCCTCACTTAACCTGAGGCAGTATAGGCAGGAGCATATCCATATGGAAGGAAATGCTCCAGTATACCTCAAGTCTCAGTTGAAATGCGAGCTGAGGTTGTGGGTGGATAAACAAGGCTTTGGAACATGAGATGGCTCTACTCTTTCTCTGAGTGGTAGCCTGGGTGTAGCCTGGGTGCCTGATCAGAGCCACTCATGGAGGTGAAGGAGCTCACCTGGGTGGTCAGACAGCCATATTCATTTCAACCCTGTATTTCTACATGAGGTTGTGGATAGATGTTGAGGTTCATTTGGTGGAGGAGCAAATGAATTTGATTGTTATGAGTGTGTCTACCACAGAGTTGCGGCTTAGTAGGCTTCTGTAGAGAACATTTCTGCCTTTTCCCACTTTGCTTCACGTGGTAGACTAAGCTCAGAGCCTGCCTGTACCCATTTGAGATGAACTAACCTAGATGGAAGCTTCCTGCACACCAGCCACAAAAGGACATCCAGCCCATGGGACTGAGCTACACCTTGCAGAAGTAGAAACCTGAAACCTGTAGTACCCAGCTGCCAGCTACTGAGCACGGTTCCTTTGCTCTACTTGCAAATGGGAGGTGTGACTCTTGCCGGAGGGCAGGCAGGAGAAGATGCTTCTAGGGATTATTTAAAGCTGTTGTCTTCTGTTTTGCTCTCTTATTGAAAACACTTTCTCTGTTTATTTAAGTGAAGTATTTTTCTTAAGGAAACTAAGGGGAAATATGATATTGTCAGTGTAACATGTTCATGAGCCTCCATCCCCTTGAAAAAAACTTTGATATTCTCCCAGTTAGTTTCATCCAATTTAAGGCTCAAAGTAAGTTAGAAACAGTCTCAAAGTCAAGACAGCTAAACCAATACTTAAATATTAATGGAAAACTAAGTTTTTGTCAGTTGTACAAACTGTCAAATGTTGTGTGATTCTAGTGTAAATTTTTCATTAGTAGGTGTTTTTCAGCTGAATCCTAATAGTTGCTATCTTGCCAGAAAGTCATCTGTGACACTGGCAGATGAGAGGCCAATGCAAGAGCATGGAACTCTTCCTCAGTCATCTTTCATATAGCTTTAACAATCAGGAGAAGTTTTTTTATTTAAAGAGAGCTTTAATACAAGTTTTTAATTAAACTTTGCTTAAATAATAATTTTTTTTCTTCTGACTGTTAAATTAATATTAAAACAGGTTGGGAAGGAGAATACAGTTTCTTCCACCAGGTTCTCACACTGCTAGTGTACATTTATATCTGCTCCCTTTCTCTTCTGTCTATTAGAAACTTCTCCCATTTAGTGTTTGGGTGACAATGAGTACCTCAGCTGACAGTTCACGGAATTATCTGTACAGAAAAGGACAGAAATTCATGATGAACAGAAGAGATATGCAGGGAAGCCATTATAACTGTTATAAAAGTCCAGTGCATTTCTTGCTGGTGCCACAGAGCTTGGCCACCCTTGCAAACACTGGAGTGTCCAGCTGGCACATCCTCCATTCTGGGGCAAGCAGAAGGGATGGTTCAGTCAGAGCAGGTTTCCAAGACAGCAGTGTTGAGAAGAGAGCACAAGATCTCCAGCACCTGACATGGTCATAGAATCACACAATAGTTTGGGTCAGAAGGGACCTTAAGGATCACTGAGTTCCCTTTCACTAGACCAGGTTGGTCAGGGCCCCACCCAACCTGGCCATGAACACTGCCAGGGATGGGGCAGCCACAGCTTCTCTGGGCCACCTGTTCCTGTGCCTCACCACCCTCTGAGGACAGAATTTCCTCCTAAAGTCTAATCTAAATATCTCCTCTTTTAATTTAAAGCCATTAATTTTAATTAAAAGCCATTCCTCCTTGTCCTATCACTTACCTGCCTGTGCAAAATGTTGCTTTCCCTCTGTTCTATTAGGTCAGCTTTAGGTACTGGAAGGACACAAGGAGGTGTTCTTAGAGCCTCCAACCCTCCAGGCTGAAAACCCCCAGCCCTCTCAACCTCCCTGACAATGTTTTACAAGAAGTGCAGCCAGCCTGGGGGGCGTTGGGCAGGTGCTCTGTGGTGTTACAAACACCTTGCATTCCAACAAGAGGTTCTTTGTGCCCTGAGATGTAGATATGCCAGGTGTAACCGAAAAGTGATTTAATTAAAGGTATGTTATAGGTTGAAATAGTGCCTGTCCTCATTGGGGAGCGTCAAATATACATTTAGCTCCAGGCTAGCAGATGCTGCAAAATAATCTGGTTCACAGTTGCTGCAAGTGCCTCCATCTGGAATATATTTATTTATTTATTTATTTATTGGAAAGATTTCTCATAAGCAATTTTCTATATATCTAGTAGTGTAGAGCGTTTTATGAAAATAAAACTATTTTCATTTGTTTTGACCTAGGTATTACATGGTCTAGCTGTAATTTTATTGTTTAGGTTTGTCATTCTTTTTATTACATAAAGTTTAAACTGACCTTGTTTCAGTACCCTGTTGTCACAAGGACATGATAATTTTGTTTTGTTTTGTTTCCATTTAACAGGATACCTCTAGTCCCTTACTATTGTATGTGTATGCTTTGTTGTCATTTCATAATTTTATATCTATAAAATCTTGATGTTACAAAGGTCAAAATAAGTCCAGATGCTATTCCAGGACCCTCACTAGAATCTGAATGTCCTAAAATTTATGTTAAAATACAACCCACCATTAAAAGGGTGGTGAATTTACACATTTCCAGGAGCCACTCTTATTCAAATGAGAATTTGGGGAATGAGACAGCCATACTGCACTGAAAGGGACCATGTAATATTTTTCATTTCTGTCCCCTCAGTTCTCCCAATGAGAGGCTGGCCTTTTCCTTAGCTGATACTCCTCGAGGCCAAATCCAACTGCCTTGCCTGAAGCAAGACCACAGGTCACCACGCCTTGCCTTGGCATGGTTTTGAAAAACCTAAAGGATATAACCTGATATTTTGATTTTTTTTCTTGTTAGGCTGATTTTACCTTAATATTAAACCAATTATTTTCTCAGAATTCATGCATTAAACCCCACTTCTTTTTTCCATTAGTAGCCCCTGGAGACCTTTTCCTGTTTGGCAGTATGGAGATAGGAGGTGCCTGAGGTTCCCTGAAATGACTTTTCCTGGTGGAAAAGGAAGCACCAGTCGTGTTGCTAAAAGACTCCCTGGGCTGTCTCGTGAGGTTTTGAACAATGTCAGCTTTTGGGCTATTATTGCTTCTTTCAAAAGGGTAATTCAGAGTATTCACCATTTGGAAAATATATTGTGCTTTGTATAATGTACCTATGGTACAAAAGTAAAGCAGGATCTAAGCAGAGTCCTTAAAGAATACAAAACACCACAGGGAAATTAAGAACTCGGTTATTCTGTGAAGTGAGTATAACAATCATCCTTCCTTTTGCTTTTTAAAGTCAGTAGCTCTTCCTCATGTATGCAAATAATTTTCCATGCATATAATGTAATTGAGGAGTATTTTTTCTTTTCTTATATTATTATCAAACTACTTGCCTAAAAACATGATGCTCTATTTCCTCCCATTTCTCTTATGGAGAGTTTAAGTTATGAAATGCATTATTTTTTGCATTCTAATTACAGTATCACTCTTCCGAAGTCCCCTAAATGCAATAATTTCAGGGAAATAAGCAGGAATGGTAGGATTCTTTTAAACTTATTATCTTCCTTTTATACAATTCTTCAGTCAGTGACACAAAACAAATTTTGGAAAATTAGCAATTCTTGCAGAAATAGTTGAAAACAGATAAGTTTTATTACTATTATCTGAAAAATGGAAAAAACCTTGCCCTGGGTGACTAGCCAAAGACACAGATTTCACAGCAAAACCAGAAACAACTTCTGAATCTCAACGGGGCTGTACTTTCTTCTATTAAACTTCTTAAACCTTTTCCTGCTGAATAATCATAGCAGGAAAAAAAGTAGGAGACAAGCTGTATGCACTGCTATGAAAACGTTCAACATTTTTGTAATGTTGGAAGCTTTCGTAAAGTTCAACATTTGTGAAATCTTGTTGGAGGTTTCATTTGTTCATGACATGATCTGTTTCCATCAACTGCTCAGAACACAGGAACGTGCAGCAAGGCAAAACTACCATTGAACATTAATATTTGTAAATTTTATTTCTCTTCCTAGAACAGAACATTAGCTTTTACTATTCTTATTTATCTCTCTTTTGTGAGCACTTTCCCCCTCCCCTGTAAATTTTCTCTGTAGCAAGCGACTGAACCACCCAGCCCCTCAAGAGAGCCCTGTGCTCTTGTATCAGCAGCAGTAAATCATGAGAGAGATGACACCTCTTGTGAGGGCCTGAGCTGCAGCCTGATGAGATCAATAGGAATCCCAGTTACATATCCTCCTTTGCAGAATGCTCACTCAAAGGTTAAGCACAACTCAAAGCACCTAAATGAAGCTTTAACAGGTGAAAGCAAGGCACAGTCCTAGATGAGTCCCTTGTTAAAGGAGGAAATTTCACTCCAAGTAGAATCCTTCCATACTATAATTGTTTCTAACTCAGGGGGAAAACCAAACCTATTAGTGATTCCTAAAAATTTGCATTCACACACTGGTAAAAATACAATGAATTTGGAATGAGACATCTGAAATTACTTTTGAGCCCACTTGGCAAGCAAAGTGTGTTCTTTTCCCAAGGCACTTTATTGAAGGAAACATTCACTGGCCTTTTATCCTTTAAAGTCTGGTATTTACAAGGGAAGCTGCTGGCTGTCTAATTGCAGCTCACAAAAACATCACACAGTCTCATCCAATCTCTCTCGGTTGTTCTATATTTAGTTTTCTGTGGGATAATTTACACAGACATGAACTGAATTCTAACTCAGGTTAGAGGAAGAAAAAGAAATGAAAAAGACTGAAAAAATCCGTAATATGATTTGCATGCAACCTTTTTTTCTAAGCAAGTAGGAAAAGAGAACACTTCCCAGTGGAGATACAAGGATATCCATCCCTACACCATATAGCAACAAATCAGAGCCAGTGCCAGGGACATCTAAAACAAGTGACAACTTTCCTTCAGAGTGGATACTTTGACTGGGAACAACTCCCAGTCACACCAAAACTATCCTACATATGTAAAGGGCTTTAAATCAGGATAGATTCATTTTGCAGACCTGCACAATGTTCTGATGGGTGTGAGAGCATCACTCAGCTGGCCCCCCCACAAGCTCTCGCTGGTTTCTGCCTCACACCTTAGCAGCACCACACCCTGGTTTCTGTCTGGCTTTGGTCAGCAGGAAACCCAAATTTGGCTTATCCAGTGCTGAGAGACAACGTTGTAAAAGAAAACTCACTGCTGGTAACAACTGTGTAAAAGTTGAGAGAAAAGTCCTCAGCGGGTAAAAGCAGGGATCAGTTCACCTCTTCACTGGCAATAGGGAATTAGTTTTATTCACCAAGGCCACATCTTCAGCTCCATAAATGAAGAAAGGCCTTCTGGACTTGAATCTTTCTCTGTATAGATGGAAGAGGATAACTATCACTATTTAAAACATTTTTCTGCCCTTACAGTTCTCAGTCTGGGGAAATACACATGGTGGGAGAAGGGGGAGATGTCATGGCAGGGAAAGGATGGCTGTGGTATGTCCAAGGAGTATGGACCTTATAGTATTATCCTGTGGGGCAAATATTTCCTGCCATAAGAACAAGTCTGTGTGTGGCAAAACTGGTGAGAAAGAGAATTTAAATTTTAAATTCCACTAAGCAATAAAAAGACAGATGAACAGAGATAGCAAGTGGAATCCAGAATCTGGCTTTTGCTCAATTTTGCAATAAAATACTTTTTTGTGGAATCAACTAACATGTAGATCAGAAGTAAGGACCTAACTCTGAGTGCTTTTTGCTTTCCAAGATTCAAATACCTTTCATTATTATTAGTAACCTTTTGAAACTAGTTTATTTTCCCTGGGTATCTCTTTCACAATAGACAGTTTCATTTGCAGAGTCAACATATGTCAGTAATACATGAGGAATGCACGTTACAAAAATATTTTACAAAACAGAGTGACATGTGCCTGCTCTTACTTTCTGAATGTACATTATCAGTTTGCTTCCTAGATGTCTGTGATATTTTTATACTTTCTAACTATGCATTAAAAATCCAGACAGGTCATGTGTCCTTTTGTCTTCCAGGTACTGATTTTTTTCTGGTAATCTTCCTCTCATTATTATTTACTTACTTGTATTTTATTTAATAGTAAATTCTGATTTATTTGCTAGCAGAAATTAGGTGATGTATGGTTATAAAGCACAATAAGTTATGAGATTACATGTGCTACATGGAGAAGTATTATAGCACTTCTATTTCCTTCAAATTCACCTTCAACCATTATTGTTTCTGTAATTAACACTTCTAATGATTCTGGTTTATTTGCGTTTTCTACTGCCATAAGGCAGCATTTAAAAGCAAACTTTCTATTATTTTTTCCAACACAGTTGTGATGCATTGGTGCCTCCCTGTGATAGCTATGAAAGTTACTGTTCAGCATTTTGTCAGTGTTCTATTTCACGGTACTTCAACATCTACCTATCCTTGTTTTATTGGCCTTCAACCCTTTCCCCAGTAACATACCTCTCCTAATCCTTTCAGCCAAAGTTTTTGACCCACCAGCTACTTTAATTTTTTTTTATAAAGACTAAACCTGAACTCTTATGATGGTCTCTAGTGCCATATATTTTTAAAGACTTTTTCTCTGAGAGTATCTGAAATGGAAGTACCACTGCTAATTATGTAGACTCTTCCTGAAGTATTTCCCTGAGATAATAGTTCCCTTATAGAACACTGTGTTTCATAACTGCATTTTGAAATGATTTGGTAAACTTTCTCAGGAAATGCAGAAGGCCTAGTGCAGCTTTATTGCATAGGAGCTCAGTCTGTTGTCCATAATAGGAGTTTCGATTTATGAGCAAAAATGCTCTTAATGACATGTATGATTTCAGCATACACATTTGCTTTTGATTAAACTTTGTAACACATTGGTACACCCATGTAGAACTGACATTTGTCTTTATGAATCTCATGTAAAATGACACTTTGAGTCATGCATAAGGAATTTACAAGAAGAACATGACAAAACAATGTCCTTTTTGTGAATAGAGCCCATATTGTAAGCTTTTATTGCTTTACCAGTAATACATAATTAAATATGTCTACAAAGTCTGGCTTTGATCCTGGGGCTTTCTTCCCTGGGTTTAAGCTAGATACAGTTCCTGTATCCATGATACGACTACGTAGTAGGTAAGGTTTATGCCTGGCCTGTACTTTTAAAATCAACTCTCTTGTGAATTTATTGTTCTCTAAACATAATCCCAAAGAACAGTTTAAAGCTACAATGACATTAAGATTTCAAGTCAAAAGGTCTAAAAAGAGATTAAGAGTGGAACACGATCCCAGATGGATGGCACAGACAGCACACAGCAGTTCCCTGTTGCTAAAAATCAGTGTGTCCCATGGAGAATGATCCTGCACAGGCAGGCTGAGATACCTGTTCAGAACCACCAAACCACCTTTGTTCCAGGGCTTCCTCCATTTACACCACAGCTGAAACTCATCCCCAATGGAAAAGCTGAACCGGGGTAACATAATTTGGAATTCTGTAGAAATAGAGAGGAGGATTTATTAAAAATGAATCTTTTTGTGAATCCATCCCATCCATGTCACTGCTTTGCAAAACAATTTTTAGACTAAACAATTTTAGATTAAAAAATTATTAACAGCTGACACTTATTTTTGTTTTAGCTTGTCCTGAGAAATCTTTGCTGAGAAAATATATGGGGCAAATAAGAACACTTTTGATAGAAGGCAACTAAGTGTATTTTTCCACAGTGAGATGTAGTTTGATTTTCAGAGGTATTCAGTATCTGGAATTTCCTTCATAAAACTTATGAAGAAAATAACTATCTATCATATTCTTGACAAAATTTATTCTCCAGTGCCTCTGTTATATTTTGCTTAATAATATTTACTTTCTAAGGCTAACTGATTATTATTATTTGATGCAGACTTCTTGAGCAATTAATGCCACTTAGCAAACGTTGAGGTATCTGCACATGGAACCTGATCTGCACACATACAATGACTGCAGGCATTTTGCAACATTTGGTCCAAATTCCCTGTCTTGCAAATATTTATAGTAGGACAGGCAAGAAAGCAACCAGAAGAAAGGATTCAAATGTTGCCAAGGAGAATGTGTCCAAGTACAAGAACATCTGAAAAATCCAGTCCCATACTTTCAAGGCTGCACTGTCTCACTTCTGACCTTAGAGACAGCCAGACTCTGCATGGCAAGGTGGGAAATAGGAAAGATGGTGGCAGCAAAATTGAATGGGAGACATTTGTGTCACAACTGAGACATCTGCATCAAATGGAGCCATTTCTGTATCATTGTAGAGCTGTTTTTCTCAGTTGGTCAGATGGATGGGAAGAACCAGAGGCTAGGAAATTCAGAAGTACCATCAGAGGCAAACTGGTGAGTGTTCATGTCTGCTTTCCCTTCTCGGGAGAGTGGGACAGCTCTTAAGTAATATCTCAGACTCCTCAGAGCAGTGGCCTTCTTGCAGAAAACCATTGCCAGCAAGGCCTCTTTTTGTTGCAGGAGATTCAAGAGTATTTGATGAAGTTAAAACATTCATTTTTTTTTTATTGTCAAGGTTCAATGTCCAGTTTTCTAATTTCCTCTAGAGGTTCAACCCATGGCACCAGCTCTATTGGTTTATGGCAAAAACTGTAGCCTAAAATGGTGCTGAAGGCTAAGCTTGATGGCAGAATAGAAAGAACAAATGAACAGGTGAAAATTAATTCATCACTCCAGGAAAACACCTGAATTTGTGCAATTACAGCCATCCAAGTCTCTGCATATGAGTTTTAAACTTCATTTTTGGTACTGCAAATAGTACTTTGTAGAGCCAGTGTTTCCCACACCTCCTAGAAGAGCTCACTGTCCATTGTCTCTGATACTCAGACTTACACTGTCCACACCCAATCCTCCTGTATCTCCCTTTGACCAATATTTGAAAATTTTAACACCAAAAATTAAGCTCTTGCTTTAATAAAAAATATGTTGTTTTCTCTAAAGTAGAAGAACAAATACCTCTCTGAAAGTCTTTTGTAAGACAAACGACTTAAGACTAGCAGAGTTGTCCTTAAGTTAGGTATGTGGGTTTTTTTTTTCCAATTTGACCAATAAATATGCCTCTTATTTCACACATCCTGAGTGGCAATATGCAAGGGCTTAGTAAATAATTTCTCCAGAGATCTATCTGCAGTGAACACAGCCCACCTTCACATGGCAGACCTGCTTGCTGCACTGCATTAGTACATTTTTGGAGGTGCTTTGAATAAACGTCCCCTTTTGCTGCAATTGCTTGTAGCTGTAACTGTGAATCATGTGGATCCAGGCCATGGGACTGAGACCTGAGACATCTGAATTTCCAAACTCCCAGTCTGTGTGCAAACAGTACAGTACAGGAAGGATGAGGGCATAGGAATGCCTGTGGAGGACTTTTTGTGTGAGAAGAAAAGATTGAATGTGATACCAAGAAGATTGCCTTAAAAAAAAAAAAAAAGAAATCTTCGTGTTTTCTCTCAAATGGTGTCCTGGTAACCTATTCAGATTATAATGCTCAGGTTTTGCCTTTTACTCTTTTCTTTGCCATCTTTATCAGATCTTCCAGATAGAGTCAGAGCAACACAATATTGTACATAGCACTCCCTCCTGACTGCATTCCTATGCTTATTCTGTTTTCACTTTATTTTTTTTTTTGTGCTTCATTTTACTTGACTTGCAGTGCTTTAAACTTTCTAAAATCCTTACATCAGGGATTACCTATTGATCACTCTTTTACTTGATGAACAAAATCCCTTATATTGCTGGTATAATGGAGAAACTTCATCAACTTAAAACTTTTTGATGTTATAAAAGAAACAGTACAAGTCATGTGACCATTCTATTTTTAATAAATACCCTTTACATAGTTTCTTAATTCTACTGGAAGCTGCACTTGGGGTTATTCCCTCTAATTTCCCAAGCAAGCAGATTGTATGTTAAAATATCACTTTTTTTTTCAGTGTGTAGCTCCCTTTTCCAGTGTATTACTTCAGTTTTACTTGGCCCGGATTCAAAAATGTTCTGATGTTAGCTTATTTCTTTTAATCGTTACAGTTCTTATTGTATTGATAAACTGGTCAACTACTATAAACACTGCAACACTCTTCAGATCAGGCATTTCTTTTGCTAGGTGAATATTTTCTATAGTCCAACAGACACTGAGCTACTTACACCCCTCCTTGGTTTCATTTGGGGAATTATCTCTCTCTGTCATCACATTTTTCCCTTGGAGTTTAGGCACCATTGATACAAATAATTTTTCTGTACCTTTTCCTGCATCAAATCTATTACAGGACTTTCCTTATTTCATGGACTTTGTAGTTTCTCATAACTCTTGGTTCTCAGGTAAAAAGGAAGCAGAATGCTGAAAGTTGACAATGAATTTAGGGCTGACTTCTAATATGTCTTTATATGTAGGTCATTTGTTACTATTACTTTTAACTGAAGATATGTTTCCTCTTCTTAACATCTTACTATATTATGTAAATAGAGTGGCCATGAAAAAAAAAGTAATAGACTAAAATTTGCCTGGGAACAGGAAAAGCAATAGACTATTCAGCTGAGAGATGTATTATGTAGTGAAAAGTACAAGATTTAATACTAGTAGTATAAAAGAAGCTGCACATAAAGTTGTCTCCTTCCTTATAGAAATATGAGTCTACAAGCAGCGTGTGTGACATCTTAACAGTAGCAGCTGAAGCACATGTAGAAAGCATGAAGGCTGAACACACTTCCAGAAAGACCATGGTTTTCCCAGAGAACAATTTTTGTTGCACTAATGGCTGGCATTAAAATTAAGGACAGTTTAAGAAAGATGGATAAAAACCTGAATTAGTTATTTCATTAGGAATATTTGCTTTGTAAAAATTGCAAACATACCTGTGATTTATCCTAGATAACTCACACTGAAACTAATAGCTAAGCCTTGATCTGGTATTTTTACATAGAAAAAGAAAAAAAGAACTTTTCAGCTTAATTTCAGTGTGGGTATTTCAAAGAGTGTGAGTATTTGCAAACTCTGAAAAAAAGACCTTTTCATTAATCCGTCCTTTTGGAAACAGTCACACTAACCCACAACCACATACAAATACAAAAATCCTAATGGGACTATTTTCTTACTAAGCCTGTAATAGTTTACATTCAGCTAATGGCCTGGGGTTATAAGCAAACTACTCAATTAGAGAATTTAGGCTGGTTGCCCACATATTTTAGAGCAAATTATCCCTTCTCAAATGCAGAACCCCCTATATAAAATGCCTAAACAGTATTTCCTGTTTAAAAAGCAAAAATACTATTCCCTAAATTCCCACCTTGAGTCTACTTAGTATTTCTCTTTACGCTAGTGTAGCCGTTTTATGGAGAAATATTTGTTTTTGCCTCACATACCTCAATCTAGACCCTTTTGTTGGAATGTTTTTAACCTGTTGAGCAGCTAAAATATGCTAAAGCAATTTGGTTTTTTTCTTCTCGGAGTAAAATTTTAAAGGGCAGTTTCCCACCCTCCTTATTGGTGATACTAGAACACAGAGGTCTTCTGAAGGCCTGGAATTTTGAAGCTTCCAGGATAACAGATCTCCCTCTTCTAAGGGCATTCTGAATTTGAGTTATCTTTTAGCAATTACTATTTCTTCTACTTCTGTTTTAATTTAAAAGAGACGTTGATGCTTTTAACCTATAAACACCCATTAAAAGTTCCTCACCCTATTATGCTGAACTGCTGTTCTTAATTGTATGCAGCTGGGTGGATCATTGAATTCTCATGTCAAAGACATAGATTTAAAAATACAATTAATTAGATATCAACTCCTCATAACATACCCATTTCTGACATGTAGATAAGTGGTTTTCTCCATGTGCTGGGAATGGAAGTCTCCCTTGCAGTGTGTGACCACAGCAGGGCAAGACCAGCTCAGGCTCAAAGTGGGTTACCAGTGTCATGGGTCTGATGGCACCAGTCCGGTTTTGATGCTGTGGATGAAGGGGTTCCAACCTCTGTTAATCCTATTCTGTGTGTCCTCACAGTTATGCAAAATGACTTTCTGGGAGATGTAATATCAGCTCAACGAACTGTTGGTTGGTGGACGTGTAAGTAGATGAGACACAGACCCTTCTGGAAATGAAAATATTTTATATATGTGGCATGAGTGCTGTCACAATTATGAGCACCAGTGAAGTGCCCTTTCTCTTGTTTGAAATCTAGGGTAAAGAATAAGGATGGCAGCTTTTACTCTAGGATCTCTCTGGAACTTAGAAAGGCTTGTTCTGTAATTCCTATCAAGAGAGAAGCCTTGTGCTCTACCATAGAGGTTGTAAATGTCCTTGCACAAAATTCTGCTGAAGTCAAAGAGCAGTCTTCAGCTCCTCTGAAGACAAAATTTAGTTTAAAATGTGAAAATGTATGCAATGTGATCTAAGTTAATACCTAAAAAACCTTTCAGTAAAGTAATGATATAGTGAGGAAAGTTCTGAATGTCAAAGGTGACTTTAGAGCAGAGGAGTCTTCCATTTTTGGAAGACATGTTTAACATTTCCAGTTCTAAGTGCCCCTATTTAATGCTTCAAGTAGTCTACTCCTAAAAGTCAGAATCTCTGGAATTTCTTCACTGTGACACCCAACAGAAACTGTTGCTTTGGAAGGCATGGGTGTTACAAGATTAGATGGACGGGACAATCTCCTAGACCAATGCACAGTTCAGACAATGCAGCAGCAAAGATAAATAGAAAGCATATGCCATCTTTCAACTCTGCTACTCTCCAAACACTATTAATTGCAAGAGTTGAAAGAATAGATTAAAACTGTCAAATAATTAAGAAGATGAGTGTCATGGAATTACCAGGTTTCAGTCCAGCATAAGGGGTGGACCCCCACCACTGTGTAGAACCCCAACAAATTCTGGGGAAGTATGCAGATAAAATAAGACTGATGAAGATTAACACTGGTGAAAGAATAGGGTATAATTTCAGCACTCAAGGATAGAGAAAGCATAATTTCTAAATTGAGGAAAGCACGCGTTTAAAGAATAAAAGATGATGTCAGTGTCATAAAAGCACTTAAGTACAGTGTGAAAAAGCAAAGAACTATTATAGCTATATAGAAATTGTTATAGTATCAATATTATAGATATACACAAATTAATTAATTAATTAATGCATATAATTTGTCTGCTAAAGAAGTGTCTTCAGGAGAGTTTTAAAATCAGCAGGCTGTAGGTGGCAGCTTCCATGAGCAGGCAGTTCCTTTTCTTAGGGAAATCAACAACAGCTATACCAGTAGGGAATTACATGCTCAAGAAAATTCTTAGTATCACCAGAAAAACAAAAGGCAAATATATTTCAGTTTCTCTAATGGGCTCATTAAGCAGGATTTCTTCCATTAAGATAGAATTTCCTTACTAAGAATATGGTAAACTATTTACAAAGCTAAGAATATTGTCAAAGGAATATGTGAGTATTTCAGGACTCAGGATCAGACCAGAAACTCTGGAGCAAACTGGGTAAAAACAAAATGCCCAATCTATCTGTGTGATAGAATTTGATTAAGTTTTACTGGCTTTTTACTATGATTTCCAATTTGATAGGCCCTACTAAAGCTAAAATTGAACTTCATATACAAAGCTTACGTGGTTATGTTTGTTATTAGCATTGTCTTCCCTGGAGATATTTGGATTTTGTTTAACTGAAAAATAAACAAGTTAAATGCCGAATTGCCTGGCTAAGACAGTTATATGATGTGGTCTTTTCCTTTCATTATAAAGATTGTGAGTTTTGGGATCCATGTCTAGGAGTTTGTGGTTACTTTACTTTAAATCTAATACCATGGACATATAACGGTTTTGTTCAATGTTCTGGTTTTTTCATATAAAGTTCTGTGTCCTGGCCAATTTATGGCCAGACTTATCCAATAAACAACTTTGTAGGAATGCATTTATAGATTGTTAGAAATATGTGTGGTGCCTGCACTTTTCTCAGCAATAATGTAATGATTTATTTTGGCTGTTAATTTTAAGCTGTATTATAACAAAAAGGGAAAATAATTTACATACCTCAGAAGTTCTTTTCCTAAAAATTAGAAAAAACTAGGAAGATGATAGGTCAGAAAATAGGTCAAGATTAAAAAAATACCTAGCAAATATAATGGTTTCCTCTGCTCTTGACATTTAAACCCCCTTGATTTTCAAAGACAATTAGCACTTGCTGAAAATCAGATCCCTTGCAGTGTCCCACATGAAGCCTTTCTGAAAGTTTGCTTGGTAAATCAAAGAATAAGCAAACAATTCAAACAGGAAAGCCTGTTATTTGTCAATGCATATTTCAGAGAGGTATAATTTCCTACATTATAAAATAGGAGAGGGATAATTGTGCTGTGGAAGCTCCCAGAAATCCTGGAATCTAATTTGCTAGCCATAGGTCATTCAAGCATAAAACAGAGACAGCACCAAACTGTTTGTACCTTATATATAGGGAAAGAAACAAAAAGCATCCATCAAGAAGACATCAAGAGACAATACTACCTAATTAGCAATGTGCCAAATATTGTTATTTTTCACAGGTCTTCTCAGTGCACTATGGTGTTAGAACCTCCTTGAAAATGAAGGGAGCTTGTGATGATTTGAAGAACAAGTTGCTAAGATAGGCAGCTAACAATGAGAGTAACTAAGTTTTCATTGTTCATTAGGTTAATAGGTTTGAGATTAGCACCTATCTGTCCTAAAGTGGAGGTAGTTAAATGAATGTGTAAAACTACTATTCTTCATAAAGAATTTAAGTCACTGACAAACATAAAATGTATTACAGTATTTTTTTCTGATTTTTTGGCGTGAAATAACTGATCTAGTATTGATAAATGTATACCATTTAATAAAATAACCCAGTTCTAACAAAAAATATATTTTGTCCTAAAATAAAAGTCCTAGAGTTCACTACATGCTATTTGTATTTTCTAGTAACTCCCTTTGTTCTCAATAGGACTCAATTTGATGAGCTGCTTCTGGTGGAAAATGAGCCTTTTCCAATGCATTTTATTCTGGTTTACTTTGCCTAAACCTCTAAAGTTTTATTCCAAACTTTTATCTCTCTCTGCATCTCATCTGCATTTTACCTTTGACTCATTATACCTTTATCATTGGCCTTGCTTTTCACAGGTTGATTATGGGTCAGTTTACAATTAGAATGTGGAGAGTACCCCCAGAATGTGCAATGAAACCCCAGCTCTAAAATGAAAATGAAACCCCCGCTCTAAAATGCCAGTTCCCAAGTGTGTTTTTAAAATTGAAGACACATTAATTTTATCTAAGCACCTCTATCTAGCCAAAGGAGGCTTGTAATGATTTTAAATACTATCATTTAAAGATATTGGAGTGATTACAGTAGAAGTTCTGCTTTTTGTCCAACTTCTACATGCATTTAATGAAATAAATTCATTTTGACAAAGGGAATATTTTATTAGAATATCCTTGTAATGTAATTAATTCAAGCTCTGTTTCAGACATTTATTAGTATGACATACCATGAAAAAAGAATTTTGCCTGGGAGTTTTGCATGTAATCAGGCTGTAATTTCAGATCTTAAATTATCTAAACTTGAAGCAGTCATAGTTGTAGTAAAGGATACTCAGTAGTTGCAACATGTTCAAAAATCCTGAAGACTTTCAAGTTTCACATTCTTTGAAAAGCTATTTGAAAATCATGTGTGAAAAGACTAGCAGTTTATACCATTGACCATGAACACAAAGCAACTGTTCATTGTCCTTCAGCTTGCAAGATACAGATTTGCTTTCAAGGGGAGCCCTAGTATTTGTCATCTTTGAATGAAATCACAGATACTTTTACATGTGGATTTTATTATAAGAATTGGTTTATAAGCCTGCTATTTAACATGATTATATAAATTATGAACTGTGATTTTATTTCTTTTATAATCTCTGTAGAGCTTGCCATTACTTTTACATGTCTGTGTCTGGCATTATGCACCTTTGAAATTGTGCCAGAAATATTTATTGTCCTATTTCTGGCATTCTGGGACTCTTGGTTCTGTTTGGTTTCCAACCAGAACAAGGCTTATTAGCAGATCCAGTTCTTCATACTTTACTGAAAACAATTTTATATGTAAATTTAATACTTCATTAAAGTAAGCTCTTGTAACAATCAGGAGTATGTATGAAATGCATTCAGTGTAGGTAATGTTCTATCTACCATTTGAGCAGTTATCAAAAGCAAAATATATGTACTAATTAGAACTTTCCTTCTCATTGCCTGTCTCCTCCAGCTTGACTAATAAGAAAGCATTAAAATGCAGTCAGGTTGAGCAGAAATGGGACACCCTTCCTGCACTTGCCTGTGCTCTGCACACACACACAGTGCCCTGGAAGGAAGGCTTGCTGCAGGAACAACAGCACATTCTCATTTGCCCCTTGAATCACATTTACTTGGTTCCAAATTCCATTGTTCTTAATCAAGTAAAAATCCTCTTAAGGTCAACAGAAGTTTCATTCAAATTACTTCATAATTTGGCCCTCATTTTGTTGGGGTAGTTACAACTTCGCCCAGTAGGCACAACCATATTAAAAAGGCTTTTGGAAAGCATTCTTTATTTTATTTAGCTTCAAGGAAATAGATGTTAATAAAATTTAAGGATGTACTTACATGTTTTTTAAATAGGAGGAATCTTGTTGGATCAGAACTCTAATTTGTTTAAAGAGCAAGCTGTTCCAGGAAGCAAAAATGTAACTGACTTAGGTATTAGTACAGCTGAAATACTTTTAGTGAGAATAATCATGCTTTTGTTTGGAACTAGGGAAAATTGATTTAGTATGTTTGTTTTTGTTTGTTTGGTTTTTTTAAAGAACATTGAGTTATTGTTTATATGGTAATTTTTATAAGTATAAACATAAACTACACATTATAGCCATTGAAGGGTCAGAAGCTTGAAGTAATGCCCATCAAAGAAGGGGATGAACTTACATGTATATTATAACTGCTTCCAAAATTTCATCCATGATCTGAAGCACGATTTATACCAAACAGAGGCAAAACCATCTTTCTGCTTTGCAGGTGACAATTTCACACTAGGCTTCTTCTGTTTGTTCATGAGATCTTAATGACAGTATTTTATAAGAAATCGTTTGCCTAATTCATGGTACCACAAAAAAACCCCAAAGTTTAACCATGTCCCTAAACACATTGTCAGAATTATATAGTACTCAAACTAAGAAGAGCCTCTCATTTCTACTTTAAACTTGTCTGTCTTCCAAGTATAGAAAAGGGTATCAACCAAGAGATTTAAGACACAAAACATAATTAATTAAATGCTTTAAAATATTTACATTTGTGACAGAGCAATAATCAGTAAAATAACCATAGAAATAATAATAGTAACAATTGTAATAGTAACAACTAACTACACAGTTATTGTTATGTAACAACAGCAACAGTAACAGCAACAGTAACAATTGCCATGGCAATAACAAAAGTAGGTAGTAGTAATAATATCAATATTGTTAACCAAAAGCAAAGATCTTAATCACAAGAAGGAGCCTTTATGGAGTGGAAAAGTTGATCTTGGCTTTTTCTGATTACTGTATGCATCTGCTAAGAGATTTTTATATGAGCCTTTCACTTGAAATTATATCTTTTGACCTGATGGATTTTATACTACTTCTTGAGGTAATAATTTTCTGGAAAGAGTCAGATGCAAAGGACTTAATGAAAGCAATGGAGCATCCAAATGCCCCATATGATGAAATACCAAAAGGCTCAGGGAATTGGAGGCCACTGTAAGAATGCAGTCATCTGAGTACTCCAAATACTGCAGCTGGATCAGAACATCAAAAGAAGCATATAGTATTGCATATAAAAAATTAAATCAAAAATAGGATATCTTTCCCAGTGCTCTTATTGTAGAACACATTTTTAAAGCACATTTTGTCAAAATACGTCACTGAAGTCAGCCCAGCTTATGAGTTCCACCTTTTTTGTATGCCCTGAAATTATTTGAATATCAAAAATTAAACACAACGTATTTGGTTAATTCAATTTTAAGCATCCTTGTAGCCACCAAATTATGTGTGCCTTCAGCTCAACTCCTTCTAGCTCAGCAATTCCCTCTTCTAGGGTGTTATCTGTCCCTTGTAATAGAAACAATTTTCTCTAGCTCTTTTCACAGTCCCAGTCCTAACAGGAACTTGCAACAAAACAAGAAAATAGTCTGGAGTCATTATAATCTGCCACATCATCAGTCAAGAGCTAAGTAGAGGCTTTGATGTAACTTTTACTACAGATATGCCCACACAAAAGTGATTAATTACATACGTGTTTTCTTGCATTGGTAGAAAAGAATTTCTTCCTATATTACTTTTCCAAATATATTATAAATAAAATATAAATGTAAAGTAGAAATACACATAATTATATTTTCTCCAAAGCTGAATTACATAGGACATCCAAAAATGTGTGTCAGTTACTACGTGTGTGTCATTTATGAAATACCAGCAAGCACTCATTCTGTTCAAGATGCAGAGAAAACAGATTCCAGGCCTTGAGACACTTTGTAAATTGTTGTCCAGATTAAAATTTGGTGTCCACTAACACTACTGGCTGTGGTACCTTCCACTGAGGATGGGATGTCAGGACGCTGCAGCCACCCAAACCTGAGACCACTTTTCCTCCACCAGTGGTGGTAGAGAGCAGAGTGAGGAGAGCCTGGATTGTGTCCCTAACAGCTTGGGCTTGCTTTAATCACTGAGGTGCCCACAGGGCATGAGGAAGTGGCCTGGAGTGAAGCTGTGCTCTTGAGGAATCCCCTGTGGTGTACAGCAATGAGCACAGAACAGCCAAGTAACTGGGCCACAGTACTCCAGTTTCAGCCTGAGCAATGCAATGTACAGCAGCACCTAATTCCCAATAACTAGGATGTGAAAAAAATTGTGAGATGGCACAGCACATAATCATAGTGGTATGGGGAGTGAAGTTTGTGATCTTTAGGCTATATGCTTACCTTTGTTTGCTGCAATCACACCTCCATTTGCAATGTAAACAGTAGTTCTGTTTCAGTATCTGAAATTCCCCAGCATCCATGTGGCCTCACCAGCCAGAGAAGTCCAAAAGGGTTCGTTTTCTATAAAAAACCTCAAGTAAACACAATTTGGCAGCACTAAGTTCCTCTCAACCAGACAGTATTTTCCAAATGATGTACAGACCCACACACTTATTTAGAAAAATAAATTGAACTACTAGGCTACACATATTGATAAAATATAGGAATGCTACCAATGTTACCATGGAAAAACTCTTATCAATAGCAGTCTTAGGGGCAAGATCAAAACATTTTAAAAGGAGCTTTTTGTCTGATTTTTAATATAAGTTGATTGTCCAGTGCTCTGAATATAGAAGGACTAAAAGTGCTAAATGCTGCCTACCATGCTAGGGAAAATTCTGAAGATGTACTCTGCTGCTAGAGTGGTTATGCAAAGTCAGGTTAAACACTAATCCCACTGAAAATGAAGGATCTTGAAGGGAATCTATTTAAGAGTTTTAAATACTCTGTAGGGGGCAGTTTTGAACCAGATTAACGAAAATTTTAAGCTGGTTGATTCAAAGTTATGTTTTTATACCCAGCTTTATTATCCTCAACAGCTACATGGGCCTAATTTCTTTTTTTTTAGGTAGATCTTGGTGCTTAAGCAAACAGGGAGCTGCATGCTATTGTGTAACTCCACCCAGCTGAGAGGCTTGTCTGCATGTAAAGTTCTGTAATGGTAGCTAACAATACTTTTTTTAAACTACCAGTTACAGAGACCCATAACTGAATAGCAATGATTAGAACTTCATGGCAGAGGCCTGCATAAACACCAGCTCTCCAGAAGTCCCCAAGGACAGAAAGAGAGTTTGGAATCTCCTTCACAATTCTGGTTAAGCCCTGAATCAGGAATCAATTTTGCTGTGACTTGAAAGTATTTATGACATTTCTGGGGAAAAAAAAAAAAAAAAGGCAAAAAATGCAGCAGATTTTTGGAGACACGAGTATTGCCTGCAGTATTTTCAAATGTCTTTAAACATGATATCTTCATTATTTGCATTTAAGTGGATATGATGCTAGACCATGTAAAAAGATATCAGCACACTTCAATGTGTTAGCATAAAGATGAAGATTTAAATCAGTGTCTCTTCAGCAACACACCACTTTGAAGTATTAAAGTCAGAGGTGGATCATAGCTGTATTTTATCAAATAGAAAAGAGAAAAGAAAGATATCCTCTCAGCAAAGTGATAAGTCATTGTTGCAAGGATTTACGTAGAAGTGGCTCTAGAGTGCAACTTGAAGAGTAGGACAGGCTCAGTCACTGAGCCTTTTTTCCTCTTGGAAAGGAAGGAATAGTTTAGGCCTCAATGAGAAAAATAAAGTTGTATATGTAGGTGAGCTCTGTATTTGATAGCAGAGTATTTCCAGCATAGGCAGTGGCTCTTCCACCACTATTTTGACTCGATGAAGTTTCTTGAAGCTGGTCCTAAACCATTATTCACAGCTAAAGGTGTTACTTACCTGATACTGTAACTACCTGATCATGTAGAGCAGCAAGATTCACAATGAACACTGGTGGAAACTAAAATGATCAACTTCCCAATGTCCAAACTAAGAATGAATGCTTGCAGATGATCAGACTCAGCAGCTCTACTACCTAATCAGCTTGATGCTGATTGTATTGCCTGGACAGGTGGTAGAATATATTTTTTTGTCCTCTCCTGGCCTAAAAGATTTGCCTATTTTTTTTTCTTTTTGAGTTTGAATTATTTTTAAGATGCATATACAGGGTCTGGCTGGGATAAACCTAATTTTCTTCGCAGCAGCCCATATGCTGTTGTGTTTTGTACTCTGTCACTAAAACAGCACTGATGACAATGTTTTGGCCATTGCTGAACAGGACTTGCACAGCATCAAGGCTTTCTCATGCTCTCTTAGAGAGTAAGCTGCAGGTAGGCAAGAATTTTGGGAGGGGAAACAGCCAGGACAGCACACCCAAGCTGGCCAAGGAGATATTCTATACCACATGATGTCATGCTCAGCAATAAAACTGGCATTGCAGAATAAGAAGGTCTGAGGGGGGGGGTTGTCTTCCAGAATAATCAATTGCTGGAAGACTTGCTGGGCATCAGTCTGCTCGTGGGAGATGGTTAGTTATTATCCTTGCATCACTTTTTTTTCCTTTCATTCACTTATTAAACTTTCCTTTAACCCAACCCATGAGCTCCCCGACTTTTCCTAGTCCTGCCCCCATCTTTCTGAAGGGGAAGGAGCGGGAGGTTTTGTGGATGTTTACCTGCTGACCAAGGTCAGCCTACCACAACTGGAAAAATCCAGCATTTATAGGCTGTATTATGATACGCTGTTACATACAACGAGTTCAACAATGCAGGGTCAGCTGAAGATGTACAGCTTCGGCATAGGAATTTCTGCTACAAGGCACTTTGAAGGACTTTCTTCCACGTCTATGCACACACACCCACTCGTGTTTCTGGAGTGGTAAAACCTGTGAACAGGGCATGTCAGAAAGGTTGTGCAAACAGAGCAAGTATTTATTCTCTGTTCCTGTGTCCTCTCGGCATGAGGCAAGGGATGGGTGTCAGCGACGTAAGAAAGCTGATGAAAGTAGAGCACCAAGGGAGAGGACATTGTTATTACAGTAATGTGATTTAAAGAAACCCAGAGTTCTGCTTCTCTCCAAAGATATTCAACACATGCGGACCGGAGCGAAGGGGCCAGTGAGAGCAGCCCTCTGCTGTGACCCTAAGGGGACTCCAGCGCCCGCCTGGGGAACAGACACCCAGCACGGCGCCTCTTCCTCAGCGCTGCTTCATTGCCTGAACACGACTGTCAGGCGGCCTGCAAACCTCCACCGACAGTTTGACCCTCACGTTCCTCAGCTTTTGCGCTAAAACACCTTTATTTGCTGTAAACGGGGATCAGCGAGAGCCGCAGGAAGAAGGGCTTGGCGTCCACGGCCCCGCCGGCGGCGAGCGCCTTCCGACACCCGCCCGCTTCGACTTGGCTGGGCAGAGGCCACGGACACCGCCCGGGCCGGGCCGCCAGGTGCGGCGGGAGCAGCGCACGGGCACGGTACGGCACGGCACGGAGCAGTATGGCCGGGTAGGGCACTGTACGGAGCGGAGCGGAGCGGAGCAGAGGGGAGGGGAGGGGAGCGGAGCACTGCCCCGCATCCCCCAACGCCGCCGCCGCCCGCCCTCAGCGCGGCCCGGCCCCGCCCCGCCCCGCTCCAGCGCGCCCCGCGGCAGCGAGGCGCTGA
>VZTR01013440.1:644185-665860 GCA_013400775.1 Chaetops frenatus | reverse complement strand
ATGAAGTCTGCTCTTTTTCAAATGTCTAATAAAATTCTCCATCATCTAGCTCTCTGTTGATTTCAGTTTTCTTACAAAAATGACAACAGCTGAAATACTCAAACACTGCTCAAACAAGGCTCCTGGTGAGGTGATCAATGACCGAAGTCTGTCAGTGTTTGAGGCATTTGGACAATGCCCTTAACATGCTTTAGCTTTTGATCAACCCCTAACTGGTTAGGCAGTTGGTCTACCTGATTGTTGTTGGTCCATTACAATTGAAGTAGTACAGTTTATTCTGACTTCATAGTAAGTGCAGTTTATTTATTTTTTTCAGTTCTTGTCTCTGCCCTAGCTTAAGCTGTTGATAATAGTGTCTTCTTTCCTTTACCCTAAAATTTCTTCATATTGGTCGTTATCTTGTGCAAATGATGGCATAACAATTGTTTACACTCTAATGTTACTGAGAAACAGATCAAAAATAGCACTGTAATTTACAGAAATAGTTAAGGAGGTTCTATATCCCAAAGTAGTTAACTTTCACTGTGTTTGGCTGGTCATTTGGTTGAGGCGTGTTGGAATTTCTGCCTTTGTTCCTTTTGCTCTTTTCCTCAGGGCAGGAAAATCTAGTAAAACTGCCTTGTTTAATTTCAGGTAGTTCAAAGACAAATTGTCAATTTTAATTTAACGTAGTTCCTTTTGAGACATTTTATAGTCTGCAGATACAGTAGGCATCTGGTGTACAGCCAACAGGAAGATGCAGAGTTTTAAAAGACTCCAGAAATCATAATTTTAAACCAGAGGATCTCTAGTTAGATGTGCTGTTGAGTGCTTGATGGGACTTTACATTAGTTTAAGCAAGGATCCTGGGGGAAAACTGTCAGATAGTGTGCAGCCCTGAGGTTCAGGCTAGAAACACACCAACTGTGGGAAACTGTCAGAGTGTAATAGAGTGCTTCTGTTTGATTATTTTTAACAGGGAGTGCAAAATAACATTGGGCTTTACTTTCTGGCATGAGAAGGCTGAACAAAACCAGTAGGGAAGTCATATTTAATGGTGGCTGTCTTTGGGCATGGCCTCATGAGGATGCATTGTAGTGAAAACTGGGTTGGTTTCTTTTCCTTTGCCATAGTGCACTCTTACCTCAGTAAAAGTACTGTTACTGGCATGAAAGTAAGGCTGAAATCAAATGGATGAAACAAAGACAGTGGAGGTATCTCATTTGCCCTTAAATCATAAAATCATCTTTTTAGCAAGGGAGGGGGTAGTTTAATAGCTTCTTGGCTACTTTTGAACTTTGAAGATTCTTACAGAAAAAGACATATTTTGTTACTGGGATCTTTAAAAGTACCTTCTTCTGTCTGACTCACAATAGAGAGGTCCTTAAAGAAGGATACTCAACTCTCGGAGGCGTGTGCCTCACGGGCTTGTGAATATTACCTATTACTGCAGGTTTTTAGAGAGAGATAAGGAGAGAAGTGTTTGCTAATTAATCTGGTATTATCACTGAAAGAAATGATTATCAAATTATGTCTCTAATGGGTCTGAGCTGCTGAGTCAGTCTATAGATGTTGTAAAAAATGGAAAATCTGAAGAATTATTGAGATTGCTGTTAAGGACTTCAGCTGTAGGAATGAAAGCTACAAGAACTTGTTTTATGGAAGCAGAATTTTATCAAGCTTTTCAGCAGAAAAATAGGATGGATTTATTGCAGTAAATGTGATTTTACTGATTTACCTTTAACAATGAAAATTACTTGTTTTTTTCTGATGTGATCTTGTATTAATGTGCTGCTTTATTTAAAAAGAGCAGGAAAAAATAACTGTGAGTTTCATTGCCCAGTTCTCTTCCCCTGATAGAAAGTATGCGGTGAAATTTTGGACAAGAGATATAGAAATAAGTAAGGAGTATACAGACTTTCAGTTTTCTAGGTTAAATAGGTGATCTCTTCTGAATATTTTATCTCCAAATTGACACAAACCATTCTCTTCTGGTAATTGCTAAGCAGCCAGAAATAGAGTATGTCTTAGTATTTTACATAACAAGTGTCTTGTTGATGTAGAGGAGGCCAGTGCCTGCCTGTGACTTGCCACAAAGGAATCTCTTCTGAATGAGAAAATATTTTCAGTAAATCACTTTTTCGATCAGAACTGTAATATGAAACATAACTGCTTACATGCAGTTGGGTTTTATTAGTAAATGGACATATTCCTTGATTGTAAGTTTAAGGTATGAAGCTATCATTGAGATAGAGCTCTGGGGAAGGCTTTTGTTCACCACAATAAAATAGCTGCTGTCATAGCAAGAATAGAGAATATCTTCACTTACAGATGTAGACAAACACTAACATTGGGAAACCAACTTCACCACAATGTTGACAACACAGGGGAGTACAACTCTTATCTGTAATTCATTTAAACCATAGCTGTATAGCTCAAAGAAACAGCAAAATACTGTATAAAAGAAATGCTATAAATATTTTTTTATCGGACAGCTACTTTGGCTAATAGGTAGAGTGTGAAGCCAAAGCTCTTTTTTAATTTGTGTGCTCATGCTACACAATTGCTACATGCAATTCCTGTGGATAAGAGATCTGAAGAATGCTTATGGGGAGTGCTGTTGGCACTGAACTTTGGAATTTTTTTTTAAACCTCTGGAAATACAGTCATCAGTTGTCAGATTACTGGCAGATTACTGGTGCAGATTACTGGCAGAAACATCATGCTTCCTTATTCAGCAGATTAATTTAGGAGATTTTAGTACCAGAGTGAAGCAGTACACTTCAGCTCTTTTTTTGCCTTTTCCATAAATGGTTTGATTTTGACCCCCTCCCCTTCATCAAAAGCTAGTTGGTTCTCCTATGTACTTTCCTTAAATGTATTAATGTTTGGATGATATTGAAAGAGCTAATAGGAAGCACTTTTAGCCTCTTGATTAATTTTGCCTTGCCTTTATTTAGTACTGTTATGCTGTATTCTTGATTCAGGTTTAGCATTTCACAGTATTTTGAAACAAAATTGAAAAAAAATTGACTGCATTGGTGTTTTATGTTGCATGTCTGCTGCTGATATTCAGAGGGTTCATTAGATGAAGATTTGAACTTCAGACTTCACCACAGTGGTCAGCACTTCATGGACTGCTTTATGTGATGTCTCCAGATTTGTGTGGAATTCCCTTACCATATTGCTCAAATATTTTTATAAAGATTTAATATTTTGTCCCTTGTAAGGGTTCTTGCAATACAGCAACTGCTAGTATGTGTGAAAGGGTTTCCACTATAAAGAAAGGTGCAGAAACTTGGCTTGTTGTTCAACTGAAGGGTTCACAGTAATGCTCTCTACCAGAAATAATGCCATTCCAAGTGTGTGCTACCATGAGTTCTGCCACAAGTGGAGCTTGGCTTTGGGCAAGTGTTACAGACAAAGCAGAAACTTCTTCTAAGAATAAAACTAATGGAAGACAAAGGACTAATATGACTAGAACTCAATGATTGCTCAAGCATACTGTGAGCTCACCTTGAGTTTAATGACTTGTTTGTAAACAAGTTATTTTGATTTAAAAATGTATTATATTTCCAGTCAACCACAATTTGGTTTTGCTGAACAGCATAAGTTTCCTTTTTGGTAGGATGTAAAGGGTAGAGGGAATGCTGGGCCTTATCTGACTTGTTTCAAAGGCTTCGCAATAGCTTTCACTGGTATCAAAGCCATTAACAGATTACTGTGAGACACATGTTCTTTGAAGATACTTCAGACAGGTGGTACTACGTGAAAATCTGTCTTACAGGGGAGCTGTAATAGTGAAGAAAACTTGTCCCAAAGCAAGCATAGGGCTGTGTTTGCTGTTAAGATCATGTGGGTGAAGCTACATGTTTGGTTAAATCATGGATTATTATTACTCATCAAGGACACTTAAATTTTCTTTTGTCATCTTAAGATAATAGAGCTTTCACTTGTTGGCTGCTGCTCTTGCAATGACTTTAATCATGCAACCTGATTTAAATCAGGTTGACTTCAGGCAAGCTTTCCATTAATTGCTGTGTTTAAAATGGAATTGCTGTATATTTTTAATGAAGACTGATCATGTTTATGGTTGGAGTTAGCATCACTTACTCTGAATGCCCTGACTATTCATTTAAAGGACCTACTCTTCAGTTTCTTGTACCTTTCTCAGACTTAATTATACGATAAAATTTTTCCATGTAAATTTGTATTACTGTGTATTCAGGAGAGTTTCAAGAGTTTCAGTAAGTTTAACCAAGAACATAGTGAAGGGAAAAGTCATAAAATACCTGACAATTTTTGCTTAAAGAAGCAGTGTCTCCATACCTTTTAGTAGAATATGAAAATGAAAGCACCATCCTGTTCCTTTGAATATAGTTAGAATATGCATTTCATCAGGTTTTCTCCTTTTTAGTTAAAGCTTCTACTGGTGGCTGTGATTGTCCCTGGGTGTTACATCAAAGATGTTGTAAATGATTGGCATCCTTCTGATCAGACTGAGCAAACAGTCTCTTTACCTGTGTCAGACTAAGAACCAGTCTCTGCTGCAGAGTGCTAAGCATGATTCAGCTGAGGACTGCAGGACTGAAACTCCATAAATAGGTAATACTTGGGCTGTGCTACAGATGAGTTGAGAGGGCATGGAGCTGCCTCTTCTGTGCATCCCATACGTTCTTTGACTCAAGCCTGAAAAGCAGCAGTAAAGGAGTGTGGAGGGATTGGAGCAGGAAAATGCACAAACTTATTCATAGAATTCGAGGCTGAAGAAAAAATGCAGAGATGAGACAGAAAGAAAACTGACAGCTGGGAGATAAAGATTGAGCACAGACAGAGATGGGATCAAGATGGAAATTGAAGAGCAGGAAGAGAGAGTGGGATGGCCTGGAAAGTAGCTGGGAACATTAATTTGCTTGGGCAGAAATAGGAGGGTTTAAAAACTTTGAAACAAAAAGCCGGGGCAGGTGTTGAGCAGCCTGTGGTTGAGAGAGCAGGAAAGGAATCAGGAGGTGAGTCAGCTGCAAAGTTGCTAACATGAAAGATAAGTCTGAGAAAAAAATGGAGAAGCTGGGCTGCTCTGAGCAGTCTGAAATGAAGCCTGGAACTAGCTAGGTGGAGTTTTGTGTGGAAAAAGGGGTTTAAAGACAGATGGCATTTGTACAAGGTCTGCTGGACAGGAGTGTGCAGCAGCTCCTGTACTCAGTCTTGGGCCAAGAAGACAGAGCAGTAGTTCTAAAATGTTCAGCTCTGCTTGAATTCTCTATTAGTCTGAAGCAGTCTACTTTCAGACACCCAACATGTTTTGATCAACATAAAAGTGGCACTTAACTGACACTGTTTTCCTGGGACGTTGGTATTGGAACTCGCACTGCTTGATACCTTTGTCAGGAACATGGACACCCTCAGCAGGTTTGCTGGTGACTCTGAGGTGTACAGTGCAGTTAATAGTCTGGAGAGAAGGGATTCCATCCAGAGCAACCTTGACAGGCTTGAGAGGTGGGACTGTGTGAACCTTGTGCAGTTCATCAAGGCCAAGTCCAAGGTCCTGCATCTGGATCAAGGCAATCCCAAGCACAAGTACAGGCTGATCAGAGAATGAATTGAGAGCAGCCCTGAGAAGGATGTGAGGATGTTGGTTGGCAAGAATCTCAACATGACCTGGCAATGCGTGATTGCAGCCCAGAAAGCCAACAATGTCCTGCCATTGTATTTAGCATTACATATGCTTAATTTTTTATCCTTTCTCTTCCCCAAAACCCCACCTGCCTAGATACAATTATTTTTGTTGCAGTTGTTCCTATCTTCATTTGTTGAATTATTAAGCTGTTCTAATTGTAACCCAGGAGTTTGATTTTTTTTTTTTGTGATTCTCCTCCCCAAGCCACCAGGGTGGCAGGAGGGTGGGTGGGGAGTCAGCAAGTGTCTGGGCTGCAACCCCAGTTGCAGGCTAGGTTAAGCCACAGCAGGCCCCTGACATAGGAAGGACATTGTCCTTTTGGAGCAAGTCTGGAGGAGGGCCACAAACATGGTCAGAGGATGGAGCACCTGTCCTGTGATGATGGGCTGAGAGGGTTGGAGCTGTACAGCCTGCAGAAGAGAAGGCTTTAGGGACACCATAGAGCACCTTCCAGGATCTAAAGGAGCCTCAGGAAAGCTGGAGAGGGCATTATACAAGGGCATACAGTGATAGGACAAGGCAGAATGGATATATGAACTGAAAGAGTAGGTTTAGATTAGGTATTAGGAAGAAATTTTTCACTGTAAAGAGGGATAAGACACGGTAACAGGCTGCCCAGAGAAAAGCTGTGGCTGCCCCATCCCTTGGAGTTTTCAAGGCTCAGTTGCATGGGGCTTTGAGCAACTTGGTCTAGGGGGAGGTTGGAACTATTTTTATCTTTGAGGTCACATCTAACCCTAACCATTCTATGATTCTATGAAGTTAGAACATTAGATAAGGCTAACATTTTTGAACTGTAACTGCATCAGTTTTGCACACTGTTCGCCTTCACAGTATGCATTAGTACTGTATAGTATTGAGTGATACTTATCAATAAATCAACTGCCATCAGTAATACCATTCTACAGTACCTTTGTGTCATTTAGTGCAACACTGTGTTCAGTTTCAGTGCTTATACTTACTTCAAAATATGACTCTTGCTTCTCATATACTATTGAAGTCCTGTTGTGAAGCTAGAATTTACTTCTTTAGAGGCAGTACTTAAAATAAATGTTTTTGATCTTAAAAATGTGTGTCATCAAGGAAACTCCCATCCCAGATGAAGAGTAAGCTTACTCACTCCTGTGCAACCTTCCTACACTACCCTGGGAAGACGGAATATGTAGTAATTTCACTGCCTCGTTGGATATATCCATTTGGGTTTTTGTATTTTTTGTTTCTGATTATCAGTCTCCTTATGTGTAAAGTAGTTTCCATCAAGTGGAATGTTGTCGTTTTTGTACAGATTGAACTCTTACAGAGACGCTCAACAGTCGGTGAAACTGACATTACTGAAAAACAAACTGACAAACACAAAGAAACTGAATTAACATGTGTTTCTAATGTCTCACATTACTGAACAAGCTTAGAAAGCTTCTGTTAAGGGTGAAAGTATGCAAATAATACATAATATTTTCCTAGTGGGAGCTAAGCTCTTTTCCACAGTATTTTAATTTTTCCTTAAACTTTGGTTGTTTTACCTGTGACCGTCTTAGAAAAATCAAAGTTTTTACGAGTTGAGAACATCATGCAGTTACTAGTCAAAACCTGTATGTGATTGCAAAATGTTTCATTTGCTTTCTAAAAATATTAGCTGCCTCTTAATTTCTGGAAAGCGCTATTTAGTAATTTTTCTTTCCACAGAATCAGAAGATGATGTGGCCCAGCTCGTTGAGACAAATGACACAGATAATAAAACACCAGGTTCTGAGCATCTAAATGATAAGCTACCTGAAGAAGTTGAAAAAGAAGAAGCAGAAAACATTTCAACAGCTGAAGAGGCTATTTCAGAGTCTACTTCAGCTGAACAAAATGAAGAACCTTTAATAAAAGCAGAATAAAGTACTTCAAGTGCCTTCTGTAGCTAGTTTTTAGCTTTGTTCATGCCTGTTGTTACTATTCAGGTGAGCTTTTTTTTTAATAGTACAACTTAAAAATCTTGCTTGGGCTTAAACTGCCTCAACTGCCACAGTGTGTCAAAGCTATGTGTAAAGTGGGTATTGTAAATTAAGCATGTCTCTTTAAGTTAACACATAGAATGTGTAGTTGGTTGAAGTCTAACAGTTGTAGCCCTTGTTTAGTTTGCGTGTTTAAAAACTTCGAAGTACCAGCTTTGCTAAGGGTGACTTACAGCTTGACATTTCTTTAGCTGTCGCACATAAAGACCAATTACTGATGGCATCTGACTTAGGAAGTTTGGTCTAGTGCACTTAAGATGCTTTTAATGCTGCCCTGTTAAAATGGATTGAGTACATGTTTAATACACAGATGTTTACAAGCTAAAGTGTCATCCAACATTTGACTTAAGCATATGAAAGTGTCATTGCAGTGGTGTTAATATTATTCATTGTCTAACTTTTTGACAGAATTCAGTTAAATGGCACTTGGATAAATGGCATCTCCTTTGGTGTTTGCATTGCAGATGAACCAGAGGCACCTACATGCAAAACTGTTTTGTGTTTACATAAAATATACAAAGTCTCTGCACTTGATTGTACTTGAATACACAGCACTATTTATACCTGTACAATAATGACAAGATATAAGTGAATTTTGTGCCTTTGTGTATTTTGTTAAAGGAAAATAAAGACATCTAGCAGCAATACTTGCTTTGTGATTCCTACAACTGAAGAGAATTTATGTTCTGCTGTATGCAGCCATTCTACAGTTACTTTGTGCAAGTTCAGAAGGAATGTGCCACCTTAAAAAGAGCATGTCTGTATGTAGCTAAGGTGGCTTTGATAGGATAGATCCTTGATGAAAAGGGGAAGCGCGTGTGGATTTGCCAAAAGGCTTTTCTAACCGTACCTAAGGCTTGTTGATACTATTTAGTGTTACAATTGCAATGAGTATTTGCTGCTGGATTACTGAAAATGTAATTTTTTTTTTTTTTNTGGTTTCTTTTTTTTTTTTTTTTTTTTTGTTTTTTTTTTTTTTTTTTTTTTTTTTTTTTTTGCATTGCCTTTTAAGCTAAGGACACTTGTTACACATTTCCTGTTAAATATAACAGCTGGGATCCTGGATTAGAAGTTTTCTGGTGTCTGTGAGGTACCTAAATCAATCAGATTTTTTAAGAAATAAATGCTGACTGTATGTAACTTGGTTGATTTAGTAATACTTCAGATAAAATTCTATTTTTTGCAGCGTTGTGTACCTCACTACAGGGAGAGGGGAAATTTCAAAAGCATTTTTAATCTATTGTCTTGTTTCCAAAGGGAAATGGTTTTTACACTGTGAAGACAAGAAAACCCCTAAATCTTAGTAGCTTAAGAGTCCTCTACAAGAAAAGCATATTTCTAAATGTGACCTTAGTATCCATGTCTTTATACAAGACATAGTTATTACATGAACATCAATGATTAATTTTCTCTTTCAAATACATTCTTCATTTTCTGATTCTTTGGGGATAGTTTAGAAACTCAGCCTTGCATCAGTCAGAATCAAGTTTGGTCTGTATTTAGATTAAGGAGGAATTATTTTTCTGCTTCACTATGTAAATTGCAATTAATATTTTTATTAGTAGTCTTAATAGACAGAATGTAGGCGTGTGATTAAAGGAGTACTCATAGGTGTTTATCTATACTGACATAAACACTTAACAAATAAGCATTTTGTGTGTGACTATCTTAGTTGGGAATACAAAGAAAACAATCCCTTTTCCAAACATCTTACAGTATGAGAAAAGTACAGGGTACAAGGTGATAGGGTGATTAATTTCTTAATACTTTTAGAGAATATATTTTAGATTACAGAACTTATTAAAAATGGAAATAATTTTGCCTGAAAGGTGGCAAGGCTTACTTATTATTTTGTAAGTTGTTATTCTCTATACTGCATTTTGTACGTCACTGATTTATGTGCTTAAAGGCTTATTTCTTGGGAGAGAAAAAAAATCACAGACCGTGTGAGTAATTTGGCACAGGAAATTGTTGGATATACTTATAAGCACTAAAAAGGAGTAAAATTTGATATCCTGATCTATCATTTGGGATATGAAGGCATAAATGGCTGTCAGTTCAGAACTTAGGTCATTCTAGGCACAGATATGACTTCCTTTTAAAAATGTGCATCTGAGGTGTCTGGTCTTTTGTAGAGTAATTTCAGGTCCTTTCCATGGCAAGCAGTGGCTGAGCTGTAATGCATTTAGTATCTATAGAATTGACTGAGAAAACTGTTGATATTGGACCTATATATTAAAAATGTTTTCATTCGCCTGGGACGTGTATTTTCACATGTCCTGCTTTTACCAAAGAAACTGATGCTACTTTGGATTTTGGGAATATGAACTCTTTTTAAAAAGGAGATTCAGTATTTGGAGTAGGCTGGTTGGGTTGTTTTCTCCAAAGGTTCTTAAATGTGACAAGAGCAACTTTCTACAGAAGTGACTGATAGTTTTTGTTTAATGTATCACTGAAGGATCAAGTAGACACAGTCAACCTGATGTGAAAACAAATACTTTTCAGAATATGAAAACCTGCTTTGTGAGCTAAAAATACCTATAAATTTTGAGCACAGGAAGATTAAGTCTGTTTTAAGTGCATGATAGGATTTTCCTGAAAGACTTTCATACTTGAAAAAAGTGACTGAGCAGTCATTTTCATAACTGCTTCAGAAGTCTTGAAGATTGTTTTAAGAATGTCCTAGAATTTTGGTAGAGAAAAATCTACTTTTAACTTCCTAATTTTTCAGGATTTTAAAGCACCTCTAATAAATGAGGGCACAGGGTTAATCTGTGGGTGAATTCAGGCTCATGATGATACATATGATCGTTATAGACTGAGCTTTTCTCAGTTTACAGTAAGCATTTGCATGTTACTCCTGCCAAGTGTGGGTGCCCTGGTGCTGATACGAATTCTGTTTCTGCAGCAGTTGCTTCTTGGCTTCTGTGTACTGTAAGTGTGGCAATAGTACAAGGAACCTGTCCAACAGGAATTGAGTACAAATCCAAAAATACCTGTAAATGAACAGCAGCAGCCACACAGTCATGTCTTTGCAACACAAAAAAAACCTTGGAAGTAGGAGTATGTAGACAAAAAAAAGTACAGCAATTGTCAGTCATATTTAATTGAGTTGCAGTTTGACTCTTAAGGATGACGAAATTAGAGGGGAAAAAAAAAAAAGAAATACTGTGGTTCCATGCTTTGTTGCCTTCTGACTTCTTGGCCTGTATTTGAATCTCAATTTTTTCAAAAGAACTGAGATTTCTTATAGGACCAGGCTTCTAAGGTATCATAGGAGTCCCCTTTTTTCAGTGGCCTGGATGAAAAGCAAAATTGAGTTGGGATAGTGAAGTAATACTTAGCAAGCTTGTTGGTGCAGTGTTTTTATTGACTCTGGAATATTGTGAATAACTGCAGAGATGTCCTTTATTCAAATATCGTTTATAAATTAGGGACGAGTTATCTCGGCTGTGTAAAAACTCTGCCACAAAAGACAAATGAATGTTCTAGTTCAAAATAAATTGAAATGAGGCGGTCAAGTTTAAATTTTACTTTAGAATTGAGCAGAAGAGGGTTAAAAAAACCAGTAGTATTTTTCAAATTCTAATACTTCTTCTAAAGGAGAACACAATTGATTACCCTTGGACATTTTGAATTAAAATATTTAGTGTTATCTTGATGATTTCTCAAGAAATCAGTTTAGCCTCCATGCAGGAAAGAGAAGCTCCCAAGGAATGGCAAATGAAGATAATACAAAAGGTGGTGGTTTAGGAATGGTCTAGAGATTATCAAAAGCAAGTAACTAGGGGTGGGTATGGTTGCCTTGAAGTCAAGAAAGTTGAACCCCATGTGGTGCATGAGTAGAAGCTAGTGGCAGGACTTGAAAAATGACAGAGTGAAACATATTGGAGGGTGGGAAGAGATAACAGATAAAGTCGTAAGAGATAAAAAAGATGAACTTGAAGATATTTTTTCAGAAAGTGTAGTAGGGTTTGGCTATTACCATATGGCAGTACATAACTCAGGTTAATATCCTGGTCTTATGTCAGAAATAATGATGCAATTGACAAGGAATCATATTGGTGACGTTTGTTTGCTTTTTAGAGTTAATTCCAGAATATGCGTATAATAACTTGGTAGAAAAATGCTGTCTAGCTATTATGAAAGATTTATAACCTTTTTTAACCTTCAAAGGCTAGGAGAAACTTCTTTGTTGGTACATGGTTCTGAACTTAGTTTGTGGATTTGTGGTGGTGGAGGACTCAGTAGGCTAGAGGAAACTTCCATTATTCAATAAATGTCTGCTATTAAAAACTTGTAAAGTCTTAATTTTCATGAAGTCTAAACGCATTCAGTACAAGAGTACTGGATGTAAAGGAAGTTTTAAATAAGCTGCTTCTCCTTATTTATTCTGCTTCTGGAGTGAGGTTTTGTTGGGTCTTCTGCAATGAGGAAGATCATGCTTGGGGTAAGGCATGTCCTGTCTGTGAATGTTGCCCTAGAATGATAACCTTGAATGTTCATTTTGTGTCTTTGGCAAATAATCATTTGACCAGTTCAGTGCGTGTACTCCAACAAAATCTTTAGGTCTTCATTTCCTTCCATGTCTTACAGACTGTTTTTGGTTTAGTTTAGTTTTTTCCCCTAATCTCTCTAAGAGGTTCTTTCCTGTCCTGTCACATGGTTAAAAGTTAATGCCTCAGATGTCAGCATCTCATGCCTCAGTACCCTTCTAGAACTGGTGAATGCAACCCTGTCCAGATTTCTGGTGTAGTGAGCCTCTGAAAGAGATTGTACAGAAAACATATATCCCTAATACAGGCTCATTAAAAAACCAAAAAGCTGCAGGTACATCAAGTGCATAAACATTAGGAGAGTAAGTTTTCCATGAATAAAGACTGGAATTTTCTAATGATTTGGACATATAGCCTTGCGGGAGCCATTGGATTTAAAATGAAGTTGCAGAATGAGAGGTCAATAAAAGATTGCTCTGTGACCAGTGGATTGTGTTTGATAGCATGTGCTTTCTTATTATTGCTTAAGAATGTATTTAATGGCAGTATATGGATGACAGAAAGTTCTGGTGGTTGTCAGAAAGTTTTGATACACTGACCGGAAAATGTGTGTGAAATGATTACTGATCTTTGGCAGTGCTCCCCTGTTCCCTGGTGTGGTCTTTAGGTGGAATTCAGACATCTCAGGTTTGTGGAGGGTGATGAAAGCAAGGAATTACAGCTGATGGAGTTGGCTGGGATAGGGTTGTTGGCTCCAGGTCCTGGTGTGTAGTAATGCACCAAAGTTTCTGTCAGAGGACAAACTAAACCACCATCAGAAATGTGTCCTAGCTGAGACTGGTAGTCTGAAATTCAGTGTACTTCGTGCTTTGGATTCTGGTTGTTTGGAGGAAAAGGATGGCATCTTGAGTAGGTGGGAATTTCTTAGCATTGGGTTTTTACTAGAGGTTTGTTTACATAACAGATAGAATAAGCTCCAATAGTGTTTAACAATAGGAACTGCTGCCCTCCAACATTTAAAAAAATAAGAAATTGAGTTGTCCCTTGAGATTGTGAGTCTCAAGAAATTTGACTTCACCATTGCTTTTGATTTGTGGACCTCTCTGGGGTCTTGTCAGGTCACATTCAATCTTTTCTCTGAAAGAATAACGATTCTGTGATTCTATGAAGAATAATACCTAGAGAGGTATATGATAGGCAGGATAGTGAGAAGGGCTTTAAAATGAAGTTTATTGATTATACAATAATTTGTTCCCAAACCATGGGGTTTTGAGATTAAAGCAAACACTTCAAAGATTCTCAATAGATTATTTAACTTTGCAACAGTGAAAATGCTAAAGCACAGTATTATAATACACCTTTCAAGGTTGCATAAAATCAATTTGATCATGACTTAAATTTTTGTTTAGAAGAGACTGTCCTGACCAAGTCTTGTAATACTGGTTATTTCTCACAACAGTCACTCTGGGAATAAACCTGTGTCAGGACTGCCACAGTATGCACCTAGCATTGTACTGCTAGGATTTTCAGTGAACAATTACTAATGTTTTTCAGGAGGTTTTCATAAACCTTTGCCACTGTGAAATCATGTCTTCTCCTTTTGTTGTGTGACAAAAATAATTTGCAAAAGGGAGATTGCAACTGCCAGAGAGGAATACATGCAGCAAAATCCCGAGATAATCAGATATAGGAGAAAACAAGGGATGCAGATACTGGAGAGCTGAAAATTTTGGGTGTTAAATTTGTAAATTCAAAGTCATCTCTAAATTTGTAACTTATATTGAAATAATAATTCTTTCTCTCTTTCTCTCTCCATTTTGCCGTCTCAATGAAAATAGAGAAGCTGGATTTGTAGAAAACTCAAGCAACAAAGACCTTCCAGCTCTTCTCAAGTGGTCTGCCCTCTTAATTCCTTCCATCACTTCAAGGAGTTCTGCTCAGTTGGCGAAACTTAATTTTGACTTGTTCAGCACTCAAAAACATATTACAAAACCACCAAGAAAATTCATTTTAAGAAAACTATTTTGAATGATGTTTTAAAGGAAATGTAAAAGTTGTTATTTCTTTAGGAATATTTGTACTTGTATTCTTTTGTATATTAAGATTTTATTTAAACAGGAGATCCTGTATATTTATAGATGCTATTGTTGTAATAGCCTTGTTGCATTAGTAAAGGGTGTGTGTGTTTATATACAATAAATATTATGTTTAATCTGAAGTATCATTTTAATCCTAGCTGTAGCCTTGAATATACATCACCTGCAGTTGAAATTCCATTAAAATCAATGGCAAAAACATTAATTAATGTGAATTCTTAGGCTCTAATAGACTTCGTGAAATGTCTGTCTTAGCTTTTCTGGTTGTAATTGAGAAAATACTTGAACTTGTGCTCCCCTTTTGAAATTTACTATTTTACTAAATGAAGCAAATTTTAAAGCATATGAAATTAAATTGCAAAGCTTGTTATTTGAGTATAATGCTATCTTCGCTGTATATATAACTTCTCGAGGAAAAAACTTATTACGAAGAAGCTATTTATTTACCTGAGCTTAATTTATGATTTAAGGTGATAATTCTGTTTAATAGTTCCTTCTGTGCTGGCTGTACTCAATTAACTTGAGTTTCATAGTTACTTGGGTTTTTTTTAAGGACCCCATATGTTACCAAACAAGGATGAGGGTGCCCCGGCCTCTTTAGTGCAGTCCCTGCCCCCCCAGTGGACTGGCATATGCAGGAGAGGAAAGTTGTTCAAGGCTGAGTAGTTTCTGATAAGACCCATTTGTCAGTGCTACAACCAATTGTGAGAACTGGCTCATGGCATGAGCAGCCAGCTTTCCACCCTCAAAGGTCAGGCTGGCACAGGACTGCAAAATTTTGTGTGTGCTGAAATAGAGGCAGGGAGAACCTGACTCAGGATTGAAAATGTGTGGCAGCTTCACCGGGAATTGTGGTGGTGTGAAGATGCTGACTTTGGCCCATGATTCCATAGACATTTCATGGTGGGTATTACAGGTTTTATTGTATCTAAATGGTGATTTATGTCCTTATTCCTCAATTATTGTCCACAAGGTACTGCCCTGTGTCACAGGCCTGTATTACCTAATTTTTTTAGACTGTTTCATTTTCATTAGCACAGCTGCTTTAGCTTGTGATCAGTGTACTGCACCTCATTGAAAATCTAAGAGGGTATTAGATGCACAGAAGTGACACGTAACCCTGTCAGTCTGGCTTGATTGACCCCTCAGCTTCCAAAACATGGGTTCATTTTTTTTTTTCTTTTTTTAAAAATCCAAGTTAGCCTGCATCCATTTTCACACAGATTCCGGGCAGTTTAAAGGTTGGTCGGATTCGAATATTGCTCTTTCCAATTTGATAATGTATGAGTACAGAACTGTGACCTTTGATACTTAGTAATACATCAACATGACACGAGCAGTAAGTGCAGCAATTACCTTTACTACACTTCAGATTGTGTTTTAGTTCTCATCTTGCAAGCAATTATTTCAGGAAAAAAGGGATGCCTTTAAGTTAAATATTATTTGTGGATAGCATAAGTGCAGAAATTAATCTCTGGGGACTTTCTGATTTACAGGTGAATGTTTTCAAATGAGTCTTGGCTTTTAAATTAACATTATTTTAGTGGTAGAAAGTAGTCTGGTGCTGTTGGATTTTACAATACTTTTTTTTTTTCTGGGAGAGTTTCTTTAAGCATTTTTGTTGTGTTCTAATATAATCTAAGTTTCATATTCTAATTTATGGCTAAAGCCTGATCCTGCAGGCAGTTGATATGTCACTGTGTTCATGTTGCTCCCATGATAATACTCATGAGTTGCTTATGTGCATGGTAATAATGCAAGTTTACATGCTTTTAAGTGCCTTTCAGAACATCTGAGCATCTCAGATGTGCATCACATACTGATTTAAGAGGCTGCTTTCAGGTGCCCCAGCAATGTTTCATCTTTTTCCTGAGCAGATCAAGATACATTTGGTTTCTTTCCAGATATTCTTTCTCACTTGTTGTTATAAATTATTTGGATAATTATAGTGCACAACCACTACCTGGTAGCGCTGTAAAAACACAAATCAATACTCCTTGCCAAAGAGCATAAGGCCTTGAGAGGACTGATAGCAGTTGTGGTTTCTGTTCTGTGGACTAAGAATCAGAATAAAATTACTGTGTCATTCTGAGCAAGCAATTGAGTTACCATTGAATGGTGACTTTCTGTCCATGTCTGTCACAACCTAAACTCAAAGGAATAATTTAAAGTAGAATTTCACGTTCCTGTAAAATACCTGCCTCCTCAGCAGCCAAGCACTGAGCAGTGTTGGTGTGCAGGAGTTAAGCACTGAACTTTAATCCAGGAGCTGGGGAAATGCTTATTTTGTTCTCTATTGAGGTGAAAAGAACACCTTTTGGAATGGCTTTCTTTAAGTTGCCAAAAATCTAAACCACTAGTCCCCAGTGCCATTTGGCCATTCTGGGACACAGGAGGCAGCCAACCCCAGTGGCTGATGTGGAATAGGGACTGAATGGAGCCACTCCCTTCCAAACCTACTGTGAGCAGAGGTGTGCTTTTGCTAGGCTGGCTTTGTCTTTTAATTCCTGCCTGTGGAGGTTGCTCACTTGCTGTACATATGCACTTGTTAAAAATGTCTAATGCAATGGAAGAGTGTCTTTAACAGATTTGCTCACTATTTTCTAGCAAGAGAAAATTCTTAACTATTGTGGTGGTGTTTGTCCTCAGAGGGGAAATTCAAAACATATAAGATCACCATATAAATTGCTCCTAAGCAAGCTCTTGACCATACAAATTGTTTTGCAAAGCCACAAGTAAAGTGCTGCCTGGTAACAAGGTGCAAACATATTTCTGTTGTTTCTTGTTGCTTTCAGCCTGTGCCACTTAAGGGCACTTGGCCCCTTAACTCCTTTAAAATATGCAAAAAAGTAAAGTTGTTGGGTGTTCTTACTGTCATTAAATTATATATGTTAACAGCCAGTAGTAACTTACTTTGGAAAAAACCCTAACCCACTTTTCTGCAGTGTTTTCCATTTAAAAATGTCAATACTGTATATATGGAAGTCTTGAGTCTATGCTGCTGACTTAGCAGGTGGTGGTGGTTACAACAGCTCAGTGGGGAAATTCATTTTCCACTGAGGCTCCATGTTCAGAGTAAGTTCCTTAGGCTGAAAGGCTGCCCTTGTGCAGATGGGTGACTCTGGGTAGAGAAGTGCATTTGTTACTTGACTGCAGGTAATAAGAGGGTAACAATAGCAACTGGTCATTGCATGTCAGTATTGGTTGATTGTTACTTGCTCATGCTGAGATTTTCACTTCTGGTAACAACTTAGGTGTCTTTAGTTTTCTGTATTTTGTATTATTAACCACATTTTTGAAAGACCTGACAACACTGGTATTCCTCAACAGTAGGATCCTTTTTATAGTATCTATAAAATATTTCCTTTCTCTCATATTTTAGAGAAGTGGGTGAAGGTAATATTTTTTCCACAATTCCTACTATAGTAGTATGACTAGAAGTATTTATTTTTAAAAAATGCTAGGATTTTTGTTTGTTTCAGCTATTTGCCTACATCTGTGTGATTTTGGGTATTTTGAAAAAATGGTGAATGATAGCCTGGTTGCAGAATGTATTTCTATTTAAGGCTTATGTGAAAAGAAAAGACGTAGCAGTTTGCAATGGTAAAATACTCCTGGAAGGAAGTAGTTGGATTATTAAAGAAATGGTAGGCAGCTGAAATTATGGACACTTAATGGAAAGTGTTTGGCTAAGACTGTGCACAACCTCTTGTGAATACTCCTAATACATGATAATAAGGTGTTATGTTTGTCTAGTCATGAAGTCTGATCTGAATCTCAGATTGAGAGAATAATCTCAGATTCTGAGTAAGTGTAATGATTCAGAGAGCTGGAATATTGTTTGCCATTGTGAACAGTACTGAAAGAGTCTCAGGATGTATAACATAATAGATGCAATTTTATATGATTTTTTTTTTCCCTAGGTCAATTTAATTTTGATTTATTTGCCTCATTAACCCAAGGATTCAGAAAATTGAATGCTACCTGAGTGAGGTATTATTAACACTAGTGAAATGTCTTCAAAATCACTTCATGCTTATAAATTAGTCTTTTTAAAGGCATAATGATACTGTAGTGAAAATGTACAGCATCATTTAAAAATTGCAAAATGCTTATTTGATTTCAGAAATAAGCCTTGGTCACCTGACTTAAATATATACTGATCTATTATTTATGCTTTGAAAACAGAGCTGATAAAAAGCATAAGTGTTCTTGATATTATATTTTGTCATATCTAGCTAAAAAGATTGAAATCCAGAGAAACAATTTTCTGAAGAAATGAAATAGTATGCCCTCCTGAACCCCTGGGGAAAATAGCCTCTCTCTTTGCTCAGAATATGAAGCAGTAAAACAGTATAAGTAAAATAGACAGCCCATGTCACATTCCTATTTGTACAGTCTGGAATGATGTTTTAAAAACATTTTCTAGTTATTTTTGATAAATAAATGGCACAAATAACATCTGCAAACCAACCCTGCTGATGTAAGATTTTTCAGATCAGGTTTGTTTGTCGGTGAAAGTTAGAAAATTGCTTTGCAAAACTAAAGTTGTGTAACTCCCAAAAATGTGCATACCAAATGTACAAGAATATATCTTGTTCTGCTTTGCCTTCCCTCAGAGAAACTAATGCTGATTCTCCACTACCTTTGCTTTTGGGCTCAGAAAGTAGCTTGGTAAAAATATGAGATATCAAAAAGCTCAGTTGCTAAACACATGTTTATGAAGTGTTAAATAGCTGAAAGTTCATATTTATAGTGGAGCATCCAGCTATATATTTAGAATAGTGCATTCTGGTTCAAGCTCTGAGATTTCTCCCTGAGCCAGCATTGCTGTGCTTAAAACTTGGCATGCTGCTTGTAAGATCCTTCCACAGGTGCTGCTTCCACCTCTGGCCATGGTGTCAAGGACAGGTGTGTGTTTTCTGGCTGTTGATTTCTTCAGGTTCTGCCAAAGGCTGCCACACAGAGGCTGAAGGGAAGTTCCTCCAAATGTTGTGGCTTTCAAAAATGCGCTTTTCAGTTTAAGGATGCTGCAGCCACTCTAATTTCCATCACTGACATAATAGCTGAGATGGAAAAACGTTCCTTGGGCAGCAGGATTGAGAAACTTGATGTCATGGCTCTGCAAATGCCTGGTTACCCAGGACTGGCTAAGGGAGGTGCGTCTGTACATCTTCCAAAACATGGCTTGGTGGGGGAGTGTACTTTCAGCTGCATTCGAGTAATGTACGTCTTACGACTGTTGTTATGCTTTGGACTTCGGTGCTCCAGAGAGTTGGTTAAAACCAGATAGTTTTATTTAAAACCCAGGTTAATTTTATTTCTGTAAGGATTCTCAGTCAATGGACTCCATCTCAGGTTAAACCCTGTGATACATCCGCAGATAAAAGATGCATGTATTTTTTCAATATCTATGTGTTTAAGAGTGACCGACCTCCCCCCTTTTTAAAAAATTTTTCAGTCTTTAAAAAGTAATTATTTAATAAACTCTTCTCTCTGAGCTTATACAAGGCTGGTATTTTGATACCTGAAAAAAAGATGAGGTTTACCAGACTAAGATTCAATTGACTGATTCTCCCTTCATTGAATGAAAAAGGGTTTGGGTAGGGAGTTTTTTTAAGGATCAGGGTTAGAATTCTAGAAAAGTTAGTTTTTGTGTTCTATTTGTGTGTGTTCACTATTGTATATAATTATAGCAGTGATAACTGACACACTGAAAAAAGCTGAATGTTTGCTTCTGTACAGCAGGTATAAGAAGGAATGAACATGGTAATGCTAAGTTCTAAATTCAAGGGCTTCTGATCCACCCAAGGTTCATTTCAGGTTTTTCTGTAGCAAAAGGCTCAAATGCTCAGATCATACAGCATAATTTGTCTACCAATATTTTTCATTTTTGAACCTGGCTTTGTAGCATCAATTACTTCCTCAGAAATCTTATTCTAATGTGGTGTTTGTCCAAGTAATTATGAATTGAAATATTTAGTATTATTGATAAATGGTTAATGGTTTCTGTAATGCTTAGTTGAAAATTCCTTAGTTGTGGGCAATGTGTGTCATTTTCCATGTGAGGTGGGAGGCCGGAAGATGTTAAATAGAAAAGACTTTTCACATGGTAACTTAATTGTCTTCTATGCTGAAAGTGTGCTAGGATTGTAAGTAAATTATTTTAAAATTATTACTTACTGGAGTTCTAAGGCATGTCTCTAGAGAATGAGTCTGTTTTCACTGAATGAAAAAGTATTCTTAGCCAAGAAATCATAGGAAGCTCTGGGAAATGCAGTTACTGAAGAAAGAAGCTCTCATGTCAACAATTAAATGGTATTTGTGGTGGCTATTTCGGTATAAGAATGCTTGCTTATCTTACAATGGGAAAATGCAGGCCTTGGCTCTTGTTTTGCCCTCCACAAACTAAATTCTTTTTTGTTGAGAACATTTAAACAAAAATAAGTGAGCAAGAAAATCTCTGCAGGTTTAAGAAGCAAAGCCAGTGCTGTGCCAGGCTTGGACTTCTGTGCACCTGCAGACTTCCAGTGCCTGTCTGCACCAGGTGGGCCACGACCGAGGTGAACAGCAGCTACTGGTGGCAGTGTCACCTCAGGAGCATGAAATGGGAGACCCCCAGGAGAAAGTTGTGCTGCTTTGGACTCCTGATGGCAGCCAGTGCCCAGTTCCAGGCTATGATGTCTCTGCTCCTTCTGATACTTTGCAGGGATATTTATAAATAGCACCTTGAAATGGCAGAAGCTGCCTTTAGCTCTGAAGAGTGGACAGCTGGGAGCTGTAAGGACACACAGAGATTTTCCTGTCACACAGTATGTGTGCCCTGTTTGCAGCAGAGGCAGCCCCCACCCCCTACCATCTGGGAATCCTCTGCTTTTCAGGAGCAAGTGGCTAAGCTTGGTGCTGGGTAGTGCCCTTTCTGTTAACTCCAAAGGCTTGTTCCCTTAGGTTTCTCTTAGTTTGGGCTTAAACAATGAAAGTGCCTAAACAAATTGACATGTCCCTTCTGCTCACCTCAACCCTGAGTAACAAATGTATTGGGAGCAAAATCAGCTACAATACAGATGAGAGGAACAGTGTGTACTAGGAAATGAGCAGTCCTACAACAAGGTTAAAAAAATAGCACTGATAGAAACCAGGGTATGTATGAGCAGCTGCACTGCAGCAACTGCACTCCCCTATTCTATATTATGCTTTTTTTGTGTGTTTGTTTTTTGTGTGGTTTTTTTTTTGTTGTTGTTTGTTTGTTTGTTTGTTAATTCCAGTTGCAGTTTCTATTGCAGAAAGTAAATGTGGGCTTGTGTTGCTAAGAAGGTTATGAGGAAGCATTTTGGAGTATGTCTTATTTAGTCCTAGGAAAGATTGTTTCTCACAAGGTGTTTTAGGTCTACTTTGAATACTTCTTATAGCTGAAAATTTCCCCCTTTCCT
>VZTR01013440.1:624185-641685 GCA_013400775.1 Chaetops frenatus | reverse complement strand
GTGTGATGCTGTGGATGCTGGTGGCATGGAACAGCCCTCTTCGGACAGGGACTCCTTGCTTTTGGCAGCACTGCCTGTGCTCCCAGCGAGGGAGCTGAGGCTGTGTCCTGGGAGCCTCCTCCAGGCTGGCCCTTGGCCCTGGGAGGGTGTAGCTGCCCACCCAGGCATGCTTTTCAAAACCATTAATCTGCACATTTTCCATTTGAAAGGGACTGTGCCAGTCAAAAAGCCAGAGATGGCTGAAACGTTTTTACTGGAAGAGTATTTTTATTCCTCAAAATGCTTCACAGTAGCATTTCCCACTTCACTGGTGTTTTCTGACAGGAACAAGACTGGAATACGTTATCGTGGGAGTACTGAAATATGTAATCAGGGCTGGTATGTATATGTAATGTTCTAAATGACAAGAATTGAAGTTAAATCCTGTTATTAAAGCGCAAGGGTTGTAGCATTGTAAGATGTGATATAGCAGTTCCAAGTCAATACACCTTTTTATGGGGGAAATTTCAATTTTTTTATCTTGCCAGAAGAGTGCTTTTTTTAATGCCAGAGTGTTGCTTGGACCTGTAATTCATGCTCTTCAGCTGTGCCATTTCCCTGGCGTTTAGCATCCTTAATTGTAACAAAGGGAAGTAATTAACCCTCTTCACTTGAACATTGGGAACAAAGGAATGGCCGTAAACTGGATCACAGCTAAGCCGGAGCAAATGAGTGTTTTCCTCTTGGCTAGGGCTAAAGGCTGGGAGGGGTGATGCAGTCTCTTTGCTGTGAGCTAGTTAACGCTCAGGAACGAAATGGCACCAGCCATCGGGACATAACAGGTCACCTCTCAGATAAAGACTGATGGAAAACTCAACTGAGCCGGGCTTGAATTCCGTAAGCAGCCCTGAGAGCCGGGCGCCCCTGAGCCATAGGTTGCTTGTAATGGGAGAGAAGATCTCATTACCCACGCTGTCTGGTGCGCACATTCCCTCTCTCCCCCAGATATAGATGTACCGTAACACGCACTCTTGTCTGTCTCGTTCAATTAGGAGAAGGTCATAATGGCTTGCTTACTATATTTAGAACGTTTAAGTCAGTAGATGTAAATATACGGCATGGCAGAAAGGTAATGATTTCAGAAGGGCCTGATTTATAAATGAGCTCATCAACCCAAGAAGTGCCTGTATTTTGGAAACAGCACTATTGTTACCCATTTTTTTCCCCCTGGATGCAATTCTAATAGCAGCTTGGATGTATCCACTAGGACAATGCTTTACTTGCCTGTTTCCTTTTTGAATGTGATATATCCACAATGTATTATAAAGTGTATTTGAAAATAAATGGATTTGAAAATCAATTTGAAGTCTAATTTTTATTTGGCTATCATTTAGACAATATTTTCAAATTATATACTTTCGAATTTTTACTTACAAAAGGTGCAATTCTCTTGTGCCCAGCACATGAAGTTAGTTCTCCATCCAAATTCAAGTTTTCTGTGACAATTTGGCAACATTTTTAAGAGCTTGCTGAGACCTTGGGAAGAGTAAAAGGAGTGGTGAGGGTTTTTTTTTTTTCCCCCTATTTGACATATTAATTTTAGCTCTTGCTGAGAATATTTGCTAATATGCACTAACAAAGAACTGCAGCCTTTATTGATGGGCGTGTGCAACTTCTGCAAACTTAAACATCACGCTATTAACTCATGTTTCCCAACTGGTTATAATGGACCATTAGGGAAATTGATAACACCACCTATTGATACTGTTAGAACCCTGCAGCTCACATAGTATTTTGCATAATTAAAGAAAAAAGAAAGAAATTTAAGTGCATAATCTCTGCTCTTTTACTATTTTGCTACTGAAGCAGGCAATTGTGCCAGTTGTCTCATTCAGTTATTTAGATAATCAGGGAGTGTTACTTAGAAATATTATTGAGTGAACTTCAAAGAACATTTTTGGCAACTTTGTTGGGAGATGGGAGTATCTATTTGTGCAAGACCCACTCATTGTGTGGCACATAAATAGATGGTCTGGAGCATATGATGGTAGTGAGTCAACAGCAAAAGCATTGTGAAAATATAGGAAATCTAAATGGTCCACGGGAGTCTTTCCTTGCAAAAAGTACTTTGAAAATCTGCACTCCCTGTTGCACTGTGTGGTTAAGTTGTTCCAAGGCAGGCCGTGCTGTGCAGCAGTGCAGGCCCCAGCCCTGCCAGGGGCTGTGTGTGGCAGGTGCTTGGCTTTGTGCGGGTCCTGCTGAGATCAATCGCTCTCCTTGCAGGTGCAGATCACATTGCAAGACCAGGGCACTGGATGTCAGATTTATAGGCCAATTTCTCTCAACCTCATTGTTGTAACTCTTCTCTGCTAGCCTCCAGCAGAACTATTCTACTTGTCTCCCAAACCCCCTTTTCTTGCGCAATACAAAAAGATCTGATGAAAAATAACTCCTAGCAGTTCAACAATTTTTAACCTAAATCTCACATAACACGAGTGAATTTAACTCTTTGCTGTCTTCTGCTGTATTCAGGATGCCACAGCCAAAGTCTAGGAGTGAAAGTAAAGAAATACAGGTACTTACATGTCATATAGGGTACTTGTAAAACCTCTAGGCATTGTACGTTATTCCTCAATGGATCTATGCCTGGAATGGATTTCTTAAAGCCAAGTCTTGGTTTAACCTAGGTATTTGTTATCTCACAAAACACACCCCAATGTGGCTTCTGTCAGGCTCAGGGGTGGAAGGTGACAGGTGAATTGGTGCAGGGACTGACTGTGCCCAAGATCTAGAGGAAATCTGTGTCTTGTCTGCCCTATCCTAACTTGGTCTTGTCATGTGTGTGTTAAGATGTAATTCATTGCTCTCTTGTTTTCTCTGGTATAGAATTCCTTTTGGGTAGTCTTCTCCAGTGTAGCTGACAAGCAGCTTTTTGTATGTGTTGTTTATTCATCATGAGGGCTCCCCAGAATAGTAATTTTTACCAAGTAGTACCTCAAGCTAATGAAAAGTTAGTGGGAAAATCCTGTTGAGAACTGAGGCTAATGCTGCATTTTGCTTGGCAAAATTGCCATACCTGTGTCATCTGACCTTTAAACAATCCATGCTTGTCATTCATTTGATATTTTTGTCCATACTCAGCCCAAAATCTATCCAGGGTTGCTCTGGGTCAATATTTTAATTTCTCCCGTGTTCTATTCTATTGTATAAAGTCATAAAACATCTAAATTAATAGATGCAGCTTTTTTTCATCGTGCTGGGTATAATGTAGTTCTCTACAGCTTCTATGCACAATCTATGAGCATGAATGAACTTCTAGGCCCCCTCTTTCTGGACCTGTGACATCATTGAGTCACCCTGCCAAAGGCATCCTGTTTCAGAGGAAATTTATATATCCAAAGAAAAGCTAAGTTGAAAACACATCCATCCAAAAAGCAAGATACTGGAGAAGAATATCGGTTTTCTTCCTCTGATCTTCTCATGTTTTGTTTTTCAGGACTCAGGTCTAGTATGAGATTATTTTTAACCTGAGGTGATAATGTTTCAGCCCAACTGGCTTTGCCTAAGAGAAGTGAAAGGATGGCTGCACTCTTTTTTTCCCTGTATGTTTTGGTGTAGGTGGTATTATGATTATTATTATTATTATTATTATTATTATTATTATTATTGTTATTATTATTATTATTATTATTATTATTATTATTATTATTACTGTTATATGTTTTGCAAGTCTGTTGTGTGAAAGACTGGATCATGATGATATCTTGCCATTCATTGTCTAGCAACTGAAATTGCTGAAGAAAAATATTTTCTCACCGAGTTCTGGAAATGTTCATGAATACAAATAAATGCAGATGGTGTAGGGACAGTGGTATTAGAAATTGAAATGCCCATTGTGTATTTTGTACAGATATATTCATTATGCTAGAAATGCATGATGACTGAGAGGTGGTCCCTGTTGGTCCATGGTGGCTACAGTTGATGGATACAGATTATTAAACTTTATTTTAATAGCAGGTAGTGACAAAGTGGCTCAGTGCCTAACAATGCATCCTAGTATCTGCTATACAAACACATGCAAATATATTGCTGTAACACTCAATAAAATCCTATTGCATCTCTTAGGTTGCAGAAGAAGCTGATACATGAGTCCATAGGCACTTTAAAGGTATATAAAATTAAGGGAATGGAGCAAAATTTTAAATGAGTGATCCAAAAAGTGCTTCCTCACAAATCCAAGGTGCTCAGCACACACCAGCTCTCTGGGCCAGGCAGGTTAAATGGATGAATGCAAAGTCCCTCTGCCTGTGTTGCATGGGGGGTTTGCCACAGTGTGGGAAAACAGTTCAAACTGAGCCAAGCCCCGTGCCTGAGCAGACATTCCCATGGCCACCAGCACTGCTCCTGCTGCCCTGTGTCCTCAGCACTGCTGTGCCCTGAGCACAGGCAGCTGGGGCTGTTTCTGGGCCAGATCCTGCCAGCAGGACCTGCTCTCTGCCCTGGTCTCCAGATCCCTCAGCACATCTGGCCAGGGCCATGCTGCTTACCAGCCTGAACAAGGATGGGAATGGTTGTCAAAAATGCTTGCTAAGGGTAGCCCATATTCTCAAAGGCCATGAGCCATAGGCTGCTTGCAATGAGTGGCAAAACTGATCTTAGGTAATGGGAAACAGAAGACTTCAGTTGTGAAGGGTGCTGGGGCAAGGAGCAAGACCCCTGTGAACCCACCCTGGGCTGTGTAGCCCAGTCAGTGCGTGGGGCTGGAGCTGTGCTGCTCACCAGCTTAGCCACCAAGGGGGCTGGCAGGAGCCTTTTGTTGCCTCTAAATCCTTCTGCTGTCTCACTTTTCAAAGCCAGCAAAAGAGAAGTGAAGGGCTTGTGGGGAGGGGATTTGCAAGGTATGGAAACACTGTGTTGATGATTTGACAATAACTGTTCTTCAATTACAGCTTCTCCCAGTCCTCTGACCTTCTGGCCCCAGTGCTCATTATGAACAAGGTCTGAGCTGCTCTGAGTTTGAAGGACTGAGTTTGACTCAGGTTTTGTGCTCTGGCAAACTCCCACCGCCTTCAGGACAAGCTTGATTTAATATAAGGACTAAAATCCTTGGGGTTTGGCCTTAGGAGAGTAGTGGATGCAATCAGCTTCTTTGGTCTGACAGCATGAATAAAGGGAGGCTCTGGAGTGCTCAGCATCAGCAGAGATGGCAGATATCATGAGGGAAGATCTGGATCATGGTACTGGTTCCCAGTTCATGGTAACCACCTGTGAAAGAGATGTGGGCAGTACAGTGAAGGGCTCCCCTCCATGTCTTGCAGTGGTTAAAAGTCAAATGAATGGTATCAGTTGGGAGAGCAAAATAACAGTGAGACTATTAGAATGACATTACTGTAAAAAAAATTTCTTTTTCTGCAGTTCTCATTGCTCTGACTCAAAAAGGTAATAGCAGGAATAACAGAGCTTATACTGGGATGATGGAAATTTGTGGAGATGTGAAAAGACTGCTGTATGAAGAGAGAGTGAAAAGATTGGTTCTATTCAATTTAGAAGATAAACAAGAAGAGACATGACAGAGGCACAGTAGGTAACAGATGCTACTGAGAAGGTAAATCCAGAACCACTTTGCCTCTTCTCATGACACCCAAATAAAACAATTGATTAAATGTATAAAAGGCACATTTTGGCAAAAAAAAAAGGGAGAGATTCGAACCCAATCTAAAAGCTTTATTGCAATCATCTGCAGTCCAAGCCAAGTAGCTGGTGAATCTTGAAAAGCAACTACAGCATTTACAGTCTTTCCTGAGTTACCTTAGACATGGCTTTAGGGGCAGCCAAGCTCTCAGGTTTCAGGGCCTAAAAAAAGAAGAATCCAGAGGCTCTATATACATCAATTCTGTTTGCCTGCCTTGGAATTCTTACATTGACTCTAGAAAACCTGAAGCTTTGGTAGGAGACCTTCTACACATTAGACAGACCATGTTTTTGAACTGCTGTGGCAACTATCTTTGTAGAAATTTGGTTTCTGAGGTGAAGGGTTTTCTGCTTTTACAGTACATGCCATATCTAGGTCTGACTCAGAGAAGTACCAACAGAGTGCTGCATTATTCCTGGATAGCTGAGATCAGTTGTGCTCTCACAGCTCTATGGCTGTACTTCACTTCTGCCTACTTTTTTTCTCTAGCATTTTTCAGGAGAACAGCTAATCTCTGAAATTTGGGCCTGCCTTGGGATTTGCACAAACAAATGCAAAGGACAGGTGGGCTGGAGGAAGGGACACCCACTAAGCCTTTTTTTGTTTGAGTACCTTGTGTCTCAGGAATTTATATGGCGTGGCTCTGTCCCTTGGGTGAGCAGTAATGAATGATTTAAACTCACACACTCAGTTTTGCAATTACTAGAGTTTAAGAGATGGTAGGAGTAATGCTGCTCAGCTAATGAGCAGTAACTTGTTTAGGCAGAGAAATTCAGTCTCCATACTGTCTCTATACACCCACATTCTTCTTAGCAGGGCTTTCCATGTGAGTAAAACTTAAAGAAACTTAAGTAAAGCTGTGAGCAGAAATTTTTCTTATTCTCTTTCACTGTGTTGGTGCTCATCCACTGTCTCTTCTTTCATCCAGTATGAAACAAGGCAAGTTGATAGACCTGATTTTGATCACCTGGGCATTATTGGAGTGAATAGCAAACACAGCTGGAGAGATTTTAGTTAAGATGATCAGTCTTTGAGGGATAGGTCTTTGCAAAAGAACAAAATATGAAGAAACAGCTGATTGTATATATAGCTCTGAAAGCTGCATCCAGGAACCACGAGTGGGTGGTCACTTGCTTCTTTGCCTTTTGCAGGAACAAGTCAGGATTACCTGCTAAACCCATTTCAGATGCAACTACTCAGGTCTGGGCTAGCTTAATGGTAAGGAGCTTAAACACCCTTTTCTTTCAACTCTCCCTCTCTGAACATTACAGAATGTAGTGTCTCTCCACACAGTTACTGCTTTATGGCTTGCACAAGTACCTGGTGAGCAGAGGGTTAGTGTTTTACTGCCTGAACTGTGGTAAGCACTGAAGTTTATCTTTACACTTCTGTTTTGTTGAGCACTGTCTGCTGGGAGACACTCTGCTTATTATGTGGTTATATGGTAAATGCCAGTTTTCAAGCTATATGTGCAGAAAAGAGTGCCAGAGAATGAATTCCTGAAAGAAGTTATCAATATTAAGAGAGATTTGTCAGAAATTACTGAAAATATAATCTATTGTGTCCCAGTAAAAAATACTGGGGCAATTTGGTTAAAGTTGTGTTGGTGGGGATTCAAATCTTTGTTTCCGTGATGAGAAGCAGGATTGGCAGTCTCTCTGTGCTGGTAGGTGTGCCAGGGCTGTGGGTGAGCTGGTAGTGGTCTGGCAGAGCTCTGAGGAGTAGGGGATTTTTGGCATCACTGTGGCTCACAGGCTTGGCTTTCCCTGGGCCTTTTGTTTAACAGATGACAGGTTTGCCCTTTAGCTACCCCAGCTCTAGACTCCCGAGTGAAAAACAAAATCCACAGCAAACTCTGAAGTTTTTCAAGTGAACCTTCCCTTGTTTCTGCAGAAGGTTCCCTATGTGAAAATGTCACTGCTTTGTGTGCTGCAGCTGAAGGGTCTTTAGGGCTGCACTGGGTTTCTCAGGACTCTCTGATTGAATTTGACTGGAGTGATGCCCCAGACAATTTTCTGAAAATGCTCAAAACCAATTAATTTGTTTTTCTTAAGCATTTATTGCTTTCATTTGTGCCCATGCTCTCAGCAGGCTTGCAGAGAAAGACCAGATTTGGAAACAGCTTGGCATTGGCTTTTTTGCAAGATGGTGCTGCAGATGGAGCAGGGACCTCGTGAAAACAAGTCCTGCAACCCGCAGTATTTATTGCTTGGGCTCTCTATCTGTAGTGAACTGGGAATGAGAGGGCAGAAATAATGGTGATCAATACAGTTTGGGCTTTTATGTGTACAAGGATGTTGTGTTAGAGTGGCAATAGGATTGGTAGGTGTCAGCTTTAGGCCACACCTGCAACACTGCTTGAAATCCTGGGAACAGCATCCTTACGAAAATATTGACAAACTGCTGAGAAAGTGAGAGAAGCAACGAAGCAATCAGAGCAGAAGGGACCAAATGATGAGAAAGGATTAAAAAAAAGCTAAGTGCCATATCTATGACTTTGCTAGAGGATGATTGATGGGAAACATAGATAAGTTTGAAAGGTGCCTGAATTAAAAAAAAAAAAGAGTGAGAGAATAGTTAGGACAGTACAAGAAGGTATAACTAAGAATGATGGGGTGAAATTAAGCAAGAGAAAATTTAAGGTGAATCTTAGGAAAAAAATCATTACTGAAAAATATTAGGCTGCTGAGCGATGGTCCGTGGGGAGCAGTGCAAACTGCTGCCTCTATATTGTTTAGCCTGGGCAGAATGTTGTCAGGCTTGCAGCCAAGGAAGCTGCAGGAGCAGGAAACTGAAGCATTCACACTTTTATCAGGGCTTTTATGGCTTCATGTGCAACATTTACAGGTGTGATTTGGTTAAAACTATTGCATCAGAGCATCTTGGACCACCCATCCCTGCTGAAATTGGTGAAAGTGAGATGCATAAATACCTCATGCAGACTTTGACCTGAAGGGCTTGATACCCGTTATGGGTGAGGATGACAACAGCAATGTGTCTTGTACCAAAATGCACCACCAGAACCAACCCTGAGCAGTGGGAGCCCTGGCAGGATGCAGGGCATGCTCTGCTGTGTTGTGTTGTTCTCTGCCCTGGCAGTGGCACCCAGGGCATCTCCAGAGCTCTGCTGGCTGGGCAGCCTGGACCACTGGGCTTGGCCACTGCCCAGCCTCTCCAGCCCACACGTGCAGTGCCCTGGAGGTGCACTGCTGTGGCTTTAGACACAGAAGAGTTTTCCAGGAAACAGCAGCTGTTTTAATTCAGCCAGAGAGAAGGAAAGCCTTCCTCCTCAGGTGGTGGCCCTGTCTGTGAAATGAGTTTGCATTTGGTGCATTTCAAGCATGACTTGCATCTTCTGGGTCTGCTGTGACCTCAGGGTGTAAACAGAGGAAAAACTTGTTTGTGGGTACCAAAAGACAATAGGGAAGGACAGGCTGTAGGTTTGCCAAAATTGTCAGGACCTGTCTGGAAACAGACCTTTTAGGGACACATCAAAAATCAGTGCTGGAAAATGGAAGACATCTGAGGATTTGGGGTGGCTTTGGAGATAGCTGGCAGGTTGATGGCAATATGAGGACTTCAGCTCTCATAAAGGTGAGATAAGCAAGCACTCGATTAAGAACAGCAAGTCACCTGGGTCTGGGTGGCCAGAAGTCCTGCTGGTGATGAGATGGCATATTTCTTTGTCATGTGGGGCTTCTGCAGCACTCACTTGGCATTTGGGAGGGAGAAAAATAGAAAATAAGCCTTGAAGGAAGCAAACCCAACCATTTACCTCTCTTTGCTCCACAATGTTTTTTACTGTTTTCAGAGTTCTGCCTCTGTTTTATAACAATTTGAAATAGTTTTGAGGTATTTTTTTTTCCAGTATTGCTGCCCTTTGCCTTTTATTCTGTATATTCACTACTCCCTATCCAAAGAAATTCTGACTAAATTCCTTGAGGGTCTGACCCTTCCCTTAGCTTTAGTTTATGCTCCCTTGTTCTTGTGTTTGACATAAGCTCAAACAGCCTTGTAAAATCTCATTTCTCTTCCCTTCAGGATTGTATATTCTTCTAGGAAATATTTCCCCCACCCTCCTCTATCCTGCGTCTTCCTAGAAAAGTGTTTCTATTTTGGTAAATGTTTTGTTCAGTTAATTTTTAGAGTTCTGGATTCTTTTGTCACTCAATCCATTACTGTCTCCATTACATGTTTCTGTTCTACACTGAGTTTTAGTTATAAGATAAGCTCCACTCTTTTTTTGTTGTTGTTTGTTTGTTTGTTTATCCAGCACTCCATCTTATTTGCTTTGCATTGTCCTAATTTTTCTCTTCAGCAGTTCAGTACAGGGCTAAGCAAACCACAGGCTGATTGCATCACATTTTCTTTTCAGAAAGGTGCATTCTGGTCTAGGTGTGTTGCTGCTCACCATGGAAGATATAGTATGCTTAATTCAGCACAATGATTCTATACAAAATCCTGAGTTACAAAAACCATTCATGGAAATAGGAAACTAACTTTTGTAAAATCTATTTGACTCTATTTTTTTTTTTTGTTAATAATTATAATTTTGAGCCCATATATTAAACTAGTACTGAAGACTGCCCTACTGTCTGTAATACAACACAAATTACAGTAAAGACCTGTTTTAAAAATAAACAGTGCTAGGTAGAACACTGCTGAATCCACATGAACATGCTACTGCAGATAGCTTAAAATGAAGAGGAATTTGGCAAGAAGAAAGCTGATTAAGAAGGGAAAGAAAATTTACAGTGAAACCTGTGTGCTGGTCATACAGAGGAGCTGCAAGCTCCAGCAACACACGTCTCAAACAGCTTACACTGCTTTGCAGAACACAATCTTCCAGTTCCTTCTCCCTGGAGTGTGCCATTAGCCTTGGTCTTCCATTAACTTCCTTGGTAACTTCTTAAAAGAACTCTCCAGAGATGAACACGTTTCTGGAGGACAAATACCAGCTTGAAGAAATTGAACAAATGAGTAATTTTAGTGCGAAGCAATTTTGCTGTTTGTCTTTTTTATTTTAACTTCAGTCAGGGAATAGAAAATCTGCTATCTTATGTTCTCTGAAATATGGAACAGATATCAATCTCAAAACCTCATCATTAGTTTACATGATGCACCAACCAGGAATTGAAAGAAACCAATTGTAAGCTCTATCAGCCTTAGTATTTGTGATGGATGTTATTTCTAAAATGGGATATTTTTTGCTAAAATTCTGACTGTGAACTTTATATGCTTTCTAGCCTTTGGGCTGTCTAAAGAATTCTCTCAAAATTAAATGCAAAATTCAGCACAGGCTTTTTTTCCAGACATGGGTATCTCCAGGAATAAACTTGACAAATAATGTAGCCCACATCTTAAATAATTCTTTTCCTTTATTCAAAAGAAGTACAACTAGAGACAGAGCAAAACCACCTCATCTCTTCAAGCAATAGTTTCTAAGTATTGCACAGCATTTTCTAGCAAACATTGTCAAATTACAGACTCCTACAGTAGTAAAGAGTTTTAAAAAATTGTTATAATCTGAAATGTATCACAATATTTTGTATCTTGAGCAAAGTTACGAGTTCCAGGGTTCCTGCTGGCACAGCTCAAACATAGTTTTGTGAAAAGATAATGATGTTTTAGTGTGATTTGGCTTCAGGACAGCTTTGCCTGAGCCAGCTCTGTGGCAGTTCCCTCCGTGCATTCCTGGGCTTGCTCCTGCAAAGGCCCATGCCGTGTTTTGGGAGCACAAGGCTGTGTGTCTGGTCCCTGTGGCTGGCACCGAGAGCCTTGGTCCTCTGCCGGGAGCTGGTTTGTTTTGCTGCCCGAGGCCAGGGCTTTCCCTGTGGCATTCCACATGGAGTGCAATGCCTGCCCCAGAGCCTTCACAGAGCCAGCCCTGCCCCTGCCTCCTGCAGCAAAGAACCCCGGGGCTTCCATGCAGCCAGGGCTGTACCAGGCTGCTCTTTGGTGGGTGCTGAGGTGCCCCTGCTCACCTCCTGCTCTGCCAGTGGCCACTGTTCAGAACCTGATGTCTCACTCCAAAACGCAGCCACATGCACAGATACACACAGGTACACTGATACACATACCTGCACCTGCACCTGCATACTTCTGATCTCCTCGTGAGACAGACACTCCAGGACGTGTGTCCTGCCCAATTCAGGACCTGTAGGCACAGAGGTGGTGTGTGTCAGGCCTCAGAGGTGGGATCAGGACTCAGATAAGGAAACTTCCCAGCAGTGGAACCAGATTTAGGGGATATCCCAGCCAAGTCCCCTTGCTCTCTCCAGATCCCAAGTTAAAACAAATGAAGCCAGATGGCCAACTACTATGAAAGCTGTTTAGCTCCCTGACTTTTGTTTTTATGTTATGCTGTGATGATGTGAAGATGTGTCAGGGTGTCAGTCAGCATAGGGCCTGCCAAAAAAATGAAGGAGAACAGTTCTGGGTAGAGGGAACAAAACCTGGCACAGACTGTGTTCGTACCCTCCATCAGTAAAGTGGTCTCTTCTTTGCCTGGGTGGTTTTACATAATAGAGCAAAATAAAATGAACGTACAAGGATCAAAATTGTCCTTTAGCAAAGCCTTTCCGAATCAATAGGTTCCCAAATTGTTAAGTTGGGAATCGTGGTGGTTTGTGAGGTGATGTTTGTATTCTGGAGCATAGGGCATTCTCCTCCCATTACCTCTCAATGTAAAAAATAGGGATCCAAAAAGACCTTACAATTAGTAGGATAAGAGGAAAACTGATAGCATTTATAGCTGAGTACAACATGTTTTATTTCATATAAAGGAAGTTTGCATGACCAAGGAAATTTTTCTTCAATTCTACTTTTCATATTTTTTGTTTAAAGAGAAAAGGATTTTGTTTTATTTTACAGCTAGCCAATACAGAGTCAAAAAGTAGTTTGACATTCAGAAGAAACCACTTGGTTAAAGGAAGAAAATGTAAAGAAATCCCATGTCTCCAAATAAAATTGTCTCTGTGTCAGCCATCTGTGGGGGACAAGAAGATTTCTATTCCTGAGTGTTTCATCCCGAATATATATTTCATCCTGAATATCAAGATGATCATTGCTATCTAATTTTTCAGGAAAGAGTGTGTTTATTTTTTTAATTCACATACAGAAATCAGGAACATACTATCTAGGATCAAACTCTGAAAACTTTCCCGTAAAAACAGCTCTCATGATGAACAAGGCTGAGTTAGGGTATTTTTGCTTTGCTATTTGCAATTCACCCAGCACATGGAGATTTCCAACAAAGCTGATTACCTAGGCATTGTAAGTGTACCTTGCCAGCTCCATGCTGGATAGCCCCAGCAGACATCCCCCTCTGGATGGGAGGGGATATCTCCTTGCTGCATGGTACAAAAACTGCTGTTGGTTTTATTGTTTGATGCAGGCAAAAATTTAGCTTTGTGGTGAGGAGATAAAATGACAGTTGTGACTGTGACCGGTGTGCTACCCCAGCTGTACAGAAAAGACAGACTTAGCATGTTTCCAGCATCCTCTAGGCCCTTTCAGCACTTCAAAGAAAACAGATGCAAATATGATGGCTTTCATATAAGGCTTTGCTTTTGTGTTGCAGCTGGATTTTGTGGTTTTATAGTGTGTACACCACATTAGAGTCCTCTGCATTCCACAATAATAATTTTTGTCTTTATCACTGTGCAGCTATCACATAATCTAGGAGCTTAGCTGAGCTCTTGCAATAGGGTATATTTTATTGACAATCAAAACCTATATCTTGGCGTTGTGGCAGGAGCTGATCTTTGCCTTGCAGTTTATTGGGCAATATTCAAGTTGTTCAAACAGCTCTGTAGATATTCTGGATACTTTACGGACAGATATAACACCAGGCTCTGCCCCAAGGAATTTACACTCAAAATTCAAAGTGGCACAGGAGCAGAAGAGAAAGCAGATGATGTCTGGAAGGAAGACTGGGAGTAAATCATCAGCCTGTAGAGCAGCATTAACGTCTGCATTCTGAATATTAAAGCCACGGAAAAATGCCGCTCTTTTTGTAGATTGTGTTCTTCTTTTCTCATTAAATATTCAGTTTTGCAGTGATGCTAATGTGTAAGCACTATGAGACCATGTAGGGAGCAGTTGCTGGAGGTCTGAAGTCACAGGTCAGGGTACTAATGACAGCATGCTGCACCAGCCAAGCAGCCACGGGGTACCAGGCACAAGGCAGCAGCAGTGCCCTGAGCAGGCTGCTACCACATGGCTTCCACACAGCCAAATTCACCGCAGGAGGCCATGCCAAGCCTTCCGGTCAGCCTGCTGTACAAAAGAGTTTTCTCTTTGTCACCAAACAGTCCTAAGGATGCAGTCCAGCACAGTAGGGCTGTAATCTTGTTTATTCTCTGCAGACACTAAAAGGCTCTCTAAAAGCCTTGGAGATCATCACACCCTTGTTATCTTAGCAGGTATGTGCCTTGTAATCTCGCTGTGCTAATTGTTGAGAAAATGTGCTTGGTAGCCTACACCGGCAGAATCCCAATTGCCAAGGTAATTAATAGTGTTACAGACTTCAAGGCCATAATGCTCATCAGTTATTAATTAGCAATTCATTTTGCTGAATAAATAATACTTATGATTGATGATGGAACTTGTAATTGGGCACTAGTAGTGTTCCTCGAGGGAACAGCTTCTCTGCCAGTATTGACTATGACAGTAGCAGCTCAGAAACCCAAGATCATTTAAGAAAATCTACTCTAAACAACTGTGACACAATGAAGGCATTTACATTGAGTGTTGTTGGAAACATAGAGCTTAAACATTGGAGACTTGCCTATGCCAGCCAAATGCCACTATTTTTGTCTCTTTTTCTTGTATGTTCCTTCACTTTAAGCACTGCCTCCTTATAAGGAAATTTCCTATATAATTTAATGGCATGCATTACATTGTCTTTATGAGCTTTCATATGCATTTTTCACAAATTCAGAAGATAGTATAATAAAGGAAATACTTCCCCGAGCACAATAACCAATTTGAAAGAAATTTGTTCAGATTAATCTATTTCAGATTAATAGATTGTGGAAATCACTTGTATTTTATATTAGTTGGCACTACCTTTTGACACAAAGGAAATAGAACTTATAACCTCCAAACTTATAACCTCCACCCCCATGATGGAAGGAGAAGCTGGTAAATAAAGCAATAAGCTGTTAGTTTTAACTGGTTAGTCAACAAAGACAAGTATGGGAGGTCAGCTGCTGACCAGATGCTGCCTTCAATTAATATTCCAACCCTAAAAGACATTTATCGAGAGCAGAGCAGCTGAGTGATAAAAGCAACCCACAAAAGATATTTTAAAGCATTTATAATGACTAAATTGCTTGAAATAAATTAGCCCTGAAAATAAACATATTTTGTACAGCCTATGTAAACCAAATTTCTTCTCCCTGTAAATTGCTTGGACTAAGTGGGAGTTTGTGTTTGACAAGAGCATACATTTGCTTCATTACTACATGCAGGTTATTTTTTTTTCCCCCCTTGAAAAGGGTTAATAAACTATAAGATATCATTGCTAAGTAAATAAGTCCTGCACCCTTTTAAGGGAGGAAGATGCTGCTGGAGAACAAGTTAAAAAAGAAATGCGGAGCCTGTGTTGTAATGCTAACAGGCAATTAACAAACTCATGGGTGTTAATTATCTTCATACTGTATCATGTTCAATTAGCTCAGCCCCTGCAACAAAGGCAACCATGAGCAATTGCTTTGATAGGCGTACAGTACTTCATTTGTAGTTAATCGGTTTAAGCCTTGCAGTTGCTAGGCTACACCAGTCTCCAGAGGTAAAAAGCTGCACAGATGCACTATGTTTAAATGACTACAGAGAACTGTTTAAACTCAAACCATGTATAACTCTTTATTGATTTTTCAGAGAAGATCTCAGCTCTGATGATAAGGTTTTGATATATTTTCCTGCTACTGCCGGTTCCTTGGAGTATTGCAGAAAAAATCTGTCAATATGCTTCTATTATGATCTCTTGATCTGTGGCTATAAAAACCTTTAGCTGCAGCCCTTATTATAAAATAATGGAAGAAGCGATATTTGATTTTTTTTCCCTTCTTTTTCATCCTCCCACTCCATAATACATGGAGATTTTTTTTCCCCCTAGTGCCTCTAAAACAAAATTAAAGTATGTTCCTTCCGTATTTCTGTATTAGAATAATACAGAAGAATTTCTATCACTAATTAATTTGATTGACTCTCAGCAGGAAAGGATCAGCTGTAGCATCATGAACTTTAACAATAACTACCAACTGATGGGCATTTCACATCAATAAGACCATCACTAGCCTCCCTCACCTGACACCAGGCAGGGAATGAGCAATAACCACCCCCTGCAGATGCACTGCTTAGCTCTTTCTGCCCGATTAGCAATTTATAATGGTGATCAAGAAACAGTCAGCAGCAAATCAAGACAACTGTCTGACTGCCTGTTTAATTGGCCTTGTTTGCTTTTTGATAAATGGCTCATGACTGCTATAGGCCTCCGTATTTTGACTTTTAATAGGCCACTGTGATTAGACTACCAACAGATACTAGGTCAAAGCTGAGGGAAGGTGCAAAAAATGTTAATTAATATCAATAATAGGCAATTATTAGTTAGACAGAAGGACCTACTAGCTGCGTGCTCTAATGACTCAGAGCTAACTTGAAGGGAAACAGTGCCAAATTAGCATAACTGTGTATGCAGGCTGCATTGTGGATCCTAGCAAACATCTGTTATGTAATTCAGACAGAATTCTTCCTTTTTGCATGATGCTCACAAAATTATCAATTCTTTTCAGTCATTTCAAGACACTAATGATACCGTGGGGGTTACTGACCTCACAGCTGGGTTTTGTGTCCGCCCTTTGTGTCAAGAGCTAAATTGCAAAAGTTAATAATTTAGGTGTGGTTTTCTAGATCTCTAAGTTAGTAACTCCAGTATAAAGGTCACCAATACTCTAATTAGAGGAATACATGCTGAACAATCATGTTAGTCCAAGTGTTGCTCTCACTACAAATAACTTTTCCCCCACTTTGTCTCTTTTAGGAAAACAAGCATGCAAAACAAGAATGGGTACTGAAATATTTGTGTGTCTGCTATTGCCAGTCTGCTGAATAGACATGATGTAATGCAATGGCATATGATGAGAAAGTCAAAATTCTTACATATGGGGATGACACAGAGAAGAAAAGGAGCTCCTTTGACTCTCCAATGGGTCTCCTTTTCTATGGTGGTTTCCGGGATGCTGGGTGTGTCACCCTCAGTGCAAACAAGGAACAGACAAAGCACACCCAAGGGCACTGGTAGCACCTCACTTACAAGAAGTGTTTTAAGTAAGCTTTATATAGAAGGGCAATGGCCCTAGATTTTAGGGCATCCTTTATTCTTGCAAGCTTAAACTCTAAGAGATGAACTCCTGTGATGGTGAGGTTAGAGGAGACTTGATTAGTTAGTTGAGAGTGCATTAGCTGAGAGTGCATTACCTTGTAACTAGTTTAGGGATTTTTTTCTCATCACTGAAATGGTCAGAAAACCTTTATAGTAAGGAGTTACTGACAATCAAGCTCTGATACAGCTTTACTCTGGGTATTTCTAAGGCAACTGCAGTGCCCATCTATATGGCTGTGACACTGATGGGAATTTGGTCATGACTGAAGAAGACACATTGATGCAAACAGAATCAAGGTTCCTCTATCAAGCCCAAAAGAAATATCTGTGACTGAAGGCTCAGGAAAGTGCTGCAGTCTCTGTAAAGGCTTGTCCTGATGGAGGTGGAAAAACAATCTCCTGTAAAGAGCCATGATAACATATATCGAAGAGCCCCCTCA
>VZTR01013440.1:610453-624178 GCA_013400775.1 Chaetops frenatus | reverse complement strand
TTTATAATTTTGTATCTATATATCCTTATCCAGATGTAAAATCAGCAAGTGTCACTGATCCCTGATTTGCCTGGTCAGTAACATATGCAGGGCCAAGATCAGGTTGATGGACTGTCTGCTTTGGACAGAGTCTGGCTCTTGGGACCCCTACCCTGGTACATGTTACAACAGTTTGAAGCAAGAAATGACTGTGCAGAGTTTTTTTTTTTTGAGTATTTCAAACTTATTATAGGACTTATATTCTAAAACTAATGGAAAAGACGGGCTTTCACTGGCTGACAGGATGAGAGGTGTGCTGTTTGAGATGTCTTAAAAACAATATTTGGGAAAGTGAACATGCTTCTGGCATGTCTTCTCTTGTAGGATTCAGATGTCAGGCTGCTGAGAACCTGCAGTGCTGACTGACAGAGGAGGGAAAGAAGTGTTTTGGCTCCCTCCTATCCAGAGAGAGGAAAATGCAGGATCTGGGAGAGGACTGGCCACTGCTTGTAGGCTTGGACCAAGAGCTATCTGTTACTCTGTGTGGGATGTACCTTGGATGAGGGCAGATGGCACGTAGAATAATAGCAGAATTACAGCTCTGGAAGCAAAAGTTGGGTAGTGGGTGTTGTCTAGTGCCTCCTCCCCCTCCTCACCTGCTCCTCTCTCCCTTGAACTTGAGCGTGCCGGGTAGAGACTGCTCTTGGCTTCCAAAACTTGCAGGGAGCATAAATGCTTACATTGCTAATTTTTTTTTCTTCTGACTGGTCTCTTATTCAATAGCTCCCTTTCTAGGGTGCCACGGACTTTTGTAGTGCTGCAGTTTGGCAGGCACTGCTGTGTGAAGGTGTCTTGGCTTCTGCTTGGCAACCACAAGCCTGCAAGAGCTCACCTCACCAGGAGTAAAAGGGAATCACAGTAGGCACAGGCACACGTGACCTCTGCTTGGTATGATGGATGTTCCATACTGCGTTGTTTATTTGCTGTAGAAAAGGACACAGAGGCCTCAGAGCAGATTTATGAGATAATACTGTGGTGAAAATACCTGTCCTGAGTAATATACCTTATACTTGAGTGTAAGAACTAAACAAACAGGGTGAGGTGTTTCCTCTTCATAGCTGGAAGCAGAACAAGTGACTGAGGCAGGACCTGTTCTCTTTCTGAGCTCCAGCCCCAAGCCTCAGCCACAGGACTGTCCCCCTAAATACATCAAAAACTTCCTATAGTATTTTAAGTAAGCAATGTTTATGGGCACATATATAACCTATAATCATATTGGTTTTCTACTGACATGCACAGCCTTTTTTTTTTTTTGTATTTACAACAAACTGAGAATGAAAGATGTGACTTCAAAGAATTATCTCCTCACCTAGAATCATCTTCATTTTTGATTTTACACTGAGGAGTGGGAACAGTGGGAATCATAAGAAAACATATCAGTTAAGTGTTCCAGGCAGCAGAGGCAACTTTTCATCTCCTAAGGAAGATATTTTACTGCTCATCTATCTACTCAAGTTTCACTTATAGGAAGAGAGAATTACTTTGGACTTCCAGTTTTGTAGCCAAAATGAACATTGTGATGCTTATCAGCTTAAGGAGTCATACATATTAGTACTTAAATTTTGAAATTCTAGTTGATGCAAAATAGAACCATCATAGAGGTACACTGAAAAATGATCATTTTTCCACAGACAAGTCTCTATGATAAGTTTCAAAAAGAAAAGGTGAATAAAGATGTAAAGTCTGCTACAGAGTATTTACATGCTTCATACAATTTGTGATATTTTTTTTTTAGCTGTGACTGTCATGTTATTACAAATCTTACTGTTTAAGCACAAAATTACCAGAATTCAGTAAGTTACGACTATTTCAGGCTAGGCTGTTCCATCTTTTAAAAAGAAAAGAAATTATATCATTTACAGCTGAAAATCCTCTTTTTTTTAAATGTACATGGAATATTTGAAGGCATCTGACAGAGTGAAAGATTTTTTTTAAATTCTAAACTTCTATTTAGACAGGATTTGTCTTGAAAGTAATTTGTTTAATATACCAGAGTTTTGAAATCTTAAGGGCATTTAACTTCAGTTCAGTATCTCTCTCTTAAGCATTCTTGATATCTAGAGATTTAAACATTAGTCTGGAGGAAGAAAACAAAACCAGAAGCCTCCTTCTGTAGTGTATATACCCTGATTGACCTTTCTCTATTCTCATTTATTTTGCATAAATTATTTTACTAACCTCATTAGGGAAAGAGTTGTGAAAATGTATAGTTTATACACATGGAAGCATTGCACTGAAAACCACGCATGATACAACACATTTTGGTACATAAGGACTGTTGTCTGAAGAGCTGTGGGAGGTTTTATTTTCAGTAGAATAATCTGGCCCAGCTGTTAGGTGTATTCTTTTGCTTTCCAGTTCCCTTGAATTATGTGAAGTGAGTTTTAGAGTGCACAGAGAAGTCTCTTTCTATCTTCAGGTCTCCAAAAAGCTGGAGAACCAGAGCCCTGTGCTGGAATATTGCACCTCTCTTATGAGGTCTTGTCCTTCCAGGTCAATTCTGACTAAACCTTTTCTGAGATGCTCTGAAAGGACCCATTCCCTTCATCACACTTAACCCCAGGATGTTATTTTTGGGTTAACAAGGACTCTAGAACATATATATTCCAGAACATACATAGTAATATAAGACTTTTGTCCTCGCACCACCATCAGTTTCCTTCTAAACAATCTCTTGTGAATGCTCTGGTGACAAGGTTATAGAAAAGCGTAGGAAATTATTGTCTCCTTTGAAAAAGGAGTTTGAGAAGTTGATTCTGATGTGAAACAGGAAGAACTCTGCAATTCATAAAATCATTTGAAGTATGAGAAAAGTACTTGCAGTTAGCTCTACTAACTGTCAGAAATGGAGGAGTTTACTATGTAGGTCAGATTGCCATCTTCCTATGAACTCTAAATTATTGGCCATTGATACCTGTGACAGTGAATTTCTATGCTAGATGGATGTATTTGCAAAACTTTGAGCCTAGACCAGAAATTTTGACTGAATGTAAGAGGCTGCAATTAGCTCTGAAAAAATAGTTGTTATCTGAAGATTGTCAATGTTTTCCATATTAAATATGTTTTTATTGTATGAAACAGTTCAATGGAAAAAATAGAGTAAACTGCAGTCTTTATCTTGAAGAGTTTATATTCTTGCATTATGGAGCACAAATGTGTTCAAAGTTCATCCAGTGAGCTCAGCACAGCATAGAAGCTGCATGTGACACTGGAAATAATGAACATCTCTATTGCAAGACCTCCCACACCAAAACTTGGTTTGAAAGTTCTTTGGCTTAGTTTTTATAAAAATAGAATCACAGAATCGTTAGGGTTGGAAGGCACCTCTGCAGATCAGTCACTCCAACCCACCAAGTATTGAAATGCAGCCCTGAGAATTTTTGTGTGTTTGTTTGTTGTAAGAGACACGTCAAACACCTAACATCCAACAGGTTCAATTCAGGAAGCTTGAACTTCTTGTCTTCAGACTTTGCTTCATGTGTGGCTTTTAAACATTCAGGTCTCTTCTGGAAAGCTGTAAGCCTTGGAAAGTTGGTAGTGCATATCCCAGTTCTACAAATAGGAATGTAAAGTGGGTTTGTCTGGTTTTGTTTGAGCAACATCAGAAGAGTCCCTTGTCTTTCCAAAACAATATTCCATGTGCTTTTCATGGTCTCTTGAATGAGATTTTGACTATTGCATACATAAAGTGAGAAAGTGTATCTTTTTATCACTATTATTAAAATGTATGTCAAGTTATTTAAGGATTTAATTTTTAAGATCTATGACTTTATAAGACTTCCATTTTATTACCTTTATTTTTAACCAATAGAGAACACTTTATCACAAGCTGTCATTTCAAAGCACTGGGTTGAGATTTGGTAAAAGATGTCTCTATCTCCCCTGTTTTGCACAGTCTGCTCATAGGCTGCATGTTACCCCACCTCCTTGATAAGATAATAGTATGGGTCTAGGTCATTATTGCTTTTGTCAAGATAATGGATTAAAAAAAATCCCCCAGAGATTTGTAGTAGTAGTCATTTGTGATCAAAACACAGGTTCCACAGTCTTAGAACAACAGAATCCATGAAAAATAGTTTTGATTTCCTGGAGCCATAACAACCAGTCCTGTTAGTACTTTGCCTTGTGTTTAGCAGGTTTGGTATGGCAAGCTTTGCAGACATTCTGCTCCTCTTTTTGTGCTGTGCTGATGGAAAGGTCTCTCTCTTTCTATGCTTGCCTGATTCTTAAACATTACTGCCCAGAACATAAGTACTAGAGATTTGAGAATGTAGGTGGCATGATGTGAGTATAGAGTTTGGAATATTAGCTGTAGAGTACTGAAATAAAAACCTGAACCCAGCTACAGAAGAAGAAATTAGGGCATGGTTCTGGTTGTTAAGGTTAGAGAGGGGTTAAATTAAAGCCCTCTAAATTCAGAATAAATACAAATCTCCCCCTTTCTTAATTTTTTCCTATTGAAATTATCTGGAGACTTAAATTAAAATTTAACAATTAAAAGATCTTTCAAGGCATAATGTATTTCAACAAAATAATCTTCATCTCAAATAACATTGGAAAGCTCTTAAATTAACAATTTCAAGTGCATTGCTCTCATATATTTTAGGTGATATGTACCTTTTGTCACAGATAAATTATCAAATAGTAAAGTGTCAGAGGAGAAAGCTCTCTTTATATTAAGTAATGGTCTCAGAACTTTGTACTAGAATTTATGGTTATGTCCTGTGAAGAAAGTACAGAATTTCAAATGCTACTAACATGAAAAATACAGTCCTGCAAAGATTAAAAAAACAAAATGGGAAAAGGAAAATAAATTACCTAGGAAGCATTTGAAGCCAAGTAGCCCACTGTACCTTTTTTCTTCCCAAACAATGTGTTACCTCTGTATAATGATTATATCATCTTTATGTATTTTATCATTCCTAATGAAAAAAAAAAGAAAAAACTGTAGGAACAAAATGAGAGTTCTTGATACTTGGAGATTTATTTTTGACTGGATTAACATGGAAACAATGGCCTTTAGGGGGACTTCTTGGCTGGATTAACATAGAAACAGTGGCCTTTAGGGGGGCTGTTGAGGTTGCACGGCTGTCCTCAGACCGAGTCCTGTGCTGTGAACTCAGATGCACAGGATGCTCTTGGGAGGAAAGTAAAAATTCTGCTCTCATCTAAGCCGAAATCCTGCAAGACTCATTCAAAACAAAATCCTTCAAGTGTATCCATTTAATCTGTGAGACCAGATACAAGATTAATTTGAATGTGCTGCTAATCTATAGATCTCAGAACACCAGAGCTTCTCATAGGGACTGCCTAATATGCTGCCTGCCATAGTGATGCTCACACAGCTCCTCATCTGAAGAGACTTGAGCATCTGTGCTCTGCAGATCAGCCTTGCCCAGAGGCTTAAAACTGCTTTAATTTTGTTTTAGACCCAGAGCACACAAGACTGAGTGCCTGGACATACTTTCAACATACCTCAACTTTTCCTTTGGACTGTCTGTGAGCAGCTAGAGCAGGAAAGCCATTCTGGTTTCCTAGCATATATACTCTCCTATGAGACAGTAATTAAAGTCACTGCTGTGAGAAGGAAAGGTCTCTCGTGCAACTTCTTGAGAATTTTCATCTTGTCATCCAAAACCTTTCTTAAGCAAAATTACACCTAGTTAAAAAGTTACACTTGAAGGGAAGCAGAAAAGCTTCCCCTTAATGTGCAGTTAGGTGGGATCAAACTTAGAAGAGTGGATGTCTATCTGGATTGCCTGATAACCAATTATATTCACATAAAAAACCCACAAACAGCTGAGTGAATTAAATGATACTGCTTTTTGGTTTTCTGGGAGAAGAATATTCTCCTCTTGGCCAGCCCAAAGCAGTCTACTTCTCCTATAATCTTCATGTCTTATGTTTATATTTTAAATTCTTTTCAAAATTCAGCTGTATTTTTGAAAATTAATCCTTGTTTAATGTTCTTTCGAAGTCTTTTTCTGAATGGAGTTCAGATGAAGGACACAAGCAAATGCAGCACCATCACTCAGCAGCTGGGTGAAGACTGCAGGTTTCCAAGCCAAATGGAATGAAACCGCTGATTCTATCATCTTAGGGGGAAAAAAAGCCAGTAGCACTTTGGTCTTAGCCTTTATTATTTTACTTATAAAATCTATGCTCAAGATAAACCCAGTAATTTCTCTGTGAACACAGAGGACCCCAGACCTTACGTGGAAGGGCAGGCAGGGCACCTCGTAGCCCGGTCAGCGTGCTGCTGGTCCCCAGGGCCTGCCACAAGAACAGGTCTATTCCACTTTGCTCATAGAGGAATCATCTTCTGAGATGGCCTTGGGTGAAAGGCTCATCACTAAGGACAAGCACCTCCCAGATGTTATATGGACCTGGTGGCCTGCTTATCTGTTTTTATATATGTTCTTCTCCTTGCACTTGGTTAGGCATTTTTGGCTTCCCAGGCTCTGAGATTGGAATGAGACCGTAACTTAGGCTTTAACACCATCTCCGTTTGTACCTTACAGCCCTTTTCCACTGTATGTCATCTCTGTACTAAATAAAAATAAACTGTATGTTAAGGATGTCATAAAATCTGCTGGTACATCCATAATTTGTGCATCCAGCCACAGATTGTGTTATAAATAATTGTTCGTCACTAGGCTCTATTTTCGGCAGTCAGGCTGCAGCTCTATCTTTCCTCAGGAATTGTTCACCACATTAAAAATTACCACATGGTTAACTAATGTTCTGCTTAGCATTTTTGCAAAGAGTAATTGACACAGATGCACAATCAATGCTGTCTATACCAACTCAAATTTAGCTGTTTCAGCTCTCATTAATGCAAAAAAATTGCATGAAATGCTATATTCTCATGGTGAAAAGTTTAATAAATGAAGCACAGTTCTGCTTTTCTGTCTTTTCTGTTATGCAAAATAAGTGAGGATGTGTCTTTGGAGTAGCGAGGTGTTTTTTGATGGGGGAGGTTTAGTTAAAGAAAGCTTTGGATGGGCCAAATACATGACCAAATTTTCAATTAATTCCCAGGATTTCTTGTTATCAATACAACTTAGTCGTCAAATTTGAATTCCATTCCTTAGTTGTAATGGTTAGTATATTTTAAAACTGGAGAAGCTTAATTGTGACATATGAAAGTCCTTATTTAGGGTAGATTTTTAATTTGATTGCTGTCTACCCTGCTGTGTAAATAGTCTCTTGGGTGTGGATTTTTAAGAGTGTGTGTTCTCCTCTACATTTCACTGTGTGACAATTCCTCTTTACCCATCCTCTCCATCCTCTGAGCAAGCCAAGAGCAGACAATAGATACATACTAATGGAGCTGTGTACTTGCCATCTGTAGGAGCAGCTGCTCTCCTGCATCTGTACAATATGTTGGAACTGAGAGCTTCACTAATCTGCATAATAAGGAGAAGGCTTATCCCACTCTAGCTAATAATCGCAAGCAATCGATGCACTTCATTCCCCCACTGTAGAACACTACAAAGTTTCAATATGTTTGCATATTCTCCAGATATACAGAGGTCAAGCAAAGGAATGGACTGCTCATTCTGCCTTGAGCAACGAAGAAAATTCCATTCTCTGTCATTTGTGAAACTCTTATCAACAACTCCCCATTACTGTATTCTTATTTTGCCATTCAAATAGAAAATAAAAAAAACTTCGAGATCCAAATTAAAATATCAGTACATCCAACCATGCACATCCTTTAAGCTGTCTGTAGTGCTGAGTGCTTTGGGTTTGTACTGTGACCTCTTTCTCTAGCCTTGACCCCTATGAAAACACGGAATTAGCTAACATAGAATTTCCCCACCCTGTGTGCTATGAACATAATCCATACAGAGGAGTAAGAGTCATTAATTTCTTTTGCTACTAGAACGTCAGATACAAACACTGATGGAAGATTATACCAATGCTCTTCTCCTAACTGTTGTGCACATTGAGGATGAATTTGAAATTCATGGCCATTTCAGAATGGAAATTTGGTTCATGATGCCCATGGAGGCAGAAAAGGCTGTAATGCTGTATTACACTGAGGAGCAACAGAATGAGAAAGAAAATAGGCCAAGAGCAAGTGATAAGCAGTATTTATTTTCATTTGATTTACAACATCAGGGTGAAATGTGTATCTCATCTCTCCCAGCATCCTGCAGGCAGCAAGGTTGAACATAGAAAAATGATGAGAAAAATTCCATGTAGAAAATACAAAAGTAAAATTTGAAGGTAAATATATGAAAACCTGTTACAAATGCATCAAAAATAAAAGCTGTTCTCTGATTTCTTAGGAACTGGTTGTAACTGTATGTTTTCTAATATTGATAATTTGCTCTAGATGAAACGAAACAGACAATTCTGAAAGAAAACTGAGTGCAGTAGCATTGACAATGTTGGAGTAATGTTCATTTAGTCTGGAACAAGTTTACTTTCCCGGCAGCAGCAGGAGCTGTAGCTAGCAGCCCATGGAAGGTGGCAAACAGGTCTTCCTTCCCTCTCTCCTGGAGGAGAATTTTAACAGTTCTCGCAGTGACTCCCTGGCTCCTTCCCAGCCATTCCAATGTATTTATGGAGCACAGCAACTGGGGTAACAACTGGCCCAAAACTAGTGCCTATATTAATGTATGAACCTGTTATGGCTAGAAACGTTTATAGGACACAAGCTATGGCTTGTGGGGTATAAAGGGTTTTAAAAAAATGCAATGGCAGAATCTCTAAGCAGGGTGGAATCTGGCAGACCTCTTGGAAAATGTGAAAAATACGTGTGCGTATGTGCTCTAAAAACCTACTTACACCCAGGTAACATTTCAGCTCACACAGACTTGAATGTTTATGATCAGGCCCAGCCATAGCTATGTTTAGAAGCTGCAATCAGTTGGTTTTACCCCCAGCAAACCATGTTTTTGGTGGGTGAAGCCCATGTGCCCCAAGAACTAGGGAGGCTCTGCATCAGAGCACACCTTGAGCAGCTTTGCTTCATGCTCGTGCTCACCTTTCCCAGCACAGGGAAATCCTTGTGGCAGCATTTCTCACTTCAGTTCAGCAGGATGTGAAAAGCTTCCTGGAAGCAGAAAATGCTGGGAGCTGGCAGTGATTATCTTACTTCTCATTGCAATGAGGTTTTTTTTCCTTGCACACTGGTAGAAGGAATTGGAAAATTATCTATGAATTTTAGTTTTCAGACTATGGGAGGCTTGTTTTGAAAAAACAAACCAAATATGCTCCAAATAAACTAAATTTTTTATGTTAAAATTTATCTATTATTATTTTTGTTGATGTCCCAGAAATCAGGGTTTAAACATAACCATTGGATAATAGTGTGTCAGTGACTCTGAAGACCACACTTGTGAGAAACTGTATTCGTGAACCTGCAGACAGTAAACACACAGGAAAAAGACCCAATCACATGTGACAGGGGATTGTTTTGAAGACTATTTATTCATATTCTGGTTCTGGAACCCAAGCAAGCAGTTTTGGTGTTCCCCACCTGTGTCCATGGGTGTGCAATGGCTGTTGAAGCAGAGTTTAGAGGAACATATTAAATCACATGATTTTTTTAAACCCTAACTCCCTACCCCCCAAATCTGGAGTTTTGTGATGTCCTGGGCACATAGGAGGTGCTTCAGTTTGTCTGTTCTGTTACCATTCCACATTACCATACGTGCTGTAGAGAAAACTGTGGTAGATCTTTTTGCACTCCGTGCTCTTTTGACACACTGAGCTCTGCAAAGTGGAAGAAAGCTTGGGAGAAAACTCAGATCTGGTGGATTTGGAGGTGCTGTCACTCACATATCTGCCTTTTCAACACAGTCAGCCAGGCTCTTTGCCCACATCATGCTTAAAATGGAAACAGTATCTGTTATGGGGGAAAATCAACAAAACCCAGTGGCATCCCCAGATGTCCACCCTCCATTCAGTGACTGACAAATATGTAGCAGATGGTCCAAGTGCTCCCGGATGTATTTACAGATCAATGTAAAAGTAAATAACTAACTAGCAGCAAATGCAAGCACCTACCCTACTGCTGGTGCCTTGGTGGCACTAATGGCTCTGACCTCACTGGAAATATGGAGGAAGGAAAAATTTGCTCAAAGTTACTTGTCCTAATGGACAGAAGGGAAATGGCAAATCTTACAAGCTCAAGCTCCTGTTATTCCTAAGGAGAATTTCAGAGATGGTTACATGTATTAGTGAGTATTTTTGCGACTTCCTTTTTTGCCACTGCACTTTCTAGGTGCAGTGATCCTACTCAGTGTAAGGTAGGATCTCACTTTTTCCACCCTCCATTAGTAAAAAACTGTTGAGCAATGTGCAGTCTCACCAGATGCTGTGAGCTTGACAAAAAATCATTGTTTTTTCTCTGCAACAAGTTATCCACGTTCTAACAATGGGAGAAGAAGGGAAAGATGTGTTTGGCTTTTTTGTTTCCCCATACAGCAGCAGCAGTGGCTTCACTGCAGTGCTGCTGGCAGGGACCCTCTGGAAGGCTGTTCCGGCCCCTCTCACTAGGCTCCACTCTGGGGCTTTGCTAAAGCAATGAAGCAACACCAGGTTTCATGGTTTAGAGAAGGTCTGTCATCCTCTAAAGCTAATCAAACAGGAGAAAAAATATCTCTAGAATATTTTCCAGTGATATTATTTTAACAGCCGTAATTATGACATGCTCTATAAACATATGTGGGCACTGCGTGTCTGTCACTGTAAGACCTTGTTGTCTAAACAAAAGTGTTCTTTTTGAAGATTCTAGGTGGGCAGAAACAGCCCCAGTATTCCCCAGCTTGCCTTTAAAGCAAAGCAGCCTTTTTTGCTTGGCCCTCTGTTCCCTACTTGAGTATTGATGCTGTTATGTCTTCTCTAAAACCAGTAACACATAAACTTGTACTTGTGACTAATAAACTTATTACTTGTGAGATGGTTCACATACTTGAAACACCTCAGTAAAGGCTGTTAGAAACATTATTTTCTGTAAAATCTGGGTTAAAACTTTTGCCCCGTGAAGTCTATGACAACAACCTACTACTCAGATGGAAAAAAAATTACATTTGTATGTGGGAATGTTTTGAAGTCCCACAGCTACCAGCTGTGCACCATGACCATATTTGAAATAACCTTCCCCAATAAACATTTCTGAATTCAGACTTTTTTTCAATTTAGAAATATTTCTGTAGCTATGTAAAACTGGAACATTGTGACTTTGCTGGTTTCTCTGAGTTTGAACCTCTCCCTGTGATTCCTGAGTGCAGGATGAGATTACTGGATAACCTAATTTTAGGATGTATATTTTAGTATGGGTGCACTGATAAATTTAGCCTACTATTGTAGCACCGAGTTGAATATTTATTTGACCTTTGAACCTTCCAGAGCTCCTTTCAGATTTCACCAAGGAGGTTTTCAGAGCTGGAGGAAGCATTACTCCCTGTAGGAGTTTGATTCATTATCCTCACTGTTTAAAATTAGCACCATTTGTCTGTTTTAAAATCGTGTGCCTTTAAGTTCCAGTTCTTAATAACACCAACCCAATAATTTCTACATAGTTACAAAAATATTGATTTTCAACATGTTTTGAAGTAATGGATGGTCTTAAGAACACAACTACACAGAAATTAACATCTCTCAAGGCAAATTGGCTCAGTGGAGTTTTTTCACTTAACTGATGCTGTGAGCTTGACATCCTTTTCTGCTCACAGGCATTAGGAGATTAGGCCTTTGTTGAATAGTTATGATTCTTCATCTGATGAATATATTGTTTGGAAAATTTACAGGTTTTTGCACATTGTATACTTTGTATTGCTCAGACTAAAGGTTTAGATGCAGACTTAGGACCTGAAATCTAAATGGAATCCAAAGTCAGTTGGTGCTAAACCTGGGAGTCTGACATGGGGACAACAATACTCAAAGGAAAAAAAAAGAGGGGACTGACCAAATACAAATTCCAGCTGTAGGAGCAGTGACTGAAAAGCTCAAATGCCTTCTTTTTACCTTGGATGGGCCTGTTTTCCTTAATCTTTGCCTGAAACAATCAGTATCAACAGCTGGACAGTGTTTACTAAATGAAGCCTTCTGTTCCTGCAGTTCTTTGGTTTCAAAGTTTAAATATAGTGTATCCTTTACCAGTGACTAGTTCAATTTGCCCTCCTGCTAGCTCCAGTCTGTAGTGCATTCTTGTATGTGTGCCCAGGTAGTGGGTTTTCGTTTGGTTGAGTTTTTTTTTGAGGGGGGGAGGATGTATGTGTGGGTTTTCTTGTGTTTTCAGTTTTTATCTCTGGTATGTGTTCTAGCTGGGAAAACTGAAGGGAGATGTACTGCAAAATTGGAAATATGATGCTATTTCTGGAAGAGGGAAGTCTTAATCTTTGATTTTGACTTTGTTGCTCTTTCTCTGTGCCCATATTCATCCAACAGCATAAATGCAAGCCAAGACATTATACCTTGAAGTACAGCCTAAGGCAGCAGCCTCTAACCAGGGTGCTGGATGAAATTTGCAGCTTCTGTGGCACAACACTCAGTTCCTGGGAGCAGCCTGGTACAAGCAGCAGCCATATGTTTACCTGCATCATAATTGGAGCCTTTGTGATCCTGGGTAACCAAATTTGATTCTCTGTGTCAATTTCTTCATTTGCCAAATGAGAACATTGACACTTTCATCACTGAAATAGAAAGGAATTAAAGATTTGAGTGATACTGTGCTCTGAATTGAGAAAGTACCAAACCATGTCAAATGTTGTTATTAATAAAATACACATTTGTAAAATAACCACCAATTCATACAAAGATTAATTTAATTTCCTGGAAATTATGCATTTTTTTAAGGCCACAGAAGGTCTCCTGTAATAATGTGGATAGCATTAAAGCCCCTCTAGCAGCTCGATATGAATTATGTTCAAAACAAAAAATTAGCATGAACTGTATGATATCTCTATATATATCCATCTATCTGGATATAATTTTAATTCCATTCCTGTTTAATTTTTCTTTTATCTTCCCAAAAAACCAGAAACTATCAACAATTTCTCATATCAGCTGTATTGATATTGTATTACCTACAGAGCACATGTCAGATTTGAAGAATTTTCCCTGTGAAACATCGTGAAGATGGTCCTGACTGAACATCGAGCCCCCAGCAGAACAGTGAACAGTACTGAATGGGGAAGAAAAGTTGAGCTTTAGGAGAAAGAGTGATGTGCCCACAGGATGCAGCAGCCAGGGTGAGTCATTTTCCCCTGACCTTCTGGCAAACCAGTACAGACCACAAGAGATCAAAGCCAGCTCCACCATAGGAGGAGTAATGGGTAAACAGGTCACCCATTACTGGTCCTGGGCTGAAAAAATAGCTCCAGATGTAGTTCAGGTGGCCTGACATCTTTAGTACAAAAGCCTACTTACTTGGGCTGTGTACAAGAAAACGGGATTTGATTTTCAATATGGTTCTTAAAATATAGGAAAGCAAACCGATGCAACTGCATATCACACTAAGTCTGCCATTGCCAATGCTAAATACCCAGTGAAAAGGAAGCTCATGTTGTTCAGTGTAGTTTGAAAATAGAACCTTTCAAAAGAAAAATGATGCTGTGCACCTTTAAAGTTATTTAGCTTTTCCTTAGCTCTGTTATAACGATTTGTTCTGTTAGAAAAACATGCAGCAAGGGAGTATATTTTCAGTGTTCTATGATATGTGGAGTG
>VZTR01013440.1:534545-610241 GCA_013400775.1 Chaetops frenatus | reverse complement strand
GATTTTCAATATGGTTCTTAAAATATAGGAAAGCAAACCGATGCAACTGCATATCACACTAAGTCTGCCATTGCCAATGCTAAATACCCAGTGAAAAGGAAGCTCATGTTGTTCAGTGTAGTTTGAAAATAGAACCTTTCAAAAGAAAAATGATGCTGTGCACCTTTAAAGTTATTTAGCTTTTCCTTAGCTCTGTGTTATAACGATTTGTTCTGTTAGAAAAACATGCAGCAAGGGAGTATATTTTCAGTTCTATGATATGTGGAGTGTGATTACCTGTAGGAATATGGGCTGGTGGTGCTGGAGGAGGCTTGCACACACAAGACCGGGAAAAATTCTTGGCTTAGAAATGTTAACACTGCTACTAGCAACAGCAAAAATCAGACCTTCTTGCTTTTAACTTGGATCAAGGGAAAAAACACAGAAGTGAGAAAGACTCAAAGATATTGAATAATTGGTAAAGTCAAATTAGATTTTAAATGTATTGGGTCTTCTGCCTATAAATGCAATGGACCATTTTTTCCTCTCATTTGCACCATTACCATGCCAGCTGAAATAAATGATGCTCCCCTTTTTAGTCTATGACATTGTAGTGATGCCATTTCACACATCTAATGGGAGCACATTTTGCTTGAATAAGCCTATTAAAAAAATCCCTTGTTTTTGTTGTACCAATGTATGCTGCGTGTGACAGCACAGCAGGTGGCTCCACGGAGGTGAACTCTAATTAATTCAAATCAAAAAGTGAGAGACCCAGATAACAAGGTCCACAATTAGCAAATTACATCAAGTGTATGCGACTCTCCATCAGGAAGTAGCTGCCTGGACACCAGTGGTAAATCCAGCCGGTTCCTGACTGTGGCAAGCGCTTGCCCGAGGGAGCAGCTGCCTTTCTGTCACTGTCACCGCCGTCCGGCCGGACAGAGGGGCTTGGCTGCCCACTGGGCCCAAGCCCACTGGGCCGGCTGGCCCGGGCTGTCACCTGGCTTGCCCTGGGTGGAGCTCCATGGACTTGTTGGGACCACCCTTTTTGTGAGGAAATAAACTAGTGAACAACAGTAAGAAATAAAACGGGTGGTCGTCTTTCCTCGCTGCCGTTAGAGTGCCCTGAGCTGCTCAGTGCACTTGGGAACAGCGCGGCCTCACGCTCGCTTTTAAAAGCTGTGCTGTGAGTGCTTCCCTGTGCTTTTCAAAGTACCTATAAAACATAGGAAGGGCTTGGGGGAAAAGATTTGCTCCCACCGTAAATCAAAAGTGAGCAGACAAAGGTCAAAATACCAAAAGCCACAAGAACATTAACACGTAGGATATAAAGATTTCCTGAGAAACTAATGCCTGCTCTTTCCCCAGATAAAGCAGACACCTTATCTTGGGGAGTTTACAAAATGGAGCCAAGCTATACAAGTAACCACTTAACTAAACCAAGGCCTGGATCTTTTAGCAGTCTGCAGTCATTAAAGCCCTCGGAAAGTCTCCCAGGAGCCAATATGCCTGCTTAAGTATATGCTGTAAAAGGTCCCTGAGATTTACAAGGAACTGCTCCATGCTAAGCTAGGCACCATCTGATAAACAAGCAATTTTAGCTTCAGGCTAAACGATGCTCTTTGAGGCTTTGATTTACAATGCTGCAGATGATATATTTGTAGTTCTAGGATAGGTTCTGCTGTGGACCTGCTGTGATTACTCATCCGTGAACTAAGTTAGGGCTCAGATCTTCAACTAGGAGGTCAGAAAATTGTCAGTGGAGCAAGAAATGTTTAATAAGGTTTATTTAGATGCTAACCACATTAAAAAAAATTAAATTAAGCAGAAAGGGGTGAACAATTCTTAAGCTTTCTAGGGACCAAACCTGGGTTTTTTCCTTTTTTTTTTTTTTCTTTTTTCTTTTTTTGGTAGCTTAATCGTTAACGTATTTTGAGTGAAAAAGATATGAAAGTAAGTCCCAAATTGACTTTCTGGACTGATTTTACTTTCATTAGGCTATATTTTTGAAAAGAGGGATGCATTTAACATCTAAAATTAGAAAATCCTAACTTCTATTTTGTGAAATTCCTCAATCCTGTTTTACTTCTCTCTAACATCTAAAAAACAACTTTGAAAGAATCAGCAAAAGAGAAGTCATATAAACTTCAAAAATTTCGATAAAATCCCAGGCAGCCTTGGGGGAAAGAGTAAGGAGGAAAGGAAGCAGAACCTAACATTTCAGGAATGTGTGACTTTCATGATTTTTTCAGTGATCCCAGACATGTGGGCCCAATCCTGCACACTGCTGGGTGCCTCCTGAGAAGTGGTGAGTCACCTCAACTGCTGTTAAAGCTGGAATTTTTTAGACATTCCTTTAACTTTGCTTTCAGGAATACACAGTTCATGAATTTTAAAAAATGTTATTTTAACCTTGCTGCTACATATATTAGGATTTTTTTTTTCACCAGAAAAGAACACAGATCAAGCTTTTTTAGAAACAGGTTAAACACAAAATTTTAATTCAGAAAAAAATGGCCTTTTTTATTGCTTTTAAATAGAATTTATGTGTTCTGAAAATCTTTTCTGTAATACTAACTATTGATCTTACCTAAACAATATGTCACTGGTAAAGCCTGGAAAATGGGAGTTTTTTGCAATCACAAAAGCTGTAGACAAAGTTTCAAAGTATACCTAATTTTTTGCTACTTTTTCTAGGTTGTTTTCAAATGAAAACCTTAGACTTTTGAAAACTGTGGATCTGAAGATTTTCAGAAGTGCTTTTCTTTTAAAGCCTAATTTAAAAAAGTCTTATAAGCACAGAATTTTTTTCACTTTTAAAACTATTGGCTCCATTAGATACTTGGTTCATGAAGCCCTCTGCCTTAGAAGTGCAGCATGTCCTGAATTCACTCCACCTTGGCTCCATGCAAAGTTCAACTGAATTTTTATTGAAGCTTATAAATCATTATGATTTCATCATGCAAAGAAGGCTTTTATCACATGAACATATGACTGAAAGCAAACAAAACATGTTGTTTCAGAAAGCCTCTGGGACTCAGCAATCGCAGAAGGGGGTGTTGCCAGCTGTACTTGGGGGAGATCTATAACAAGCTGTCTTCATTTTTAGCAAATACTGTGCAGAGTGTGCATGTGGCAGTCAAGATACTCAGGTAATATAATCTTGTATTGTATTATATGACATCCATTAAATTCAGAGATGTGGCCCTTATTTAAATATCAGGATTATAGACAGTGTCCAGAGATTGTTAAGAACTGCAATTGCAGTCATATAAGTAACAATGACTGGAGTTAAGGCTCCAGAACCACTATCTTTACCCATTTTTTATTATAAACCACTATCTTCACTCATTTTCTGCAATGTGCTTTTTTTAGATTCAAATTTAGAGTGTAATATTCTGGCTGGAATCTCTTACTACAGTTAAGTCTGGCCTGTGAACCTAAGAACCAATGAGGGGGTTTTTCTTAGTGTTAGTCAGTTATTTTGTTTTTTGGATGCCAGCTTGTTCATGCCACCCCTTAAGTAAAAGAAAATACCCTGACTTTTTTTCTGCTTACAATCTAGATACAGCTAATTAAGTCCTGCATTTTCTGCAGATATTGCATGTGACATAAATTATGGAGTGAGTCTGATAATGCAAATATCTTACAGAAAGATTCTACTTCACAAATCTCCCTATTACAGTTTCAACAACTTCAAGAAAATAACTTTTAATTTCAGTTGTTGTTTCAACAACTCTGACACTGGCTGCTTTCTAGAGAGTATGCTTGTGTTATTCCTAGTGGCATCAACAGGGCTCGTGGAGCAGCACATGAAGTCCATATCTATCTGTTAGATACACAATATACAAAATACAATATTAAGGTCCAACTGGCAATGTAAAAGGTCACTTAAAAGGTGCTTAACTTTTAAAGTAGTACATAGGAGGAGTACATGGGTTTTTTTTTTGTTTCAATACTTTATATAAAATTAAATATGATATCTTTAATGACAGAAATACAAGTAGAAAAATATCGACATGTAAGTCATGACTTTTACTACAATAGTTTTTTATTTATTCCTTCATTGAGAAAGGCCCCATGGGAATTTGTTTTCCAAGAGTATGGTAAGTTACATATGAGCTTCTAGAACCAAAGGTAAAACCAGTGAAAGCTCGCAGAGCCAGGCTGTCCCACAGAGCAGGCCGGGTCCGAGCAGCTGCAGGAAGGCTTTGGGAGCAACCCCCACTGCATAGCTCAGAGTTCCAGCTGCCTCAAAGCCAGTGACGCCCAGTTCCTCAAGTCAGAGCAGCCGTGATGCCAGCAGGGAGCAGCCAAACCAGGCTGAGAGCAGCCGTGCTGGGGGGGAGGCAGGGATGAGGGGCTGCATCCATTCCCATGCTGGCTGTGAGCCTCCTCTGTCCCAGCAGCCACGGGTAGCTGAGGGCAGGCCTCGAGCTCTCCTCTGCTGATCAGAGGAGCTCATGACAGCTCATTCAGGCAATGAGAAGAGACAGAAGCCCTCTGCTCCCTGCCTGGGCCTGCCCTACCATGAGCTCACGGGCTGTGGGTGGGTGGGCAGCATCTTGACCTCTGCTGTCCGATGATCCATTGCAGAGTGGTCTTGCTGCCCTCCCTTCAGACACCTGCCCTCTCCACGGGCTGCATGGATGGGGAATCAACAGAAATGTTTACTTTCCCTTTTATTTTGGAGCCACAAAAGCCATCATGACTTCTGCCAGGCTATTTATATTGTTTTTTCTTGACTAAGGTCCTCTCCATCCAGCGTCAGAACATTGGTTTGCAAACCGAGAGTGTGAAGTTGCTCTGCTCTGCTTCTGGGGCTTTCTGACCCATGCAACTTGGTCTTTGAGATGCTCTGGCCTCATTTCAACTCTCAAGGTCAGATGAATGTGGAATCTGAATCCTCATGAATAGCATTATGTCCCAGAATTTCCCCAAATTTTGCATGCCGGGACCTTTTCAGATCCTTTGCAAGGCTACTCATCTTGAAAAATAGAATAAATTGGTAAATCTCTATGCCAATTGCAGAAGATAGAATCTAGGCAGCTCACAAAAATGTGAAAATATGCAAAGTAAACAGATTGTTTCTGACAGTAACAACCCTGCAATTGCATAAAGCATCATCAAATTGCAACATGCACATATTAAGCTTTGAGAACAACTGAATTCACAGTGACACATTCTCAGCTCTTGAATTCATTATCACACCTGCTCAGCTTGGAGATTTGCAGTATTGTAGCTTGTTCTAAAAGGTGGTCTCCAAAGGAGCACTGTATTATCAATGTAATCTCATTTGGGTTCAATTTTCTGAATTTCTCTGAGAGCTGTATGGAGAATTGTAGTGAGGGCAGGGCAAAGGGGCACCAAATATAGGTAAATATATGCAAACTCTTCTTTGGGTGCTGCCTTCTGCAAAGATGCTCAAAGCAGGAGCACGGGTGCTCCTGGAAGGAGACTGTGAAGGGGCAATGTGCTGCAGTGCCATCAGATCATGCTTCAGCTCTGGCTGTAGAGAGCCCAACCAAGCTGATCTGCATGCACCTTCCCCTCTGTGATTTTAACTCTTTACTTTACTGCGTAGAAGTTTCCAGGAGAAAAATAAACCCGAACCTAGAAATGTAATTCACTGGGAAAATGGTAATAAGTAATCACCACAAAACAAGCTTTTTAAAGCAAAAGAAATAAACACCAGCCCCTAATAAAGACATTTTCATCCAAATACAAAGAAATAAAGATTTCATGATAATGCTACGGTTTTGACCCTGGACAACGTCCTGGGGATTCCTTAAATCAACATATTAATGGATACTATTGCAGGCATTTTTAATAGTCTAATATATTAATGTGCTGTAGATTTTAAAAACATTTTTAATTGCTATGAATTTTCCCAGTTCTGTGAGATATCTTATTAAGTATTTTCCCACTTAATCCAGCAAAATGCATATATGCAGACCTCTATTTGATGCTTGTCAGTAGATGTCATTAATGTGTATATAAATAATTCTTTATGGTTGTCTCTTCCAGAAGTAGTTATTGCTGTTATGGTTAAAATGTGAGAGGTCTCCTGTAATAGTATTTATGTAAGGTCAGAATTAAAGTTATGCTGTGGTGCAGTACATTCTTTATAAAATAAATATGTACTCAAGCAAGCCACAAGTTGTTGTGTATTTATATCCACCTCCTTGATTTCATATAATTGATACTTGGAGACAGATGGTATACTTATGAAAAATACTTGAAGCTGTTAAAGATTTTCATTTTTGTTTGTTTGGGTTCACTCTGATGTGTTTATTTACCCATTGCATGTCTTTATTTCTCACAGATGTACAACAGCACAATTTTCCAATAAGAAAACTATTTCCTTTCATGAACAGCTCCATGTTTATTACAGTAAACAGCTGCCAAAACCAATACTGGCTGGGAACTGACAGACATATTTCTCCAGCACAAGACCTTTCAAGGTCTTGCAGAAGAAGCTGGACAGAGAGAAGTGACCCAGCCACCTCCTGGAGGTGACACTGCAGTGCTGTGAGCTCTTGCACTGCAGCAACACCTGTGAGCAGAATGAAAGCAGCCACCTTCTGTCATAAAAACCAACAGCTCATGGCAAAGCACTCTCTGCTGCTTCTTCCACTCTTTCACATACTTAAAAGTGTGGAATTTAGCAAACTTGTTTTGATTAACAAAACTTTCAACAAATTAAAAAAAGGAAAGAAAAAGTATTGGGAGACTTCTCATCCTCATTGCAGTGAAGAATTTTGCAGTGCTACTGAGTTTTACATTTTCAATGCATGAAAAGTACCTTTTCATTAAAGAATGTTTTGGTTAGAGTTGTGCTAACCGTCTTCTTATACAAAACACAGTGGCTGGAGAATCTTGCAGATGAGGGCTTTCAAGTCAGAGAAGTTTTCTGGGGGCAAACTATAACAAGGTTATAAAGAAAAAAATGTCTCATAGAATATGCTGAGTTGGAAGGGACCCACAAGGAACATCCAGGTCCAGATCCTGTCCTCGCACAGGACCTTATACCTGATATGAAGATAATGTATTTCTATTGCAGTCACAGAAAAAATATGTCATGAGAACAAAATGTCCCTTTCTCTATTCAGTCTGTGGCAGCTTGTTAATCAGATATGAATCATTATAAATTCGGTATTGTAACCCAGAGATAATTCAGCAGAGTTGTTTAAAAAGTGTGTTTGAAGGCAGAATCCTGCTGTTAAAAAGGTGAACATAAAGAGAACAGCAAACCCTTCCTCTCAGCTGAAGAAAAGCGGCCACAGGTGTGGGCAGGGAGGCTCTGCAGCCCGAGGGGCCCTGGAGAGCAGCTGAGTGTGTGGCAGGGCAGCTGTGCTGAGTTACCCTGACCAGGAGCCGTGTAAGAGCTGGGCAGGGGCTGGGTGACTGGTTTGGCCTGGTTTGGCTCAGCATTGCTCCGGGGGTGATGGAGCTGTGTCTCTGTACTTGTTTCCAGGTATTTGCTTACTTTAAGTGTACCAATGTGGTGTGGGGTTTGTTTTTGTTTTTAATTTTTTTTAGTTTTTCAAATAGTATCACTATGGTAGTGGCCATGGGGGCTCTTTGCTAAAAACCTTTCTTTGGCTTTAGTANGTATGGGGGGGGGGGGCCTTGAGAGGCCGTGTCTCTTCTGAAGCTGCTGGAAGAAGAGTAGAAATCTGTGCTTCACCCCTCAGGAAATGTCTTGCTTTGCTTTTTGGCTTAAGCACCTTGTGATTCATAGTCATAGAATGGCTTGGAAGGGGACCTTAGAGATGTCTTGTTCCAACCCTCCCCTGCTGTGGGCATGGATGTTTTTCCTTCTAGACCAGGTTGTTCAGACCCCTATCCAACCTGGCCTTGAATGCCTGAAAGGGTGAGGCATCCACAGCTTCTCTGGGTCACTTGTTTCAGTGCCTCACCACCCCGATAGTAAAGAATTTCTTGCTAATTTTTGATCTAAACCTACTTGCTTTTTGTTTAAATCTGGTACACCTTTTCCTGTCCTTCTAAGCTCTTATTAGATAAAACTCCTCTCCATTGTTCTTGTAGACCCCCTTAAGTAAGGTGCTTTAAGGGCTCCCTGGATCCTTCAGCCTGAACAACCTTAATTCTCAAGGTGTTTCTCTCACTGTTGCTTTATAATATACTTTTTAAAGTTGGTTGATTGCTATGGATGGGATCCAAGTGCAGCATTGCTGGAGAATCAAAGCAATATTTCAGTTGTGCTTTGTGTAGCCCTGTCATGACTCTTGTTACTCTCACGGTAGAGTTGAGACCAGCTCTCAAAGAAATTAAGATAAGACTTGACTGACAAAGCTCAGTGAAAACTCATTCAACCGTGTGAATCCAGCCCACTTCTCAGGGAGCAAACACAGCTGCTCTAAGGGGTGGTCATCATGGTCCTTGGAAACAAAGCCCACCTGTTTCCTTGGCAGTTCAAGTTGCCTGCCTTCTTTAGGGCCAGGTCTGCCTTGGCCAGGGCTGAAACTCTCCCTCGGTGTCTGTAGCTGTGTTGAGCTGGCTGCCAGCTGAGCAGCTGTGTGCAGGCCCAGCTCTGCCTCGCACAGGGGAAGCTGCAGCTGGTGCTGGTGGAGCTCAGCGTGGCTGGCAGTGGCAGGTCAGCACTCCTGGAGCCAGGCTTGATGCCACTGTGTGTGCCCCGAGTCTGTGCTGGGTTATCCAGGCTCATGCCTGGCTGTGACAACTGTAACAGTGCTTACAACGGGGAGAATTCCCTGAGTTGATGGAGGCTTAGTCCCATTTGCCCCAGAGATGGCAATTCCTCTTCAACAGAGAGTCAAAGACCTGTGTGTCCCTCTGTTCTCCCCTCTGCCCCTCTTATTCTATACTGCTGTTACTTTGAATATTCAAATTTTTTTTTTAAATACCTATCAGAAAGAGTCATGAAGAAGGAAAATGAGATGCTCCCCTAGGTGACATAAAACTCACATCTGGCTACCAGGATAAACAAATATGGTGAGTAACATATTCTCAATTCTTCTACCTTGTATTTACTAAGACTTTCTGCTGTATGTTATATTAAAAAGTCAAATGTATCTGTCATTCATTAATGCATAGTTTAAAAAAATCTTTCTAAAGGAAACTCTGATATTTATTATTCAATGACTATGAATTTTTACCTTCATATTCTTTAAAAACACAAAAGAAGAGGTGAAAATGTGGTCCTGCATTTCATCAGTGTAAACAAACATTTTTCAAATGGGGAAAATGGAGAATGTGCAGAGGGCATAATATGCAGACAATGAAGAGCTAGATAGGAAAACAAAATGAACTGGATAGAAAAGGAGAAAGAAGCAAACAGGAAATGCTCTGATAAGGACACTTCAAGAGTAATTTGAAATGACAGAAAAAAAGCAGGGAATGAGAGAAGAGTTGTGGTCCCTCTTGTCCTCCTCCTCTCAAGGCACACCAGGTCTGCAGGGAAACCACAAGCTGGGCATGCAGAGGGGTGGCCTGACTGTCTCGTTGTCCCTTTCTGAGCCTCTCCTCTGAGCAGCCTTGTCTTTGTCCTTCTGAACTCCCCGTTTGCTCCTGGTGCTTTGTTGGTGCTTGTGTGAATGGTGTCTGCTGGGGAGCACCTGGCAAGGCAGGCTCTCACTCTGCCCCTTCTGCTTTCTTCCTTTCTCTGGGACTCAGAAGATTCAGAAGTGAATAAAAGTCAAAAAGAAAATGAAAGGCAGTGATGTCTTAACTATTACTATAAACAAACACTGAATTTGTTTACAAAGGTCTGGATTTTCCACATTGTAAACACGGATGGTAGAAATGAAAAGCTATGACTGGGTTCTGCTGTTGTTGAAGTGGACTAAACTTGGGTTTTGGAAAAGATTTTTCCTCTCTGCACTGCCCAGCCGATAGGAATGGGTTTTGCTTGTTTTCTTTAATTGGTTTTGTGGTTTTCTTTAATTGAAGTTGCAGTGCTGTACAAGGAGAATCTAAAGAAAAACCTTTAAATGAGTATCTAAAGAAAAATTTTTTTCTTGCTGATTGACGCATGTTAGAGTGAAGGTGAGCTAACAATGATAAGCAATATTTACAGAACACCTGGGGAAATTAGTAGAATTTCTAGTGGAAATAATGGGCATTGTGCAGGGCTGAGTGCAGACTTTTATTTCGATCTTTGTTCTTGCTATAACTTTGCTGTTCGTCAGGAATGTAAAACTATTTACTTATGAAAAAGGTTTTTTTCTTCTAAAATGTGATTAGTAACAAAGTATATCCATAATTCCTCATTTAAAATGAAAAAATGTGTAGCATTGCTTTGAAATATTTTCTTTTTCGGGGGGGGGGGGGGGGAAGAGTATTTAATTGCTGCCTTTAGAATAAATTTGCTGGTTTTTCAAGGGTTTGACTGTCCTGACAGCACTCAGTTCAATCAGCAGTATGAAGGCAGATTGTACTCCTTAAAAAAGGGAAGTATATGCCTTTTCTGACTTTTATTGATAGTTTATATTGATTGTCCAATAAAAATTCAGTAGAGGATGTGATACTATTTTATTATTGGGAGAGCTATTAAGGTTGCTGTTTGGTTTTCTTATTTTTTTCTCTAATGCAAAATCCCACAATAGGCTTAAATAATGCCAAGAATAGGTTGAGTCTTTGTATTGGGGGAGGGTTAGTCAGAAAAAAAAGGATCAAGAGATCAGTGTCTACCTGAGTGTTTTTAAAAAGAGGTATCAGCTCCCCTATCTTTTCTCTCCTGGAAAAGGTTTATCAACGAGAGACCTCAAAGTCTGTGCTTCTTTCCTGTTAATTCTACCCTTGGTGAAGTCAGGGCAAGTTTTGACATCAATTACATAACTTCAAAATTGACCTGTAAATCCTTGTTTCCAGTAGATGGTCTAACACTTTCTGGTGACTTTAGGGTGTTTAATGCCTAAAGCAGTTTTCATGCTTTTTCATACTTTTTTTTTTTTTTTTTTTTTTTTTTTTTGCATTTGAAGTGTTTTGCTGTCTTAAAAGAATGAGGTAGAGGAGCTGTAGAAGAAATGTAGGGAATCCCATGCATCTTCTAGAGGTCAGAAGAAGGTGGAGTGGGTGGGTGGAGTTAAGGGGTCTTGCAGCTGGATACCAGGTTGTACAGGCAGGACATAGGAGAATTTATGCCCTCAGCTTGGCTCCTGTTGGAATCTGGGGATCATTCCTGTAGCTGATTTTCATGTAATTGATGTTAATGACAGTAATTGCTAGCAATGAGCTGAGGTTAATTATCTAAACCACTTGTGATTTCAAGCATCTGTAATTGCAAATATCTCCTTGAAGGTATTGATGGAGAGACTGTTTTTCAAGTATTTTATGTGAAATTATATGAAGAAGCTAGTGAAGTTTTGTGTTTATCAAGTACTTGAAGTACTATTAGCTATTAATTTCTACTTAGTTGAACAACCAGAGAAACAGTGAGAATGTATCAGAGTGTTTTGTTTTTAGGCGGTGGCTGAATGTTTTTCTTCACAGAACAGAAGCTTCTTGGAGGTTATGAATGAATGACTTGAGTATAAGTTTAGCAACTTTGCAACTTCATATAGAGCAATTTTTCAGCTTTAGGTAGTTGTGTTTTAAGTAGCTACAGGTCTGTCACATGCTATGATTCAATGTTTTAGTGAGCTGTAATGTGTAATCAGTCATACTTGAGATTAGTTGCTTGATTGAATTAGTAAAATGCATAGACATTGCACTTTGAGCTAATTTAAAATAGCAGGGTGCAGTAATGACCCAAGCTAGTCTCTTCTATTACCTGTCTTATGAGAGTAATAATGTGCAGATCTTGTTTTGTACTGTAATTGCAGACCCTTCTTGACATGTAAATTCACTCATGTTCTGCATGCTTTTGTTGATTTTTACAAAAGAAAATTGGTTTGACCTACCTAACTTTGTTTTTTTTTTTCCTTTTTCCTAAGGAAATCAACATAATAAAGTAATTCCTGCTATCCTCTTCTTCACTAAGCTCTTCTGAAAACAGTCAGAAAATGTCTCCCCTTCAGTTATTTTAGATTTGTTTGCATTAAATCCTTTCAAAGGGACCAATGTAAGTGTGCTACTTTAATAAGGATGTCTTCCTGTGATATAAGCTAAATAAAATTTTACATTTAAGGTGAGTAAGAACCAGTTATGGAGAAAATTGTTCAATATAGGTTCCATCCTAATTTCATTTTCCATGCAGAGTCTGCTCCAGCTCTAAAGTAGGATGGGAGTTTGATGATACAATATGCATAATTCATGGTTTTGGCCTTCTGTCTGCCCTTCTTTTTCGGGAATGCTACATATTTATATTAGGAAAACTTATTTTTGTCTCCTATCAATACAGTTTGTTTTGAAGCAATATAATGCAACACACAGTGTTGCACCTGGAGACAGTGAGGCAGCTGGAGCCCCAGTTTGCAGAACAAGCTGCTTTCTCCCACAGAGGGCACAGGTCTCATTTGGGAGGTTCACCTCTGTTTCATCCTGGATATCATCTACTGATGACTTTCCAGAAAGAATGGGATGCTTTGCACTGCCCTGATGTTATTAAGCAGTATTTCTGTGGCAATTCAGTGGCAAAAATGAAAGTACTGGTGTATGCAAAGTGTTTGAAACACTGTTTGAATAATCACTGCTTGTGATCTGATCCAGAGCTCATCTCTGTGAATTTTGAGCCCTTCTATTCTTTGTGGTGTTATATATAATCACTACTATAAAATATTTGTAAGTGTGTTTGTGATTTCAGATCTCAGATGTTCAAGGCATTAATTTAGACTAACGTGTGCCTGAACTATTGAAAGTTCAACAAGCCAAATATGATTTGCTGAATGAAAAGTTGTAAAATTTGAAGTTGATAGATGTTTCCAAATGTGATTCTTGTTCTTCATAGTCTTTGAGTGATATGGAGTCTTAGAGAGAAAAAAAACCTCTCCCTGCATTAAATAAATTTGGTGTCAGGATATTATTTTAGAAATCAAATGTGGCCATGCAAGGTGTTACCATACTGGAGAGAAGTAGTTGAGTTTGAACGTTAAATAAATATTTATGAAAATAAATATTTACTGTTAAATTAGTGTTTTGAAGTAAAAGCCTAAGATTATAATTGCTTCAATAATAATAGGCTGTAAAGAAAAGAAAGTAAATGATGGACTCTTGGTTTTAGGAATTCAAATGCTGACCTTCATTTTAGATTCAACTCTAACTGTTGTTCAAAACTTTTCAGACAGTTCAAAACAGAGCAGTTCCAAACTGTTCAAACTTGTCACAAAATTTACAAATTGATTTTTTTGAAAAATTACTATTATAGTTCCCATTTTTAACAACATTTTTCAAGTAAACTATCCTGCATTTTTCACAAAGGGAAATAATTCATTAAATAGCAACAAACTTTCAGTTACTTAGCAGTATTTTTTCAGTGTAGTTTTCTGATATCACAATGAATCAATGGAATGCTTTTTCTAGCCTAGTTTTTTTTTTAAAAAATTTGAAATAAAAAAGTTGAAAAGAGGTTGTGTAGATGCACCTGTAAGGTGGAATGTGTTCTTCCAAATACTTTTCTAAACATTTCATAGTTTGCCTCCTGTTCAAATGTAACCTTATAGAATGAAAATTAAAATCAAGGAGTATTCCTGAAATTATAAAATAAATCAAACCCTTTTTCCTATGCCCGGATACTGTAGTTGCTCTGAGTCTTGGATGCTGCAGCTGGGGGCTGGAAAATGGCTGTGGTGATGCTTTCTACTCTCAAATGTGGAATTACCCTTCATCCTTCTGAAAATACTTGCTGAAAGACAGGAATTGGTCCCTGATGGTTAATTCAGTGTCACAGACAATACAAGCCCATCCTTCCCAACTGGATTTTATTTGCCCATACTATTACTTGGGAAGAAAAACCTTGTGAATGCTACTTCTGTTAAAGGTCCTCTGCCTCAGTATAGACCCAGAGTCTGTGAATTTGTGTTGGGAGTTCCTATGTGTGACTGCTGTTTGTTGTCTTGTCTGCAGTTCTTTAACTGTCCCAGAAAGAGCAGTAATTGTTTAGCACTGGAACTGCATCAACACTTGTGATGTGTTATATGTTGCAGCTATCTATTTGAGATCCCAAGATCCAAATTTCTGCTGTTGCCACCTATGTAACCCTTCCCTACTGAGGTCAAGATTGTGGCTGGGGACTTGTCATGGACTCTGAATTCCATGAACTGGATTGTGGCTCTGCTTGCTTGTACCTGGAGTATTTTAACCAAAGAATGACTTTCACACTTTGTAATAGAAATCCAATAGGCAGGGAGACGCTTTAGGATATAAAATAAACTATTTAAGCAACCCTTCTCAAAGATACTGCCTTCATCATAGGTGTCTGTAGTAAATATAGCCAAAGTACCTCTGAGAAGAGGCAAAAGTGATGGGTGACTAAATCACAGTGAGTATGCACTGCAGAGCTGCTGGTAAATACAATTCCTAGCTGCCATCATAATGTAAATATTAAAATATAGATTTTTCCCATGAATTTGTGTTTTCAGAAACATCTTCAAGCTTATTTCATTCTCTGCCCTTCAGCATTATACCTCTAATCAGGAGGCAAAATAGACACATCAGGCATGGTTTAAAAAGGGGAAGAGAAACTTTTGGCTTGGTGTGGGAACAATTAGAGACTGTAAATGCAGTAAGAATTTGCCTCATCAGTCAAAGATGAGTGTGTTGGAGAAGCTTGTTCTGTGCAGCAGGAGAGGAAAAGAGCTGGGGTAGTGTCTGTGTGTGCAGTTGTGCCTCTGCAATACAAGTTAATGTTTACAGTTATGATTGCCACTAATTTGGAAAACCTTTTTTTCCCATCCCAAGCTGCACATTTGAATACCACATCAATGCAAAAAGAAGGCATCAACAATAATCAAATAAAAATAAATATCTTGTTATATAAGGGAAGTGCTAAAAGGGTGAATTCATTGCTCTTTAGTAGCTTGAGCTTTTAATGTGCCATTTAGCAGTAACAGTGGGATGTGCCCTCAGTGGCTAGGAGGCAGACTTCAGTGGTTTAGCAGACCTTGAAAGTAACTGTGTGAAAGGCATTGATGTACCCAGTACAAACTCTTGCATAAGAAAGAGCTCCCATAATTCAAAAATAATTTTTTACTTAATTTGAAAAGTCTTGTTGTAAAACTTTGACCCCTTCCTTTTGTTGGATCTAGTAACATAAGAGAACTTTGTATCCATGGAATTCAGATTTAAACCTGTTTGAAAATGCCTTTTAATTGACTAGAGCTCTGTGCTCATTCTGGACAGTCCTGCTCTGAACCCTGCACCACTACTATTGTGTCTGTTTCCATTAAATATGAAGTAGAATTCATTTATTACATTTCAGGATGACTTTTGCGAGAGATGTGGACTTTTGTGGACTTTAGGTTTCTCAGGACTGGCACTATTTCTATAACAGTAGGATTGAGCTGGAAATTGCCCAATAAAATGCAAACAATGCAGAAATACATTTTTATAAGTGTCTCTAAGCAATTTAAATGGTCAAAATTCGGTATAGTGGATAGATATTGAAGAAGCTTAATGTCAAAATGCTTTCTGAATCTATTGCCACCTTGCTCATCTTCATTCTCTTTTGTCCTTCTTCTCCCCTGTGCTTCTCTCAAGTTGTTCTCCCTTGGTGCTGTTTCTGAAGGTGCTGCTCCCTGCAGTGGTGGCAGGCTCTGCACCTTGGCCTGGTGTGTTCCCTTAGCTTCTCCCAGCTTGCAGCAGCTCCTCAGCAAGCTTCAACTTTGCTACTTTCTTTATTACGACACTGATAACTTCTCAGTGCTAAGCTGTGAGTGAAACTGAATCTTGTCTGTTGCTGTTTTGATGAGTAAAATGAAGTTTCAAACAAAAACTACCCGAGAGGCTTACTGGGGGCTTTATATGCACAGCACCTGTAAATGATTATTACTAAACCAAAGATTAATTTCGATGTAATTAAATATGATAATCTGAGGCAGGTGTAGCTGTCCACTTAGGATCCTTGAGCACACACTCCTGACTGGAATTTGCTCCTCTGGCTCCTTAGGGAGGTCTTGGAAAGCCTTTTTCTCTGCCTCTCCTTTCATGCCTTTTGGGTGGGAGTGTTTCTGTCCTTCCAGCTTGCTGCTGGGACTCCATGTGCTGCAGCAGCAGGATGTGCTCCAAGCAGGCATCTCTTGCTGAGGGGTGGGCTGACCATCACAGAGGGAGAGAGAGAGGGCAGCCTCTGGAATCCCAGTTACAGGGCTTGCTCTGGCTCCCCTGTGCTCTCACCGCGGTGAGGGACCAAGAGAGGAGGGAGAAGGGCTGCATGCAGCTGCTGGAGTTGCTGTAGGTGGAGTGAGCAGAAACCTGGCTGCCTCTGGTGTTAGTCTGGAATATAAACTGTGCTCAGCTGCTAGGCTTTGTTGATGACTCCGTTGTGCCTGCTGTGCAACTTGCAAGGGCTTTTGTTTCCTTTCAAGAGTCTCATTCTGCACTCCTGGAGTTCAGCAACATGTCACCTTGCATAGAAATCACTGCCATAATTTGAGACATGCACTTGCTGATTTTAGTACTTTGTAAAGGCAATAATCCTAAGTATAAATGAAAATTCAGCATTCTAGGCAGTAATAGAAGCAATTCTTACATTCCTAATATACTGTAGCCCATTTTAATGGTTAAAAAATATTTTCAGTATGTCTCAAAGTAGATTCTGAATGATAGTAGTCTTCAGCTGATTGCTTCTATGACATCCAAATGACATCCTATGTTGCACATTCATAATTTAAAATATAAAATCTGTCGCAAAGGGGGGAATGGAAACAGGATTTAGAGTTAAATACATAACTTTACAGAAAAAAAATTAGCAAGGAATAATGCATGCATTCCTAGTCTTTGTATTTACTTAGTACATGCATAACTAGAAATGAATGTATTATGTCATATTGTATATGTTCTTGTACATAAAATGGAAACCATAAATATTTGTCAGTCATTTCATATACAGAGTGCCTATTCTAAGCCAGTGGGAATGTTTGACAAAAAAAAATTATTCAATTTAGCTTTAGAGACCAAGCCTGTGTTTTATTTAACTGGAAGCAGTGGAGATGGCCCTTGATGACTTGTAGAACAAGTCCTTCCCAGTTATTCTGGTCATCTCTACTTACATACAATTCCACTTGCAAACTCTGGATTACAAATTTTTGCTAGCTTAATGATATTGACTAGTTTTATTTATGTTTTGGCTATGTTTTACTTATGCCAGAACTTATTTTGGTATAGGTGGAATTAAAGGAGTGCACACCTCTGTTTATAATGTGGAACAGCATCAGCTTCTGCAGAAACTGGGGGGATAATGTTGTATTCTCCTACATTATACACCTTAGATGCAGACCTAGGTTTTTGAAATAGTAGTTGGGCTATTTGGTGGCATCTAAAGAACTGTTTCTAGTATTTACTTCTTGCTTCCTTCTGTCCATCCATGCTTGCCTAGAGCTGCCAATCACCTGCTTATGAAAAGTAATTAGAAAACTTGTACATTCAAGCAAAATTTGACTTTCAGATTTACACATTTTTATGTAGTTATACCAGTTTGTGATTTTAATGCTTCTACATGAAAGGTGGAAGGACTTGATTTCATATTCTTGATACCCATTTTTATCCACACTGTATTACTGTTCAATCCTTTTTGTCTGATTGGTTGTTCTCTATTCCTGCATATAAAGGTTCAAAAAATGGCTGTAGTTTAACAGCCATTTCTCTTTTTCTCCATGCTTTTACTTTAAGTAGTTCAGCCATAGGTTCTATTAGTAAAAATCTGTGAGTTCCTGGAGCAATAAGGAGAGCAAAAATCTATTCCTGGAGATGTTTGCTTTTCTTGATCTACTTCGTCTTCTTGCCTATAGTCTTTTGTCTGTAGTTATTAATTATAGTCAGAGCAACATTTTCAATGATTAACTGACTACTTCTTAAAACAATAAGGCTGCTTAATAAGCAAAATACAGTGAAAACTTCTGTTTTTGTGAGACCTTCTTTGGTAAGAAAGCTCCTATGCACAGTAGCAATTTTGGTGCTATAAAATGAGGGGAAATTTTCTCATAGCTATGTGATGTTTAGAATAATGAACTTCTTGTTTTAAAAATGTTCCCACTCCAGTATTAACACATTTGTTGCTTTAGCCCTTGATTAAAACTTACACTTATTGATGTTCTTTAAACAGAATGGGGAAAAAAAAATAATTGAGTTGGACTTATTACCACTGGGAGAAGGAGGTAAGAATTACAGCCTTGCATGGCCACTGCCTTCACAAAATCCTAGAAAGGAATGATAAACTTCAGAGGGAAGAAGGACGTGATCAAGCCAATTCCATTCTTAATTTCACCATGGGGTTGAGTTCAAACTACTGAAATAAAGTGCAGCCCCCAGTGTTTGTCCCTCTCCAAGTTGTGGTGTGCTCCAGGGGCTTGGTGAATGCTGCTGACTTCCACTCCTTGTGTAAGAGATCAGACATTCTTACAATAACTTACCCGAAACTGTCTTTTTCAGGTGTCTCTATACACCATCAAGGTATTGTTAATATTTTCAAGGTAGTGCAAAGGCCTTGCAAAGCCACTCGATGCTGGGTAGAGTTAAATGGACTGCAGGTAGTGCTGGCTTAAGCTGAAGGCACCAAATCAGTGTTTCCAGGCCACAGCCTCCTCCCTTCTTCCTGCCTGCATGCTTTCTCCTTGTGATGGGCCAACAGCACAAATGTCTCCTGCTAGCTGAAGGGAGACTTGTGCAGTTCATGAGGAATTATGACTTTATCTACTCTTGCCGAAATTAAGTACCCGAAGTGGCTGCTGTCTATGTACAGAATAATTTCCCTGCTCTAGTTCTTAGTCTTTTACTTTTGATGCTTTGAATTTCTTTCAGCTCTTTCATCTCCCTCTGTCAGGGAACTTTTCAGTGCATAGTTCGTTTCATTATGTTTCTTCTACTTCTGCATCTTTTACCTGGGATACAAATATAATAATACTTCAATATGACATCATAAGTATTGGAAATCGGGCAAAACTAGTTCCATCCTCTCACTTTCAAAAATTGGCTCCTTGTGATGACAGTGCTTCCATCAAAGAATCCTTGATGATATTTAGCATGTCCCTGGCTCTATCACTTAACCCATCTTGCATTACTGCTTTTCTTCTGATATTGGAAGGGTGCAAGCTAAAAGGGCTGTGATGTTTATATTGATAGAGATATTTCAAGTGTCTCCAACACAGTTAATAACAGGGTTTATGCCATTTATCTGGAAATTTGCTTGTAAGCCTGTATGTCAGCTGAAATGAATCTCTTTATGATACAGAAAATGAAGGCACTAAACATCTTGCATGTTGCCTGACCTACATCTTTGTCCACTGATGGAGCTGACAGGTCTCTCCCAGGAATGTGGCAGGGGACATTATTTGTTTTCTTGAGGGCTTCTTGTAGCTTCTCTGGATCTTGTCTTACCGATGTGCAAGACAAAACACAAAGACAGCCTGACTGCATTCTTTGGAAGTCTAACCAGAGATTAAACCAATCAAACTTGATAGACCTTCCTAGCCTCTAGCAGAGTAGAGCCTCCCTTGGAAAGCCTTACAGTAAAACTCCAGCACAGTGAAACTCTACCATAGTAAAAGCAGGTCTGGCTTGACAGGAACAAATGTTTCCATGGGTCTCTAACCATAATCCAGACAACTCTATTAAGTAATCAGGGAAGAAAAATTGAAAATGTACTAAGATTTTTGCAGTCGCTTGATTTGAATGCAAGAAAAAAGAAAAGCTGACAATTGACTTTGCTGATCCTGTGGTGAACCACCCTAATTCTACTGGGTTTCTGGGAAGGTTGTAAATACAGCAGCAAACATTTACATCCTCTTCCACTGGCAGAATGAAACTTTCCTACAGGATTAAAATAAATGACAAGTTGCATCACCAGGCAATAATTTCCCTCCCAGGATTGTCCTTGGCATCATTTGTCTGGTTCCTGAAACTAATCAGGGTGTAGGAAATGACAAAAATATCCTCAGGGCTGTATCTTTAGCTTCTTGTCTGTAAACTTTCAGGCCATCTGTAATATATTGTAGATGACACTGCTTATCAATAAAATTGACTTAAGCATCTCAAATCAAAGCCACAATTAGAGCAGAATTGGCACTGCTAATATATGTTAGTAATAGGATGGAAACCTCATTTTGTGAAACAATAATTATTTGTAATAGTTTACAAATTAAACTTTTAGAATGTTATAATTGGTCTAATAATGTACTGTTGTTAATGACTGAAGCAAGCCAAGTTGATCTATGGTTAGGCAATAAAGCTCTTGGAAACAAATGGTCCCAATAAATCAGAGTTTTGTAAGCTTTTTTTAAGTTAAAGCCAGAGGATACTTCCTTAGAAAGGGATCCCAGAGAATACCACTAGTAGTTCTTTGTAGATGTGATTTAAAGGATGGCTTTGTTGAGCCTTCTGCTGAGCATAGCAAACAGGGATGACCTGTTTAGAATTATTTTAAAGTTCTGTATATTGCAGGAAACATATGTTGAGTGAAAGCAGTGCATGTATTGTAAACTCTCTGGCAGTGTTCTTCTGTAGTGTATTCAGTAATACCCCTCATACTCACCAAAACTATCCTCAGTAAAATAAAAAGTCCTGATACAAATAACTTTGATTTTTAGGGTTCTTATATAGTCTGAAGAATAAGAATTATTTATTGAAAAAGAAGAGTTATTAATTTGGTAAGATATGTTGTCTGTGGATGACGTCAAATGCTTATTATTAAAGATATTAGTCTGTACTTACAGCTGATTTAAAATTGCCATGCAAGAGGAATAAAATTCCACTGAAACTCCAGACTATCAATTTTTTTAATAACTTCCCCCTACTAGATAGTTACTTACCTCTACTATAACAACTTTAGTTTTTAATATTAATATCATACCTTCAAGTGAAGAATGTAAAAAAAAAAACAAAAAAACAAACCAAGCCCCAACCCCTAAAAACCATAGAACCCTATAGTGAATTAAAGAGAGGTGACAAATCATTTACTTGAAACAAATAGGATTTTTTTTCAACTTAAATTGTCCTCTGCATGCCAGCAAAAATATTCCAAATTTTTTTCATAACCTTAAAGGTAAATTACTATGGAGGAGAAAATTTTAAGAAATGTTATTCATTCCTAATAAATAAGCTGCAAAACAAATCTAGTAGTAGAGAAATGCTTAGGAGCTGAAAAAGCTCATACAGAGGCTGTAAACCACTTGGAGATGGGTGGGTGTTATGAGATGAAGGAGGAAGACAACATGCTAGTTTGGAGTTCCTTGGGGACTTTAATTCATGCAAATAATAGGGAAAAATAAGAAGCCAAATATCCTGAAAGACCAAGACTTTCAGGGTTTATGGTCGATGCCATTTCAGCGAATGCTGTGAAAACTATTTCTGTTTTGCATTGGTAACTTGCTGTGTTTCTGACCTAATTTTTTTATTTTTACACACAACAGGCTTTTGGCATCACTCAGAATATTTAGTTGCAGTACTCTTTTGTCAGACAGTTTTGTTGGGGAGTCAATCTTGTTATAAATCTAGATTAGTACAGGAACCCATGAGCAGCCATTGGGTCTGACCAGTGGCCCATTGCATCCACCAGCCTCTCTAAAAGCAGTCTTTACCACTACTGTTAGAGCTACATGGAAAAAAGTTTGAAGCTGAAATGGATAAAAATCTGTTGCAATTAAGTCTACAAATACTGTTTTTCTGTTTTTGGAAATTCTTTGATATGTTTATTGTAAATTTTGCTAAACTGTGTTGAACGTATGCTCAAGTAAAAGAAAAATTTCTTCTGCTTTGGTCAGAGCTGGACCTGTGCAAGCCAATAGTGAGGCTATGCCAGAAAATCATGGTTTTAAAATACAATTCTGTCTCAAAGCCAGAACATACCAATGCTTTCCATTAGTATATCAAGAGCATCCTGAGTCTATAGAAAGGGATTCCTTTTCCTCTCTGCAGTCTTCATACCAATTTCCATACCAGTCATATTCAGCTTCCCTGGGGAGCCATGCCTTGAGCTACCTGAACACCTCTGTTTCTCCTTTGAAATTGGAACAAAAAATTCCTGGGCATTCTGACCTTGCAGGATTGGCCTAATTCTGCCATGGGATCAGGGTCAGGAAGGGGGTGTGTTTTTTGGGCAGTCAGTAGCAGTTCCAGCTAGACAAAACCCAACTTCAGTAAAGATAAATCAGAAATAAATAACTATCTCTTAGATCTGCTGTGGGACTTCCAAAGAATTTGCTGGTGCATCTGTGAGTTAAAATGCTAATACATAGAGTGTGTTTATCTGCTTTGAGGGAGATAAATGATGGTAGAAAAGTGATATGAGTACATGGAGTGGGAACTGGCATATGCTAATTTAATTTTTGTTCAAATCTGCTTATTAAAATTCAGTTGGGCTCAAAAGCATGGGAGAAGGTCTCTACATTTAAAAGTAGAATTTATTTCACAAAAAAATGATGTTTCAAACAAACTTCTTGGAGGTAAAAGGGCTGGAGAATGCGGGGAGGAAAGGAGCAATCAGCAGGTTGCAGCTGTTTGAAGTGACAGCTCAGAGGATTTACAAATGTAGTTGCCATAACTATATTGCTTGAGTCACAATGAAAAGTAATAGAAGTGCAGTTCTTGAGAGATGGGGACTAAAGTTGATGGAATAGTAGCAATTCATTTAAACATATGGAGGATTTTGGAAATGGAGAAGCCACAGAAAAAGGAAATAAAGAAAAATGAGAGAAACCCAGAAAACAGATGTAAAAGTGTCCCAGGCAGCTCAGGATGTGTCCAATGTGCATTCTAGGGGAGAGTATTTACTAAAATATCAGGGTTGTTCATGTGGCTTTGCATGGTGAAGCGTATTTTTCACTCTGTGCCATGGGGAGCAGCTATGAGCATTTGTGCTCCTACAAATGACTGCTGCTTGTACCTGGCTGCAGTGGGGGTCTGTGTTCCCACAGGGAGAGGTCACAGACTAAAGCAGTAACAGCACCAGGCTGCCCAAGCCTAACCCAGTCCAGACTTGTGCAAGATGCTCGAGGACTTTTCTGCTTGGTTGTGGGATCCTGCAGCAGTGTGAGTTTCTGTAACAACCACGGGGTTCCAGAAATTCACTGCCAGTGGCTGTGGGACTGAGAGCAAGGCAAGTGGGTGTGTTTTGGAGAGGTGCCACTGCCAACCCCTCTGCTGGGATTGCTCGTTTTTGGGAGTCTGCTGAAAGAATGGGTGGAGTCCCCACAGGAAACCTTGAGTAAGCTGGAATCATCACAAGTGTCAGTCTCTTGAAGACAAACTGGATTAAATAGGCATGGCAGAGGTGCTTGGATGAAGGAAAACACAGCATACAGCCCTTGAAGGAATGCAGAAGACAGTGTAAAGCATGGCCATTTTTGGATGTTTTGGTAGGCCAAGCTGGAAGTTCTTTGAACATTTTAGCATCTTTAACTTGGGAAACATCAGCTCTGAGGAAGAACGTACAAAACCTGCAACTGCCTTAAATCCACTGAAAGGAACAAAAATAATTGAAATAGCTTCTGTGCAATAGTAGATGAAATAAGAAAGATGCTAGGTTTTAGGTTTGGCAAGCTAAAATGACTCTATTAGCATAGCTGTTCTTCAAAAGCCAAGGATGTTAAAAATTTTTGTATGTCCCCTGTGAGATGAAATTGGAGAACCATGATAAGAGCAAAGGTAGGAAAAATAGTATAAATCATAGACAAAGCCATTATTTTAAGCTGGAGGAATTAGTGATATTTACAGAAGAAGTATGATCAAAAAAGTAAGATTGTGCACTGGAAAAGGCAGTCTGCATTTCTTGTATTTATAGTTAATTTCTGCCAGCATATACTTCTTTTTTTTCTTAATTTGAGTGAAAACACAAAATTAAGGAGCTGAGAATATGTTTCAGTTAAACTGTTATTCAGTACTTCCTATTGCTCATCCACAGGAACTCAAAACACGTAGTTAGCAAGTAGTCTGTGTAGTACCTTGAAATGGAGAAATTTTCTAAGCCTTCCTGCAGAGCACATTTCTTTAGTTTACTGTTAGCTGTTGCACATTTTATTGCCACTATTATCTTTTTCTTTTTACATATGTACTGTATACTAGTATAGGTTACAGAGAGGCCTGAACAAAGCCCAGTGGGTGAATTCTGCCTTCTAATCCACTGCTAATAATCAATAAGAGCTTGAAGGGTTTTATTTTAAAATAAAAGCCACTACCTTATAAGCCAATGTGCTATGGTGAGACTTTTAAAGAAATCCTGCAGAATTTCATAATAAAATCACCACTGGTCTGTTCTGGGCTTGTCCACAGTGGCAAACACAGGATTCAAAATACGTGGGGATGGTGTGAAATTGTTAATGGCAGCCAGGTTCAGCACCTTGATGGTGTCTGTTTTCCTGTGTGTCATTGCAGAATTTCTTCTGACTAAAAGAAAAAATCTTCCAAAGATATCTGTGTAAATTAGAACCAGTTTATACCTGGGATGAAGTGTTCAGAGCAGAGTTTGTTACAGCTGTGTGTGCAGCAGCTCTGAGCAAAATGTTTGCTCATGGGCCTGCCTTGCTGAGGAAGTTGTTGCTGGAGTTGGGTTTGGCTGCAGCTGGGTGTGCAGGGGAGGTGCTGGGCAGCCTGTGCAAGTGTCAATTAGCCCAGGAGCCTACATGGGCAACTGGCTGTGTCGCGTGCTCAGGTTGTTTAAAATTTCTGCATTGACAGGACAAGAATGAAATGTTAATTTGCCATGAGTCTGCACGACTTTGCGTGGCACTTTCAGCCTCTTGGAGAGAAAAAGCAGTTGGAGATGCTGCAAGTACAGGTTGTGGGGGAACTGTGAGGGACTGGTGACACTGAGAGCTGAGCAAAACCAAACCATTTTTGCAAGCATTCACCTTCTGAAATGAACTTTTAGTTTTACTAAAAGGAAATGAGAAGTCTTGCTCAGATAGAGGTTGTACTCTCGGTGTGCATTAGGACAGGATATTTTGTTGCAGATATATAAGCAAATTTATGCTGTCCTAATTTAACTCACTGGCACATAAGTTATTATGACTAAAACTGGCATAGAAATTATTATAGTTTATATTATTCAGCTAAAAGTTTCCTATCATGGATAGATATGCCAGGAGGGCCAAATCTTCTAAACTGATTTTTACAAGTGGAAGAGACAAAACAGAAGCTGATAATTTTATATCCTCTGCCTACTTGCACCTTTTAATATCTAGAAGACAAAGCTGGTTTTGAGCTATTTTCCCTGAAAAGTAACTATAGCTTTCACACATCTGTGGATTTCCCATCTGAAATACTTTGTCTGTACTTTGAAAAATTATATTTCCTAGGCTTATAGTAACCTCTTTTCAGCCCATGTATTTTAGTGCATTGTAGCTTTTCTTACCATTCTATCTTTTTGCATCTGCTCCTGCTCAGCGCCTCATTCTGTAATTTTGGGGTTTTTGCTGTGTGCTTCTGTAGTCTCCTCATTCTCTTTTCATTGTAGCCATTTTTTTCTTCGTCCTCCCAAAGCCAAACAATATGTATGCATGGAAGTACTTCAGGCCAGATTTATGATTTTGCCAGAAGCAGGTATTTATGGGTATTCTGTTTGTTCTTTCACATACATAGCTGATGGCTGCTGCTGCTGCTTTGGTTTAGAGCCACAGGAGTAAATGAGTCCTTGAGTGAATAACTACGTGTCACCCTGAAGAGAACAACCCTCATGTGCTTCATCTACAAAAAATTCAGAAAACTGGAAACTACATAATAGCAACTAGCAGGGTAGCTGGGCCAATTCAAGGATTTGGCACCAGAAGGTTTTTGCAGCCATCTTTGATGTATCCAAGTCACTTGTGTTTCATTCCTGAAGGTATTTGCCTCATAAAAAAGGCAGAGACTAAATGATATAAAGGTGTAGAGAAAATATCACCTAGCAAAATCAACAGAGGGGAAAAACAGTGTGTTGAAAAGAGAATTCTACCACAACTAAACAAGACTATAAAAATGAGATACAGTAGTAACAGCATTAGACTTTTTCTGTTTAATTTAGGGTTTTTGTGGAGTGGAGTAGAAGTCCAGGAGTTATCTAAGTAGGAAGGAGAGAATGTGTACAGTTGTGTCATGGCATGCTGAATGTCCCTCTCCTCTCTATTTTGATAGCAGGGAGTTCTTTCAGTTTTAATTGTATTTAAAATTGCCCCTCTGAAAATGAAAATGCAAAAGCTCTAACCAAATAAGTTGCAAAACACACAGTTCAGAAACAAGAGCTAATTTCTACCAGAAGTGGTAAAACCAGTACGAGGTATCTCAGAGCATTGGCTTCAGTTTCCTTTCTTTGCTCCTTTTGGTTCAGAAGAAAAGAGGTTGCTTGCACAGGGGCTGATGTTGTATGCATGCTTCTGGCCTATTCCTGTTATCATTCAGTGCCCACCATAGAATTTTTATCCTATGATAAAGGAAGCTTAGAATGTTTTGTGATATTACTGCTAATGTCAAAGGAAATTATCTGGCTAAGAAACGTGGGCAGTTGCTTTTAAAAAAGTTTCTTCAATAAATGGGTTTTATTATCATGAACCTGAATGTAAAATTAGAAAGAAAGGGAAAAAGATTTCATCCACGTCTGAATGGCAGTGACAACTTCAGGTAATGGTACAAAATGAGACATGGTTTTCTCAGGGACAGTCTTGCTATGGATTCATTCTTTACTTGCCTTCCCCAAATTTCTTAGGTAAATTCTACAAACAGGTCTTCAGAACCAGATTCTTTTATGCAAAATTTTTAGTTTGACATCACTAAATAGCTCAAAGTAGTGAACTATTTATGGACTTCTATTTACTTACTTCTCCTCTAAAATTATGCTGCTACTAAACTTGGCTTTATATTGCTACATACAAAGGTGAACCTGTCCTATATGGAGAAACAACTCATACAGCTGCAGGAGTGTTCAATTTAGATAGATCTATGACACTCTAGGTGTTTGAGAACATACATTGCAAAATAATCTGAAATGGAAAGGTTAAATGTTAACTAGTTTCAACATATTTTTCAAGTCCTGAGAAAATAAGCTTCCCCTGCTTTTCTTTTGGAAATAAATAGTGCCAGGAAAAAATTTGCAGATACATATTTGGCAAAAAAAGTATTTTTTTTTCCTTTTATGTCTCATGATGAAATATGAATAGAATCAATTCTTACAGCCAAGGTCAGTTCTGCTGTAACACTTCTACTTCTCTTTTAATGTGTTGTTTTCTTAAAAAAAACCAAGTTCTTTTAATATAAAAATATTTTGAATTCAAGGGGTACAGCATTTAGAATTAACTGGACCTTAACCCCTGATCTTTGTCTTTAGCTCTAATTTGCAGAGTAACTGTCTCCACAGTGAGGATTAAATGCTTCCCTATGAATGTTCCTTGCAGCCTCTGCTTCCCCCAAGGACAACATGCTGAAAGAGGAAAAGCCAGTTTGTATTAACTACATAACCTTCCTAAAGGTAACCCATTTAAAAAAAGTCAAATTGGGCTCTTTGATCAGCCTGGGATGGACATCAGAGTTATACAATTGCTATAATATAGAATTCTATATATAACTTGGAAGTTTAAAAACTTAATGTTTTTGTCAGTGGCGTAACTTCTGGAGCTTTCTGTGGATTCCTGCATCGGCTGTTTTCTTAATTTTTAGTATTGACTAGAGAAAGCCAGAACACCTTTCATTTTCCAAGAGGTCAACAGTATGGGTGTGTCTGAATTAGTGACAACCAAATTTAGCCTGAAGAGATGCAGAGTTGGATCCAGGTTATGCATACGCATTAAATTTGGGAAGATTCAGATGCTTGAAAAATACATTGTACTGATTTAAAAGAAGGATTTCTAAATTAATCTAAAATTGCAGTATCCTCTACTGGTTGATCTTATGTTGATCCTCCTCTAATAATAATATAGGAAAATATTAGCTTGGAGACCTTGCACAAAAGCATTTGCCTGCAACTTTGTTTGTGAAGTGTCAGTCTACACTTGAGTACTGGACTTGCAGATAGTGTGTCATCCTATGACTAAATGTCTGTGAAGGCACCTTTTTTCTCTTGTGCTTCTAAAAATGATAATTCTTGCTTTTTGGTACTCGGCATGGAGTCTGTACCCTTCATTGTACACAGCAGCTTTAGAAAATGTAAGGAATGTGATACAGAAGGAAAAAACCAGACTCATCTTGTTCCTGGTTTTAGCTCTTATTTTATTGATTCCTGACTCATAAAGGAGCAGATAATAATTTGGTGTCAGATGAGATGACTGCCTACATGAACAATACAATTTGACTGCCACAATGGACAGTAAAGCAAATAAACAAACCTTGCTACTCTGGATGTGTGGGATCCTGACTATTGACCAGTCCTGTTTGTGCTGTTTTAGGTAACATCTGCCTAAACCCCCCTATCATTTTTTGTGGCTGCAATGCTGACCATGAAGATCTTTTCTCGTGAGACACCAGGGTTCTAAGTTGGTGGAACCACATATTCTGCATTATAATGTTACTGTCGACAGCTGCATTGCTAAACTAAGTTGACCTAACTTAATATGCATTTCTCTGGCTTTAGTGTTCCTCTCTATTAAAAAGAAGTTAATGGAGGTTTACTTGATTTTTTTTTTTTTTCTTTTCTTCCAAGACTGCACAGGAAATAGTTTCATTTCTTTGGGTTTGCATGTGTTTGGATGAAGTGTGTGTGTGGGAAACCTTACTGCATCAAAGTCAAATCAGTAAGAACAGCTTATTGTTTTACTGCCAGAGAGTTAAGCTGAGCTTTCCACTTGGTCCTTGCAGAACTGAGTTCCACAGAGGAAATCCTAGAAAAATTATCTTTTTTACTCCAGAGACTCTTCTTTGACTAACTTTTGAGACTTCAATGCAAGTCAGCTGTTTGAAAACTGTTATGGTCCTGGAGGGAAAGAGTCAAGGCAGACCTCGAGAGGCAAATCAGGGCTTTTATTGGTGCATCAAGCACAGGTCATGCTTATAGCTCTCTAAAAATTACTGCTCGGCTAGGGAGGATTCAAACTCATTGAAAGGTGGAAGTCTGGTTCTCTCAAACACTATTTTTGTAACCCTGATAACTCAGTTTGAGTGCCAAGGAGAGAGAATGTTCTTGTCTATGATGACTCAGGCAGGACTATCTGCAAATGTTACTCCACTGGGCTTCAGTGCCAAAAGCCATTTTGGCAGCAGAGGCAGGGATTGGTCCTCAGTTTGAGGCAGAAATGAGACAAGCAGCTGGAGCTGGTGATTATGTGATGACAAAGAAAACAATCCTTGTGTTTGCTTCTTGTACAGTTATTTATATGCAAAAATGCCCTAGGAAGAAGAAATAGCTAAGTGAGAAAACATGAGTACTGATTTCTGTTTGATGAGCTGCTGTTGTGCATCTTCCAGGTTATTAACAGTAATGTATTTGTCCATATGAGGATTTATTTGCTAACCCTTCAGTTCACTTGTAACAGTCTGACTGTTCACTTCAGTGTGTTTCCTCTGACATTAGCATGGGTGAAACACTGCTATTCCTTCTCACTTTTGATTTCCTCTTCTCTTTGTCTGCTAAACTGAAGATGCATTGATAATCACTGCTGGTGTGTCCTGGAGCAGAAGTGTATGGCTGCTTAGGGAAGAGTGAAAAAGGTGTTCTGGGCTGCTGTTAGGTTGATATATCTGTAGTTTCCTTTCCCTGCAAACCCTGCAAACCTGAAGATATGATTACAAAAGGGAAAGATGAGGACACAAATTAGTCTCAGCTTATTCTCCTGCCATGAAAATTTAATGTGGGGGTGGGGGGAGTGAAGAATGAACTAAGCTTTCTTCATGTGAATATTATTTCAATTAAAAAAAAATACTGTTATAGGCAACTACCAAACTAGAAATATTTTAGATTAGTTTTATTTTAGTACTAAGTACTGTGTTGTGTCAATGATTTTCTAAGACGTATTGTGTTCTTGCATTGCTTTTTTCTCCCTGGAAATATGATTCTAAGTTTTAAGATCTAGATCTCAAATCGCACTCTATTCTATCCATAAGCCCTGTGAATATTTTTATAATTCAATGATAAAAGTACATTTTATATTCAAAATGGTCATTCCCCTATTTCATAAGTTAAGGGGGGGATCCTCCCCTCCATGTATCTGTACTTAGTTACATCAGTGTGCATCTTTGCTGCATCTCAGATGCAAAAAATAAACTCAGAGAACCTGCTTTATGTATGTTCCATAACTGTATTTTCACTCTAAAACTTAGGGGTTACTTTTCAAAGATACAACTTTAGAACATGCTTTTCATTTCCAATTTTCATTTACAAAGGTTGTTTTTATTTTTTTTATTTTTTTTTTCCCATGCATTCAGAAAATATAAACTCCTTTGTAATCCAGAAAACAGTCCCTATGAGATTTGGAATAACGTTTGTCAGTTGATATTATTCATACATATGAAAATATTCTTAGTTATTATGTGATTCAATCTGCTCTTTCAAAAAAGGCCCTAGCAATTACCAGGTTAGTAAGTTCATCTTTCCAGTTGCCTTCAAGTGTTGCAGTTTTAAGTGCTTGTTTGAATGCAAGAACTGTGTTCCTTCACTGCATGAACAGTATCATACTGTGAGATTTACGACCAAGCAGCTTAATACTTTCCCCAGTATTGTCTTCAAGCTATTTCACTTCCTTTATTTTCCTTCTTTAGTAAATAAGGCTGCAAGTTGCAAATCTGAGTGCTTGAAATTAGACTTTCAGGTCTTACTGAGGCTTTTAAATAGCCGTGTCCAGGTTCTCAGAAGTAAATCTGGGTTGATTTTGGAAGCCTACAGAGTGTATTAGAACAACAAGTTTAAGCACCTAGCTTAGGCAGTTTTTTAACCTCTGTTTTAGGGTTTGTACTGAGGTATTTTCTACTGATAAAGGGGGAGGTATGTGCTCCTCTTGCTGCTCAAACAGCAGCAAACTCTAAACTAAACTGCTTCTATAAAAAGGAATAAGAGTATTAACTTTCTTCCATGATTACTGAGTATATCTGTCAGATCCTAACCCTTAATTTATTTTACATCTGTAAGTTATTCTGTGCTTCAGTGTCAAAACTGGGTAAACTGCTTGGAGTGTGCGAAATGAATTTTTCATTCTCTTTAAATTAATAATGAAGCTTGAATGATTCAAATACAAAATATATAAAAAAAATAGTTTTCACCTTATAAAAATGCTGTTTCACCTCTCTCTGAAGATCACATTACTTGGAAACCCATGACACAGGTTTCTGTGCTGCCTCTTTCTGGGCTGCTGTTTGGTGCCCCAAGACTCTCAGCAGAAAGTGGCTGTGCAGAGGCAGCTCCAAACCAGGTTAGAGGGTGCTCCTGCAGCCATGGAGCAGGGATGTGTGTGCAGAGGCAAGAAAAGACATCCCAAGTTTAGCTTCAATCCTGTAGAAATGGCTCAAATTAGAAAACTGAGTGCTCAAAAATACCTGGTTTGGAGCACTTAATTGGAGCCACCCCTATATATCTATAACTGCCCATGGTAGAGTGGTCCTTCATCATTTCTCCCTGCCAATGCTCTCTCTGATGGAAAATTTATGGTTGTGTTTGTGCTGTGGCTGGTCAAAATAATCTTTCTTCATAAACAAGGAAAACATTGTTTATTTAAGAAATAGTTCCAAAAGAATGTGGAGAAATTTTTGTAGCCACTGCATTTGGATATAATTGTGAACAGGTGCCTTTAATATTGGGTTGTGACTTAATTTAGTCAGGTTAAAGCCCACTTTGCAGTGCTGAGGTGAGATTGGCTCATTACACCAGGGGGAAGAGGCTTGCCAAGCTACTTGAGCTCCAAAGCCTGTCATAAAAGCCCTTAATGTTTACCCCATATACATTTTTGGTGCTGGTTTTTTATGACCAAATAGGGTTCCACAAGTGCAATAAGTCTGAAGCTTCATAGACTCCTTTTGGATGAGTCCAGTGTATATTTGAAATATCTAGATAACATCTAGTGTTACTAAGATATTTATTTCCATGCCTATCCTGTTTGTTATAGTAAGAAGGCTCATGCCACCACTGCCTCTGTCCTCCTGGCATCACTTCAGCTGGTGAGAAATGGCACTGTTCAAAAACAGCTTTTTGTCTGCTAGGTTGCTTTGTTGGATTCCCTTCTGGTGGGTTTGCTGTGGGTCATTGGATGCAGGAGGGATGAACCCAGCAGAACTCTGAACCCTATCAGGCACACAAATGGGTCAGAAATGATTCATTTGAAACCAGTCTGGATTAGTTCCACCATTGACCAGATTGCTTTGTGTGGTTCAAGAAATGGAGGAGTACAGCAGTCAGGCTACTTGGCCAGACTTGAAAGAAGTTTCAGTCTTGGAGCTGAAGGGGAAACTGTGTCTTCTGCCTATTTTCTTTCCTCTTTCATGTGGTTGGCATTGTCTTGAACATCTCAAAATTAAGGTGCTTTGGAAAACAAACTGTTTAAAAGTACTTTTCCTATAGATTGATATCAATGGAGGAAAATGTTTGGAGTTGTTTATTTGAAGGAGTCAATAAGCTGAAGAAAAGGGGTGTTTAAGTTATCTTCTACCTGAAATTCAGATAGTTTTTTAATAGTGTCCCTCACCAAAATTAAGAAATCTTAGAGGCAGGGGAAGTCCTTGCACAGAGAGGCAACTCCTTAAAAGTAGGAGATAATTCCTTAAAATAGACAGGGGAGTGAGTGCTTGGTTACTGCAGCAGATGATGTTTGGCAGTGGTGTTCCAAGGGTTCTGCGCTGTTTATAAGGGTGTTTATAAATGGGCTTGAAAAGGGAGGAGAGCAGTGAGGTGACTAAGTTTGCTGTTGATACACAATTATTCAAGGTAGTGAGGATGAAGGCAGACTGTGAAGAATTACACAAGGATCTGAAGAGACTCTGTGACTGGGCAATAAAATAGCAGATGAAATTCAGTGTAGATAAATGTGAAGTGATGCATGTGGGGAAAAAACAATCCTAGCTTCACACATAAAATGATTGGCTCCAAGCTGTCTGTTGCCACTCAGGAGTGAGACCTTGGGTTATGATGGATAGTTCCATGAAAACACCAGCCTGTGCTTTACAGCAGGCTAAAAAGCAAATCAAATTTTAGGAATTATGAAGAAAGGACCAGAGAAAAAAACAGATAATGTCATTATGCAGCCATATAAATCCACGGTTCACCTTTGCCTTGGGTATCACAAGTAGGTCTGACTCGCTAATCTCAATGAGGACATCTTGAAATGGGAAGATTCAGAAGTGGGAGAGCAGGGTATGCAAAGGGCTGAGTAGGCTGGGACTCTTGTCTGGGGAAAAGTCAGCCAAGGATGATAATGATAGAGAGGTTAAAAAAAACAGTGAATGGGTGGAGAGGGATGGATCTGTCATTGTCTCTTTCAGCACAAGAGTTAAGGGCCATTGAATGAAACTTGTAGAAACTGATTCAGAGCAAGGGGAGGCATCTCTTTCAGAAGGGAATAATGCACCTTGTCAAAGCTGTGCAGAGGGTCTGGGGGAGAACAGACAAATAACTAAAGAAAATGCCAGGTCAAGGACTGCTAGATGTAGAGACCATAACAAGCCTGAGAAGTGTCCTGAAAAAATTGCTGGAAGCTGCAAGAGCTTTGTTAAAATACTGTATATGTTTGTCCTGTACTTTCAGCTGTGACTGCTTTTACTCTGAGACTGATAAGTGGGTTTGAGAGAGAGTAGGCTCTATAGACTGACTACTTAGGCCCTGTCAGAGATCTATGAGGGGGATGCATGCAGACAATTCATACACCAATTGCAGGCTACTGGGGCTTCGATTTCTCGTTATCCAATGCTGAGTGCAAAGATCAGTACAGAGAAAGGAGTCTGATAACACAGGAAGCTGGTTGCTCCAGACTTATGTACTCTTAATGTTACTGCATCCACGAGTACTTGTAGTGCAAATTCAAATGTGGGTGATGCTGAAATCTCTGAGCATATATCAGTAGCAGGAAATGAATACCTTGTGAACTGGAGTAGTATTCAAGGAAAATGAAGAGTTTCTGAAGCTATGCATGAAGGTATTCACAGGTGGGAATCAAAGATTTTGGTAAGACCCTCCTCCAAATATAGAAAGTTATAAAGTCTTGTATAAAATAATAAATGCATCCTCCTTCATAAATCCAAAGTTTTTCTAAAGCTAGTCATCTATATCTACTGCATATATTACTGCATACAAGCATTACTTTCACTACATAATTGTTCAATTAGAGATACCAAGTATTTCTCAACCACTTCCAATAAATGGAGTACTATGTAAGAATTATAGATCAAACAAGTGCAAGTGGTAGTATAAAGTCAGAACAAGTGCCCTTTATAGCAAACAGTGATGCTGCATAGTGTGTGCTTAGAAAGGAAAACCTTGTGTGAAGTATTTTGTTTTCTCTCAGATAAGGAATACTTGACTTGAAAATTAAGTGGAAAAGCTGTTCTGTGCAAGTGTGGCTGCAGCAGCAGCTGTCCATGCTGCTCTGCAGCTCTTTACATTATTGATAACTTTAAAAAAGCCTGCTGAAAGTTTTCCTATGACCTTTGCTGTCTCCTCTTACCCACTTTTTGAACATACACCTATAACATTGGGAGGAAAACGCCAACTTCTTTCTGTCCGTAGGAATCAATTTGTATTTTTCTAGTTCTACACCTGTTTTAGGAGCTCTGACTTTGTAAAATACCTATATTTTGCTTGCTTGTTTGCATTGGATAATGTCAAGGGAACAATGTTCATGTGATCATGTGGGCCTAAGTTTTAATGTGCTGATCAGCAACACTCCCATGGCTATGGTGCATTTTTCTTCGCAGAAAGGTGCTTTCAGCAAGCTGTTGGAAGTATTGCAGAATTCTAATATTTTATAACAAGGACTAAACCAGTCAGCTTGTTGGTTTTGCCTTCCAGCCTAGTCTGCTATGCAGTCTGTGGCTTTTCTGTTAGCCTGAACACTTTGCTTAAGCAAGATTGAATTAATACAAAGTGCTTGCTACTTTAAGGATCTCTAGATGATTTCAGTTAACATTTCTGTTGGATTCTTGGTCATGTCATTAGTTTGATCCTGTTGATTGGCCAAAGAAGTTGAATCTTTTTTTTTTTTTTTAACACAGATTAATCTTAAATACTTAGTGTGCTTTTTGAGGTTTAAATGCTTCAAGTCTTGGTTTCATGCTTTGTATTATTTTTCAGAATGAAAAATAAGAGCACTAATAGAAAATTGTGCAAAAAAATTGAGTACTTTGAGAAGAAAGATGGCAACTGTAAACTGTTGCCCACTTTAGCACTTCCCAGAAAACACATGTGTTGAACAGTTGCAAGTAGCTGATGGAGGGTTTTTGACTGTAAATGTAGAAGGCAGCTAAGGGCAAAGAGTTTTGCACAGCGGTTCCTCAGCTGTCTAAGCCTGTGCCTGATTTCAGGACAGCAGTGTGCTGCACCTTCAGAGCTTTTCAGTCATGCTGGGGCTGCTCTGGGCCAAAGTTAGCACTTCTGTGTGGCTCTGCATTACTTTATGTAAACACACCTCCCCAGTGGTCCTCTACCTGCTTCTAGAATAAATTTTTCACACCCTCAAATGTCAGTTGATATCATGAGGATACTGAACAATTCAATGGCTTTTGTGCTACTGAAGACAGATAAATTACTAGAAGATTCCCTTTCTTTTGCCACCTTTCCACTTTCCAGTATAAATAGATGCAGACATTCACCCAGCCAGATTTGGACCAGTTTAACTGGAAATATGGTAGAAATCCCATCAGCAAGAGTTGTCAGCTGGAGACTGAACTTTTAATTTGATCCAGAGTTTATGGTTGCTCCCACCTGATGGTCCCTGATTGCCTTTTGGCAGAGCCAGAAGTTTGTAACCAGCATTAAAACAAAAGGTTGGGATCTATCAATGATTCCTGAGCAGTCTATAGCTGTCCCAGCTGGTGACTTGAGTTTGCAACTTAAACTCTTTTGTTACAAAGTGAATCCTATTCAGTTTTCAAAAATATTCATTGTAAGTTTGAAAATGTCAGGTAGCTCTGGATAAAAGAAAAAGAAAATGAAATAGTTGAGAGGAGAAACATGATCAACAGTTCTTTTATTTTTGTAATTAAAATTACTACTCTACAGTAATATAAAGATTTTTCTTCAATTTTCTTGGGTGAAGTTTTTAAAAGTAATAGTTTGCCCACAGTCTGCCTGTGTTATCACTGCATTTTACTGTACAGCTCATGGGAACAGCACATCAATTTCTCATTTTTTGTTCTACCTATAGAACAAGGATCTAAGTCCACTTTCTTGACTCCTTGATGAAATATTTCTGGAACATGGATGATGTCTTCAGTCAGCCCTTTAAGATTTCTGAACTTTAATTAAGCTTTTACCAATCCTTGTAGAAACACATCTTCAAAAGAAATACAATTTTGGATATCAGTGTATGGATCTGACACTTTGTTCTCCATATTTGCTGGGCTGCATCATCTTGTTGCGGTTTGTGACAAAAGTCATTGTTCAAATTCAAGGTGCTCTTAATCTGTCTGAAAAGTCAAGTTTGCTTGTGTTCTTTAGATTCTTTTGCTGAGTGATACTAGCTAATTAACAGCTGTAGAGTGCTTTAGTTGAGCCACTTCTGTGTTCACCAAATTCAAAGCTTCTACTCAATCTGAGGTTCCGGGAAAGATATGGGGGGAAAAAATGGTTTCCCAGAGCTATTGTATTTCCCTGTAGAAATAAAATTAAACTTACGGCTCTTACCCCATAGTGAAGAAACGTGAATGATCCATCTGAAAATGAAATATTCATGTACCAGCCCTCCTTACTTTTTTCTCCAGAAGTTCCTTGTTTGTGGACAAGTAACAGGAGAATAATACTTGTGTGAACAAAATACTTGGGGAAAGTGAGATTGGGAAGGCTGGTGGCTTAGGGGCATAGCTTCAGTGATTTAAAAACATAAACACAGATGCACTTTCTTTTGAATCTAGAAATTGGAAAATGTCTTGCTGGCACAGTTTAACTCTGGTTTACTTGATGCATGCAGTGATGAGTGAGATATAAGAATCTTACTTAGAAAACGGATTCATGAGATTGTCAAAATTATCTGAAGTATGAATCCAAATTTTGGTCTGATCTGTCACTGGAGTATTGCTGAACACTGGAATAGAAGACACCTGAGGACTTACTGGTGCTGACCCATTGGGAGATATACTGAGAGGCCTGGGAGTGCCTCTATGATTAATAGTCCTGCTGCCAGGGTGACATATCTGTGCTGCTGTGGAACTTCTCCCCCATGCTACACACTTACATTTAATGATGTTTGCCACTTCAATAGGAGGAAAAAGATTGAGATGATCTTAAGTTGCTTTTCTCAGTGTGTGTAATTTAGGAGAGGAAATGAAACATTAATTCACCGGGAGGTTTTTTTTGTCTTTCCCATGTGCCTGTGAAACAAGGGCTGTAGCCCATCAGTGTGCATGTGGGCAGAGCTGCTGACCCAGCCGTGCCCCATCTACGAGGGGGCTGTCTCTGTTCTGGGCAGGGGTAAATCCCGTGTTCACAGCCTCAGGACAGCCCTGGGCAACTGTGGCACTTCTTTATACCAGAAAACATTGCCATAAGTTTAGAACACTCTCTGGAAACCTGGGGTCCTTACAAACTCAGAACCCCAAATCAGGCAACAGAATATAAGGGCTTCTTGTGCTCTTCATCTAAAGCATAATTACTATCCATTATTGCCTCTGCAGCCCGAGGCCACGGAAAGGATCGTTTTGGAAATGATACCTTTAAAAGCTAAACAGGCACTTATTTTCCCGTTGGTGGTGAGGAGGATGCGGTGCCGGAGGGCGATGGAGAGAGCTCAGGGGCTCGAGTGCCACCTACCGCTCACTGCTCCGCGGCTGCGGCGAGAGCCGTGATGGCAAACTTGGGTCGGGGAAAAAGACGGTTTTTAGAACTCTGAAGAGGCTACGACTGAATTTACAAATTAAATGTTGCTGTTGGTTTACAGTCTATAACTTCCCGGCGTTAGAGATGCTGAAGAACTTTGAGATATGTTTAGCATATGGAACCGGTAAGAAGTTGAAGTAGCTCCACATTTGAATTTCAAGACCTACAAAGTTAAACAAAGGAGAGTTTGATTTAGAAGGCTCTTGGACTTTAAATGGAAGCACAGGTNAGCAGTTTTTTAATGGGGACTGTCGGTTAATTTTCAGCCAAGCATTAATTGCAGGTGAAGGGGAAAATAGAGAAGCTGGCTACTGAACACACTCTGTTTTCTGATCACAAAAGATCCCCATCCTGCCTGACACAGACCTAGCAGTGGCTCTCATGGCCACTGCCCACCACTGGAGTCCTGAAATGCAGGACTCCAGTGCAATCTTCAAATCCTGGGAATTACTCTGCTCAGTTCAGACCCTTTTCATGGCAGTACTGAGAAAAACCCCAAAACCTGAAAACCAAACCCATAAAAACTTCAAGAACAACCCAATCTACAGGCTTATGCCATTACTTTAGGGACCATTCAGAGCTCTTAGTATCACTTGGTGTGCCCTACCGTATTGTAACAGATATTGCCCAGAAAACACTGGGCACATGGACATCATATGAGATAAATGATAAACACGAAGACCTAATTGTATTGCTGTATTAAGCTTTACTAATGAGATCCAAATAAGAGGTGAAATAAGGTTTCTTCACAAAAAATATAAGTGTCACTGTAAACTGCATAGAGAGGAGATTTGGTGTAATTCTTGCTGATGGTGAGCAAGTTTGTTGCCTTCGGTGCTGCCTTTCCAACATTCCTTTTCACAAGTTAAGAGCCAGTATTGGAAGATGGATTTAATTCCTATGAAAGCCTTTCAGTCTGTCCATAAGTAAGAGCTCATTCTCACTATTTATGATGTTATGACTCTCCCTGTTATGATGCTGGGGAAAGGCAGAGGAGTGCTAAGCTCCTGTTCACAAAGTTTAGTCCTATAGGTTATTTCAGGAGTAAAAGAAAATCTATTTAATGCTTCTCCAAGAGTTAACCACTAAAGCCTTATCCATGGAGATAAATCAGCAGTATCTTTGTAGGGCAAATATCACCCACCTGAGCAACAGAGAAAGAGATCCTATGATTTAGGCAACCAAGAAAATTACACGAAGCATGAATAATGAACTGCTATGTGTGGTGATCCATTTATACATTTTTCTGAGCTTAAAATTCCTTTAAGTAAAATTTTCAGAGAATGTAAAAGATACAGCACTTTTCTAATAATTGTGATCTATATGTGGGCTTTTCAGGAACCCAAAATTGCACATAATGTACCCATTAAATTCAACTCCATGAGTAGATGAGTTACGTGTACCTGTAACTCTGGCATTAAATTTTGTTTGTTTGTCTGGAGCCCACATGAAGGCAAATGTTATTTTAGTGATTAAGAGAAAATGGTTTTTGTTTTGGTAATATTAATTTGCCCAATAAAAAACAAGCAAAACTTCTCTTTGAGAAGGTGAGTGGGAAAACTTGATGACCCTTAAAATTTTTTGTAGAAGTAGTATTTACCAAAGCCTAGATGCCCTACTAAATTTTAAAGATTCATAACATGAGATACTTATGAAACAAAAATAGTTTACTCTTCCAGTTTAAGAAAGCAATATAATCATAAGCAAGTCCAAAGTGTACAGAATGCAAATATACCATAAACAGGTTAAAGGTATTTTCTAGTGTGTAAAATTGAAACAAAAATGAACAAAATTCAGTGGATCAAATATTATTGAATTATTTTTGGCAATATTACATGGTTAATTGTTTTATTTTACTGATGACTGTGTGAGACACCTCACAGCTCAGATAAATGAAAGCATGCAAAAAGCTTGTCACTAAATTTCACAGAGGGCAAAATGAGAAGACAGAACTGCAGGCTTGCTGAGTTAAAGGATTAGAAAAGGTTGTGTTAATAAGTTCATAGGATTATTCAGCAAAGTCAGGCCACAGAATGATTGAACTGCTATTTTTGGGCACAAATAAAAATGTTGTGGCTGAGTACCTCCCCGGTAAATGGCAGAGAGATGGGTTTTAAAGTTTTGGGATGGGAATGCATGCTTAGACACAAGGTATCTCTGAGCAAGAGCTTTGTCTGCCAGAAGCCTGAAAGGATGGGGCCCTTCAGCTGCTATCGTGGTAAAAAGTTATCAAATTCAGGGCTGGCTGTATTACTCAGGAGTGAATTACACATTTCATCCCAAACCAGTGCCAGTGAATCCTTTGAATCTGAATTTCCAAGAGATAGTATAATGGCAAAACTGACATGAACTTGATAGCTGTAACCTTATTTACATTGACTCTGACAGAACTCATCATGTTATAAAGCAGTATTAATAAAATGTTAATTGAACTACTAAATACTGTCAGCCATTAAAATTACCAGTTACTGCTGTAATCGACTAATACAGTAGTTACTGAAAACTAAAGGAAAATAATATTTTGCTTAAAATACTGGTAAAAAAATCTGAAAGAATAAAATTAAGTTGACCTTTTGATAGATGTCTGTTTATTGATTTAAATTCACCATTTTGTGAACAATGTCAAAGAGGTCTGTTAGAATAGAAGCATGTATAATAACATGAGCTAAACAATTTTTATTTCTTTGTGTGTCATTACAGAGAGATTGAAGCAAGCTTCACCTAAGTGTAGTGATGCAAAAAAAATAATAATACCCAGTCTGGATGTGAAAAAGCAGAGGAAAACAAGAGCTTCATATTAAAGTGCCTTCTAGGTAGCTGACATGACGCATCTAGTCAGACGTAAATAATGACAGACGGAAACTATCATGAGGTCTGTGAAGCATCAACATGCTGCCATCATTTTCTTTCTAACCTTGCTTTGCTAGCAGCTCTCAGACTTACAGGCTGAGAGATCATTTAAAAAGCAAATCCTAATGATGCTGCCCACTGTAGCAACAGCCAGTGAGACTGGCATCAATTTAGCTCAGTTTGGGAACTCGGGCTAGCAGGCATTGCTGGCTCCTGACACCCCGAATGGGAGCCATCCCTCGCTCCCTCCCTGGCTCCCCGCAGCCTTGTGTGCAGCTCGCTGAAAATGATCCACCTGTGTGGGCAAGGGGGAGAGCAGGCACTCCTCTTTCACCCACCTCTTGGCAAATAAGCCCTTCAGTTATTTTCTTTACTGGATTAGGTGTATTTGGGTGCAGGATGCCTGGAGTGATTTTGATTGTACACGTTTTATTTGTAATGTGTGTGTCTGGGAAAAGAGAGGGAGTTATATGCTGGTATCCCCATAGCTTCAGCAGAGCTGTGTTGTGGTTTGGATAAACACATCTGTACATGGCTGCCATTATCAATGTGGAATAGCAGAGCAGTTTTGCAAATCAGACTTAAGAAGGGGAAAAAAGGCAAAATAAGAAAACGTCACAACAGGCCACCAGTCTTGTCCAGCTCAGCAGACTATTCATCAAAACAATATCCCATAAAACAACTGCACATTTTATTTAAGCTGGTGAATGCATTGTAAACCATTGGGAAACAAAGCTGGTGTGAAATAATGTAACGGCATTATCGCTTTGCAAATCAGCATGTGGCTTTGCTTGGGTGCTAGCAGGGCATGAGGGCTCAGAGACAGATGACAACATGAAAAAAGAAGTAGATCAGACTGCTTGTTTTTGATTGTAAACATTATTTTCATATACAACAATGAATTCCATCCTGTTTGGTAAGCCTGACCTCAGGGTGTATAAATGTATTTCCATTGTTTGTATGTAAATTAAAACATGACCAAAGAAAAAAAATCCTTCCCAACCCTCCCCATCAGGAGGCTATTTATGCTTCACAGATCTTTCCAGTACTTTAAGCACAACTAAGCAGCTACCTCAGGTAAAAAAGGTGCTATTTTTCCAGGGAAGCATTTTAAAATATTTCCACACACACACTTCTGAATGTTCTAAATACTAATGCAGAATTCGTGACTCTCAAAGTAAATAGATGGCACTTAATTATGCTGGTGATGTCAGGTATTGTATAGGTTGATTTCCCAAGGCGTAAGTGAAAAATGTACTATTTGGTCTTAAATTTAGACTTAATAAATAGCTAATTTAGGATCTTGCTCTATATGCAAGGATATAATCACAAGGCATTCATTTTTAAAAGGTTTCATTTATTCTTGTGAGCTTAATTATTGCAAGGAAACTGTGAGCAATTTGTTTTTTTTTACCAGTGTCTGATTTCTGAGAATGGTTATTAAATATTAAATGGATGCATAATTCAGGCAATTAAGAAAGTAATCACACAAAGTAATGTAATGGAAGTTAATTATTACTGCATAAGCAAATAGTTCATTAATGCTAGTAGTTGCTATGGCTGCATTCTTAATACATGCAGAACTGAAGCATGAATCCTCTGTGTATTCAGAGGTACCAGAAGTATGGTACTGCAGAAAGAGTGTTCCTAATGAAAGGCCCAGGCAAATAAGGTCATATTGACCCCTGACTTGTCTGAATGCTGCAGGATCATCATTACTTAAGAGAGTTTTATCAAAACCATGGCTACTTTAGATGCTTATAATACCTTCAGTTTGTAATACAGGCCATGGCTTAAATCAAGGAAGAACTTGAGGAATTCAGCTGTTTTAATATAAATTAATAAATTGCCAATCCTGCTTCTCTTGTTAAAATTCTACCCAGTGGTGCTCCTCTTGTTAAAAGGCCATAAAATCATTATATGTAACTTAAAAGGATTGTACAATTTTTCAGTACAAAAGCATAATAGCCGACAACCACCCTCATTAGATTTCCAACGACAAGAGCAAAACCTGACATTCCTTTTGCTACCATTATTTCCCTAAAGCAGAGCTTTTCGTAAGGACTATTTTAAGCCAGGAGACACTCGTGCAGCTACATTCCACCCAGTAGGCTGTGATGCAGGGATGTTGCCCTTAGTGCTGTATGGCTCAGCCAGGGATGGGAGGATCTGTGACTGAGGGGTCAGTGGTGCAGGATGGTGATGAGGTTCTCATTGGAACCTTGGAAGGTGTGAAGGTAGGAGAGTTGGTTCCTTCACGTGCGTCCTTAGAGAGGAACAGGCTGTCACTTGTCTGTTTTAGGTTATGTGTTGCTTTAAAATGGGAGGAAAAGAGCAAGGCAGCAATTGCCATCCTGGAGGAGGTTCCCCACAGGTCGTCACATGCCTGCTCCTGCCAGCTGCTGGTTCTCACATCTCCCGCCTCCCTCAAAATGCTGCCATGTTGGATAAAAGAAGGTGGATTTTGTCACTAATTGTGCACTGCAGCTGAGCAAGAAGTACAATTGTGTTAGTTCTGGGTAAAGACTGCTGTGAACTGCCTGGGATATCTGTAGAGCCACATGACCATTTGACAACTGAGAACACTATGGTTCACAATTTTTAATAACCTGCTTTCCTCGTTTCAGTGCATCCCACAAAAGGACAGTAAGCAAAGGAGTGTGTAGAATCTAGCTGTTGCTAGCTCAGTGCTTCCTGACTTTTCTGGAGAAATCTTCAAATGATTGCTTTGTGCTCCCAAGATATCTTGGATTTGAGCAGAATAGGGAACTAAGGAGGGAGGGGGGAAAGCAGAGTGGTAGCAGCTCAGTGTTGCACTCTGGTCTTCCCAAGGAATAGCAATCAACTATAATACTGATGTGATGAATCAGGAAATAAAACTCTTGTAATCCCTTGTGACTGGCTAGGGGAGAAAAGAGGTTAGACCTTTGGATGCAAAATGTGCCCATGCACACATGCACAATGACATATTTTAATTTATTTGAGGGCCACTCAATCTATGGAAGTGTTCATTATTTTGAAATACTTAATGCTGTTTCAGAATGAAAACAAATGTTGAAATATAGGAAATTCCTATGGGACAGAAATGGTGTTTTTACCAGCTCTAATAACCACCATTGCAACAGCATGAGCAGTCAATCAAACAGGAATTGAGCCAGCACAACCCCAGGAAAGTTCCTTTCATCCCTTCTTTATTTGAGAAGCAAACCCTTAGTCTTTTTGCAAGCCCTATTAAATGTACAGCTTTTGCAGGATGTCTGGGGAGGCATGAGATTTGTCTGCTTGGGGCTGAGTGTGAGGGAACAAGTACCAGACTCTCCCAAGCCCCACAAACAACACCTTGCAAATGGCCTTGTGAAGCTTTCCACCTTGAGTGCCTCTCCTGGAAGTGTCACACAGGAGGGTGATGAGCCCCTCTGCTCAGCCACCTGGAGACCTTCTGTGCTACCTATGGCTGAGAGCTGGCTCCTCAAGTCTCTCTCAATGTTACCCACACTTGTTTGGGAGCCCTCCTGTCACCTGCTCTTGGTAAAATATCTTTCTTTGTGCATAAATTGCTGAGTCTGGTGCAGCTTTGCACTGGTTTCAAGGTACAGCCCTTTGCAGAGGGCAATGCAGCCATCCAGAGAGAGAAGAGATGGCAAATTTGGCTACTTTTGGATAACTGACTGAAAGGATGCCTGGTTCAGTTCAGGCTTGTCCCACTGCCCTTCCTGCTCACTCCTGGTAGCAAGTGAACCCAAGAGGGAGTGTTTGATGATCAGGGTGATAGCAAGGTTGGCCAGGTATGCTAGGACTTTCACGAGTAGCTGAATGCACATTACCCAGAAAATTATTTAGCAGCACGACCTGCTCCCCTGCTGGTCTGCAGCCAGGTCTCACCTGCTTCCCATCCCTGATGCCCTCCAGCAGCCGTGGCTGGGATGGGCAGGCAAGGCTTCAGCACTCACAGCTTTCCAACATTTGTGTGTGCCATGGAGTTCTGTCTGACAGCACCAGGACCCCATCTGGGTGCTCTGCTGGTTCTCTCATTTTGGTGGGGTTCTATACCTACTGTGTACATCCTTTGGTGACTGCATCAGAAGTTCTATTTCTCAATACACTGCTGCTCTCTTTTTGGCAAATGAATGTGTGCCAAGTGCATTTAGGTTTTCCTTTGAGTGAAAGGTTGTTCATTATATGCAGAGAGATATGCCCAAATAATTCCTAACAATATTTTTATTCTTTCACTCCAATGACACTACTAAGAAAGTAAAAGTTTCTAGAAACCATTACACAAATAGAAAATGTCTTATTAAAAATATAATCCTCTGAAATTAAAGAGTAGTTCTGAATGCCAAATTTAGTAATAACCTTCTTAATCTTTTGCTTTCAGTATGCTGATCTTTCTAATCAAGTAACTGTAATGATTTTCAGATACAAATTCAAAGTCTCATTTTCTGTCATGTATTACAGAAATAACACTCAAAATTTTCATTTCACAGCAAGGTTGACACTAAATATTTTTTCTTTTTCTAAAACAACTGAGTCTTTTCTGAAGCAAAATACTCAAGCAAAACCAACTACAAAGGTTGATTTTTATTTTAAAACCCCTCTATTGTAGCTCCAAGTTCTGGTTTAATGTGAATAATTTGCAGATATTTTGTTTTCATGTAATGTGGCAAAAAGGAATGCTGAGAGCAGTGCAGTAGGCCAGGACACTGACCTGGGTTCATAGTCATACTTCTTTAGCTGGAGATATGGTCAAATAAAATACTGGTAATGGCCAAGTATTTTTATTTAGATATGTAAACTTAAAATTTGAAGTAAAAAAAGATAACTTTGAAGTTCTACCTGTCTCTCAGCCTTGCCTATAAATTTATCAATTTCTAGGCTCAAACAAAGCATGAAAAACCTAAATGCTTTGGCAGATGTCCCCTGGGTGAACAACTCCCTCTTGGCTTCCTATCTCTACAGAACGAGTGTTCCTTATTCTGTTTCCAAACGTGGCTTCTCGTGGCAGCAAAGTCTCGCACCCTTGCTTTGTTCAGGAGACAGAATTTTCACAGGAAACACTTTGGGAAATTTTTTCTTAACTAGCTCTAAGAAGCTATATTGGAGCATCTTATTTTGAATGATTTCTCCCTACTTCTGCAACAGTCCTGCTGATTTAAGTCAATATAGTCAAACAATAAACATTTCAATAACCAGGTCAGCATGTAGTATTCATAAATTCTTGCAGAGCTGCTCTATATCCATCATGCAGTATAGTAATGGTTGAACACCACAGCCTTATCCTATTTTTCATTTTCCTTAAAAATATGCACATCCTTTAGAAAAATCTCACCACACTGTTATTCATAGATTCTGGGAAGCTGTCACGAAATGTAACAAAAAGAAGTGTACGTATAATTGTAAGGACTCTAACAGAGATAACAAGGAAAAGTTGAAGTTTCAAGTACTCATTCAAGTCTTGGTTAAGGAAAATTATTTCTGTTTCTCTTTGGTCTTTGGCACACAAGCATCAAAGTAAGGCATGCCCAGGATGTCTGTCTGTGTAAGCATGGTGATGTCTTCTGTTAGCAGTTGTTCTTGCAGTGTCTGTTCATATTATATTTGTTGTCATTGTGATAGGGTTCCCTGTAGGGGTTCAGAATATCTAAAGACCTAAGTCTTAACAGAGAATGTAATGAACTTCAAACGGGTCTGGGATGAAAAGCTGGAACAAAAGTTGACAAAAGTATATGCTTGTGATGGTTCAGGATAATTTGCTTATTCTGTATGGAGGATCTGGCTTGGTTTTTTAAATGCAGAAATTCTTCATCAAAGTATGACTCCATTTTCCTTCAGTGCTTTTATTAACTCTCTGCTAGTTTTGGAGTTTCACTGAGTATGATGATTATCCATTAACCAGTTTTGTTTCCAGTTCTTTCCTCCTTTACTTTTCAGCAAGTTTCATGTGAACCTCTCAGTCAGTCACCTACTTCCCTTCTCGTATATCTTGTCCTGGTTCCATGGTCCTGAGAGTTGTCCCACTCTCAAGAAAAGACTAAGGCATCCTAGGAGAACATGGGCCTTGGCTGGTGAGCCAACACGCTGATTTTATGGCTTATCTAGGTTGTGCAGGTTGTGGCCACCAGTCAGCTCCCAGTTTATGGATGTCACTTAGAGCCACAGGGATCAGCTTGAGTGACAGTGTGAGAGGGAGGTGGGGTTGCACTGCAGCCAGCCAGGAGAGGAAGGCTCAGTGCCGTCCCTCACCAGAACTGCCACACAGAAGGCAGGCTCTGCTCCTCCCACGTCAGCCCCCCTGCCTGCTCCTGCTGTTGGTAACTGCTGCTGCACCCCAGCCTTCCCTTGGACCCGGGGGCTGCATGACCCTGCACGCTGCAGGGCCTCACTGGCTGCATGGGCTACCTTTGATGTAATGGTTGGTCCAGTCCACAGAATTACAACTGGCAGTTGGAAGGAATGAAAGAATGGAACTGTACAAAAGTACAAACCAAAGGTGCTAAACAAAAAGAAATGCCACAGACAGGTGAAGCTCCAATGTGACTAGGGTACTTGTTGGTCGCTGGTGGGGTTGTAGTGGTGTGTTTGCATTTGTATAGTGGGAAGAAATTAATGGCTGTAGAAATTTGGATGAGGTTAATCTGGCATCTCAGTTACATTTATTAGCACTACTTTAAGTTTGAACTTCAAAATTGGCTAATGGGATGAGAGTAGATCTGTGCTGCATAATTATCTCACTTCCTAGTATTCCTATTCCAAATACAACTGGAAATGCCTTGATAGAATCCTAAGGCTAGATAATGAACTATCAAAATATTTCAGATGTAATACTTTTATTTATTGCTTACTACCAAAATGCACTGTGCGCTGTACAATAAAACACAGAAATTAAAGGCAGCTCCAACATGAAAAAGCTGTCTGAAAAATTGAAGTGGAGAAGATAGGGTTCCAGCTGAAATGTAAAGATAGCCCATTTAATTTTATTTTAGCAATTTTCATTCCCAGTTTCTCTCACAAAAGCCTTGCAGCAGGAGCTGTGTGTTTTGCTGTGCCTTTGGAACTACTTCTCAATTTGGCTCCTTGTGAGCCCAGATGTCTGCTCAGTTGTCTTGGTCCGTGACATTCACTCACAAGAGTCAATTTCATGTGGAAAGACAAAAAGATGATGCTGACCTTCAAAAGGGAAAAAGCTCCACTCTACCACCACCTGATTGCACAGCCCTCAAGTGAAGGGATTTAGGCAGAGGATGATTCACTTTGAACTTGTGTGGATGGGTGCTGACTCCACAGCTGCCCTGCCAAGGGCATACTCTAATGTTATGGCTAGTTCAGTGCCATGCTAGTACGTGACATTTATGTACAGCTTACCTGGACTAATCTTAGAGATGGAACACCTTGGAAAGCACTTTTTAGGTCTTGTACTTGGAATAAGCAAGTCAGTTAATGGCTCTGGGAGTTCAAGAGGTGCTTTATCTGTTGTGTGGACAGCACTATAACTTTCCATAGGAAGGGTTTGCTAGATCCGGAACTCATTAGTGAACTCTTAATAGTTCATCTCAGTGTTTGCCCCTGAACTGAGAGGTTGATGGGCTGCCAAGACTTGTTCAACAAAATGCTCCCAGAGAAATTCTCAGGAGTATGAGATCGGCATAGGCTGACTTTTTCTCCCTGTCTCTGTGAAAATATGAAAGGTATTTCAAGGCATCTGATGCTAGAATCTGTTACTAAAATAAAATCAGTACAGGATTTTTTCCACTCTCTAGCTTCAACCCTCCTTTCTGCAATTACTTCCTTTTCTAGAACAGTTCATCTTCATATCTATGGCACATAGCAGCCATGAAATTACTCTAGGATTATTTCATACAAAGAAAACTTGTAGCTGAGCATTAATATTTTTACTAATATAAATAAGCTGTTGCTGTAAGTCAAGTTTTTTTGTCATTCCATGAAAAATTGACATTGAATTGCAGAATCCTATTTTTAGTAGGAAACTAAATGGTTCAGGACAGCTTTTAAAAAGCCTTTCATATAAGCTTGAAAAATTGTGGGTTTTTTCCCAATTCATGGTGAGGGGTTTTTGCTTGGTGGGTTTTTTTTTGTTTTTTGAGTGTTTTGCTTTGTTGGTTTTTTTTTTCTTTGTTTGTTTATTTTTTGTGGGGAGACAGAGAATTGTTATTTTAGCCCTGGCTCTGGATAAGTTTTGCACCTGATAAAATATATTGAGAGCATATATTGCCAGTGAAGACAACATTTTAAATTTGGATAAACTTTTGAGAAGACTGAAATATTTTTCCTTTCAACTTCTAAATGTTTTTCTTTCCTGAATGTTGGACTATAGTCTTTCAGTCAGTCTTGTTAGTATATTACATAGCACCACATACTTTGTTTGTACCTCTCAATTATAACACATGGATAAAAGTATATTTGGACTTTTTCCTTAGAATTCTATTTATATTTTAGGTATTACATGCTATTAACTTGGTATTTCTCCATTCTGTATCATGGAATACTCATGCAATATCCTTCCTCAGTCTAATATACTAGAGGTATATTACTTCCTCAATGTAATATACGTGAATAGAAAGGAAAATTAAAGAGAGACAGGAGTGTCTTGGTTTTCACTAAGTGTATTTTAAGCCATATTGGAGCAAATAACATGTCCAAGTAATCATTAAGATAGTCTTGTGAATGGCACATATTTATCCCTGATTAATAATGTTCAGAGACTGAGCTGATAAGGCCATCCAGAAATCATGTACTGGAGTCAAATCCAGAAATCCAGTACAAGAGTCAAAGGAGAAACAGTTATTGAGCAAAAATACTTGGCATAAAATGCACTTATTGTTTTGTTCAAGTGAGTAACACTTCACCTTCAAAGCTCAAACTTGCATATACTGGAGATAAATGTTCTTCCTGGTTTCAGCTTGATGGAAGCAGACCAGAAATGAGATTATTCAACTGGTATATCAGTGCAGGCATTCTAGCTTAGTCAAGTTAAGTAGCAGAGCTGTGGTTTAATGGACCTATGTCCAGTCCCAGGCCTTTGAAAATGCTGCTACTTTCTCCCTTGAAAGTGTATCCTGACTTAAAATTAGTGCTTCTATTTCAGTAGTGTCACTGAACAGAGGAAAAGGGCTAAAGGATCTTTTTCCTCTCTGGACAGCAAGTCTCAAGTCAAGCAGGACACACAGAAATTTTTTACTGTTTTATAAAACAGTCACTGAAGTATTCAGGAGTGAATGAATCCACATGTTCTGGGTCCCTCTTAATGCTTTTTAGATAAAGATAAGGAGCACAGGACAGCTGAAAACATGGAGGAGGTGGCAGAAAAGCAACGTTTAAAGTTGCATTGATGCGAGTCAGCAGATGAGCTCGGATAACTCTTGCAGATGAGAAACAGAGGTGCCAGTTAAGGGTCTGAGCAGCTAAAGGCATTGGTGAGAGGAAATTAAATGTAAGATTAAGAGCAGTAGTGGATCAAGATGTTCTGTAGGAGCACAAACAGGTAAAGGTAGCCTCAGCACAATGCTGTGTGCCAGGAGAGATGTACTGTGTGCTCTCTTTTAAACAGGTGTGAAGAGATGGAATTTAAATTTTTTTGCCTCTAAAGCAAGCACAGGTCTAGGCAAAAGTGCAGGTCATGTCCTTGCCCTCCTGACCCTAATCTTGAACTCTGTGAAAGCAAAGGAAGATGATTTCTGTTGACTTCAGAGCGCTTTCGGTCAGATCTGCTGCTTAGTACTTGGCAAGTACCAGGTACCCCTGCTATGATCTTTCCTGAATCCAGTGCCAGTGTTCAAATTAATTTGAAAACAGCATAACTGGTGTGATGGTAGCTGTATGTTGCCATTGCTGCTTAGGGATAATAGCTTATTCCTGCAAAGACAATAGTGTGAAAGTCTTTGCAGATGCTGTCTGGGGCATTCCTAGGCAGGAGAGAGAGACCTTGGCGCCATTTTTATGGTTATGCCTGTTAAGGTTTAATAGATGGAAAGTTTCATTAGTGAACTGTGTTGCAATTAACTTGAAGGAAGTTCTAGCCTACTGTATGCAGTCCTTCCTCTGAGAAAGTTGTTTACATTTCCTTTTGGAAATTATTGGCTCTTCGGCACTTGATTGTTAGTGAATAGCTAAGGCTGTGATTGAACAAAAAAGCCACCAACAACACAACAGGACTTTCTCATTACTGTAACAGAAGTTTGGGTCAACTGCATAACTTTTTACTCCTTTGTGGACACCCCAGTTGCTGAAAGTCAAAACTGAGTTGATCCAAGGGCAAGGGATAACAGAGAAATGCAAATACCAGAGAAAGGTTTCCTCCTTGGTAACATCTGTAATGAGGATTGATGGAGTAGTGACCTGGTTTTTGTTTGTTTTTTTTACCAATCCACCCTGAGGCCAGGTCCTGAATGCTTCACCCAATACTTTCATTGCAAAATAGATTAGGATTTAGGCCTGCTCAGCCTTGTGGGTGACCTGCCATGAGAGACACGGCACACAATTCCTACCAACTTTAGAGTTGCTGCAGACGGATTTTAGTGCGCTCGCTGGGGACTTGCCCTGTGCTAATCCTTTTGAAAGAGGAATATGTGGCCATGTGAAGCTGATTGATGTATATAATAACTGAAGATCGTGTTCCCTGAACCTTCTGGGTCTTCTTGGGAAGAGCTGTATCAGAGCAGGCAGGGACTGAGCCCAGCCCTGATGAGCCCACCCTCTGCCAGTGCCCAGCTCGGCTGCGGCACAGAGCCCTTGCTGCCCCCGAGCTACTGCTGGGGGGGTGTCTGGGGAGGCTTCCCCCTTTGAGAGGCTCTGAGCATGCTTTTGCTGGCACTCACGACCATGAAGTGTAGCCAAACTGCTCTGAAAAATTTTTCTTGATTCAGAGAAGACTTCAAGGAAAGAAATTAGGAGACGCCCATTGGACCAGTGTAATTCTAGCAAAATCCTGAAACAGAGATCATGTACTTGACCATGAAGCTGTGGTGACCTGAATGAATTCTGTGTGATGACAGTTCAGAGCACCATAACTGGTGGTTGCCCTTCTTTTTGTGGTGCAGACATTTCTGAGTGAGATAGTGCAGGCTGACAAACTGGTATCAACAGGAGCTAGAAGGTTTTTGCATTTCCTAGTGAAGTGGGAAATCTGTGTATGATGTAACTTTTTCCTGGCCTGGTATCGTAGTTTGAAAAGGAATGAACAGAAATAAGGAAGATATTACACTATTTTATGCTAAATTAACCTATCTGTAGAGTATTAAATATCTGTCTCTGGAGAGACATTATAAAGCCTAAGTATTTTCACTGTTATATTGGTGTTATCAGTATTTAATGTTTTCCTGCTAGGATGTCAAATTACTAACTAGTATTTAAAAATAACCCCAAATAAATGCAGAGTAAAATAGCAAAATGTGAATTAATCAAATGAATTTTATTTTGTTTTAAACTGAAATTTCAGTAATTGCTTCATTTAGCTCCATCATAGTTGGGTTTGTTTTTTGGTTGTTTTTTTTTTTTTTAACATATTCTTGTGAAGGACAAAAGCAGATTCATCAAAGCTTAAATACTCTGTAGGAGCACAGTGACCTGTCTGAGCCCTTCTATGGGCAAGGTTTGCAGGGGTACAAGGTTTGCAAGGGGTGGAAAATATTGTCAGAGTGGATAGACACCCAAATGGCCCATGTGTGCACTTTAGTCTGGACCATGTGGGCCTAGGTCAGGGCTGTAAAGTGAAAATTGCTGTTTCTGCCATTGCAATTCCAGCCAAGTTTTGTTTGCAGAATGAGTGCCTCCACCTCCAATGATACAGATGAACCATTTTTGTATTAAAAATTTAGGGAGAGCAGAGAATGGAGCAGCATAAACTATGTCTTAGTCTCACCCCAGGATACTGATTTATGAGAAGGGAAACTGGAGAGTCAGAAACGGGTGCAAGTTTCCCTTGTATATCGGATTATTGCTCCATGAGCCCCCAAGATCTACTGGGAGATGCTTTCTCTTCCTTTTTCCTTCTGCTATACTGCAGTGACTTACTTTAGAAGATCTTAGTATTTTTGAGGAAAATCTGAGAAAATCATGAGAAAATCTGTAAAGAAAACCATCAACATTCTCGCCCTGCTTCAGATGTGATTGCAAGTGAGAAGGCTAAGGGGGAAGCTTTGGACATGTACAGATAATCCATTGCTTCTCATTTTGATGATTTAGCATGGAGAGTAAAGGATGAAGTGGATGTGTTTGTGAGAGGCAGGGCAAGGTATATCCACTCAGAAAAGCGAGGTGTGCTGTCTCCATTGTCAGGACACATTGGCTGCATCACGGTGATGCTGTCCAAGAGCAGGACATGGCAAAAGTGCACACATGCCCACACACACTGCCACCACGGCCTAGCAAGGAGGGACATGTCAACTTTTTCTCAATTTTGGATCTTACTACTTCATTTAATAAATGGGATCTTTTTAATTAACACTGAAACTCCTAAGAGTCAGAGTAAGTTGATGTGTACTGTGAGGAAAGAGGCAGAGCCTGGTCAGTGTGAATAGGATGAAGACCTTTTCCAGAGTGTTCCCCAACACAAATTTTGAATCCAGAGCTGTCCTGAGGCAAGAGTTAAGGTGGTGCCCTCACTGTGGTGAGTTTTGTCACCAAATGTGTTTGAGCCAATGCTGTTGTGGCTGCAGTTCAGTGGGGCAGCAGTGCACTAACCCACAGTGTGGGATTCCCTTCCAGCCTTCCCTGCCTCCACCAAATTATTCATTGTATTTGGGTGCTGAAATCCCAGAAACAATACTTCCGAAGGCTTAAAAGGAATGTCATGCAACCTTTATTAGTTTATCACTGCAGCAGAGACACCTCCAACTTGCTTTGATTTAGTGACATAACTTGTGGTTAAAAGCTTTAGGCAAGGCCACACACATGCAAACAATGACTAGTGATTTGGATAATTAGTAAGAATGGCAGAGCCCTGTCTCTTTACATGAAAGGTAGCAATGATATGCAATTAAAAATGAGCTGTAAAAGATAAAATCATGTAGCTATATGCAGTGCAATAGACCAGGTTTGAGTAAAGCAACATAACAGCTACACCAAAAAAAAGTAAGGAGAATGAAAGGAAAAATGCTCTAATTTTGACTTTTGTTTTCAATAGAATTGTTTCTACAAGTGGAATGTGGGAGAATCATCAGCTTTTCTGACAACAGAGTTATCTCCATCACAACAACATGTGTCCTGATGCTTGCAGGGTTTGTTTTCTCAGAATATTTTAAAGATGTTAATGGAGCACTTTGATAGTATAAAAACAGCCTGAAAATATCATAATTAATCAGAAAAGTGTGAGGTACAATTCATGTTTTCTCTTACAATTTTTTTTCTCTGCCTCATAACTCTTGCTCACTTCTTAAGTGCTTGGCAGTACCACCTATTCTCTTTGCATTGGGAAGGTTTCAAATTGGCCCCAGCACTATTTGCTTTGACAAGTTTGGGCTATATACCCTTTTTCTGCCTGTCTACTCCTTATTTGCCTTCTGAAACTGAATTTCTGACACAGTACCATTTCCTTGGCAATAGCCTTCCAGTTATATATAGCATCACAGAAAACATGAGCATAGTTATCAGTTATTTCTAAATGTTTGGCTCTATCATAGTACAGAAGTTGTGTTCAGTAGAAGAAATTAGAATGTGATATGGATGCATTTGATATGGAACTTCTTTTTGAGGGAAACATTTCCATGGAAGTGAGGATTGATGTGTGTCTATGACTTATAATCTTATCTGGAAAACTAAAAAGATGATTGACTGTGTGCTGAGAAACAAGGAATTTAAGTGGTTCACAAATTTCAGAAAGATTTGGCATAGGGTTGGTTGATCAGAAATAGTTTGGTACTTCTAGTTTTGTCCTTCTCAGCTCTCTGCAACATTGATTGAATCTCCCAGGGCAGAAGAAAATTGCAGACTGCAGCAAGACTGTTAAACAGCGTAGTTGGAAACAATCCAAACATGCTCACACGTCTAAAATCTGTTATTTTGTGTGAAAACCTTGCCCAACAGTTTGCATGTTGTGCTAGCTTCAAGGAAGTGTTGCTCGTAGACCAGTATCATTCAGTGCACAACAGGGCTGTGTTTTCAGGGATCATTTCCTGATTTTAAGGATGGCTGCTGAGATCCGTGGCACAGAGTGTGATGGGAGGACTCTTGTAGGCCTTTCTCTGTTTGACACAAAGTGAACTGAGTGCACTGTGGTTGAGGGCATTGCGTGGCACTTAGGATGAGGGGAATCCAGTTCTGTGTCTCAAACCCTGGGGTGTTGCTGCTAAGAAAATAACTAAAAACTTGGCTTACGGGCCTGGAACAGCTGGCTGAATCAACTCTTTGGGTTTTTTTTAAAGATATGAATCCCTTAAAATCAGGAACCTCCCTCTGTTTTAGATTATTTCTGTTGATTGTCTTTAATGAATGATCAAGTAATATTGTAGGTGAGAGTTAATGTGAGAGTGAATCTAAACTTGCAGCCAGAAAGCCCTATGGGATTTTCCTGTATTTCAATGGGTGCATCCAGCCACCTCTCTCTTGGAAAGAGCACAGCTGTGATCCGTGTCAAGGAGTAAGGGCTGCTCTGAGATTGCAGTGATTACCTGATTTGCATCTTCAGTTGAAAGGAAATTCTAGCTAATCAATGGACTCAGCTACACTTGTTTCCATTTAAATAAGCAAGTCTAAAAGCCTTCTCTGCACCTCTGTTTGTTTAAGTTGGCTTTGTCTCTTTGATCTCATGTTAACATACCTTAATGACAGGTAATGATTGATAATGGCGTATTGTAAAGTTCAGGTAATAAATAGTGTTTTACTCATAATAATGCTGAATAATGTACTTTTTATGACCTAGTTTGATGGAAAATTTCCTTGTCAACTCTGCCTAATTGTCCAAACAAACCACCCATTACTTAAAGAGATACATGTCTAAACTAGACACATTAATTAGGGTCATGACTGAGCTACACAAAGGAATATAGTAACACTTCAGTTATCTTTAACTATGATCTTTGGACAGCAGTCCTAATGTTTAACTGAAGTTTAATGGGAAGCTATTGTTTACACTATCCTTTTGTAGCTCACAGACGTGTTGGAATCAATCCATAGTGGCTGGGTGATGGAAAAAGTGATATCTCCCTGAAGGTCTTTGAAGGTCATAAGCAATATTAGTTTGAACTCCAAAAATGACAAAATTGAGTAAGACTGGATGAAAAAGGAGGAAAAAATGGTTTCTGGGGTTTTATCCCTTCAGAAACTGAAGTCAGTAAACATCACATTCCATTGAGTTGAGGGTTTAAAAAGGGGCTAAGTTTTTCGGTGTCAGCCTTCTGGAATACTGCACCTCTGAGTGCTGGCACTTCCAGAGTGTCCCATTGGCACTGAAGTTTTGATAATGTAGTGAGGCCTCAGAGGGACCAGTGTAGACTTCAAAACAAATGTCAGACTTCAGAAAACTTTATGAATCACCCCAAATTAGAAAGAACAATGAAAATCCAATTCTATGAAAACATGAGCTGCCAAGAGTAGACTGACCTGTAGGACCAACTAATTTTCCAATGAAGGGCTTCTTTGACGTTGAAAGAATGCTTCTTTTTCTGTTCCCTTTATATAAACGGTGCTCACTTTCATAAGTAGCATACAAACAAGTCTGAGATACTTCTGGTATAACAGAATTAGCATTCTCTCTCACTGCCCCCCATGCAGCAGTGCATTTGCTGGGCATCAAAAACAGCAGCTTCTGTGCAAGGCTGTGTCAGTGCGCTTGGAATTAAATGAAAAAGCTCCTACCTGTCCCTTTCCTACCTCTGTTGTTTCCATTCAGTATCAAAAGCGTAGAAGATGTTATGCCAGAAGGGATTTGTCCTTTTTATCTGGGAAGAGAAATGTTTTTGCTATTTGCATTTCTGAATTGCTTAGCTGCCCAAGCATGCTTTATGTGTGCTGCTTGAAATGTGTCATCAGATCACGTGCCCACTGTTCTCTGGCTGATGTTGGACTTTCTCCAACAAATATGGATTATGTTAAAGTCGGTTCTGAATTGACGAGAATATGTTAATAACTCCCAGATGGGCATCTTTGTGCAGGGAAACACAAGCAGTCTATGGCAGGAGCTAGTGTTTGGCAGGTCCATCATTCCGTCATTAAAGGCCACATTATTACTCCCAACTCTGCTTGCATGACAATTGCTTGCATAAACTCAGTCTCCCAATAACAAATAGACACAATTTGCTTTTAGATAGACTTTACTCTTGTAAGGAACCTCTTTATGCCAGCTGGTGCTTCCTCCAGTTTATAATATGGATTTTTATAATTAAAGAATAGGGTGAAATAAACACTTATGTTCCAAAAATGCACACCTAAGGTCATTTTTCCAGATGTGTGATACAAATATAAGCTCAGGATACTTACACTCCTACTGTGGGGACTGTATTATTCAATGATGTGTTTATCTAAGTTTTCCTTGGAGTTACAGTTGGATATGATATTTTAAAAAATAAGTTTATTTCATGCTCCTAAAGGGGTTTGCAGTCTCCCTATGACTTGATAAAAATAATATTGCTTTCCACTTACTTGCCTGGATTGGAAGGAGCTGTTATAACTAGATAAATGCATAAACAATATATGCAAGTATGAATTATATGATAAACATATCTGGATCACCACGCTTGTTCCTCATCTATTAACCCATCTAACCAAAACACTCCAAACTCAGTCCATCCAGCAAGAATTTACAAAGTATGAATGGCTGGAAAACATTCTCTTCTTCTCCATCCAATGGTTTTCCTCAAAGCTACCCCACCAAGTATCCAGTCATGAACTTATAAACAAATGCAAAAGCCATGTTAGGCTCTTTGTGGTATCTAAAAATATATATAAATTGTTAACAGATTGTATCTTTTGCTGCTAGCTGGAAATGAAGCAAAGACTTCAGATTCTGGGAATGGGAAACCTAGAGATTCCCAGTTCTTAGTCTTATCTTTAGTTCTAGAGCCGTGTGCCCAGGAGCTGAATCCTACCAAGCATTGTCTATACTGAAAATCTGAGGACTCATTATCAGGTTAACACTTAAACACCTTCATAAAATAATAATTTTTTTTTTTCTGAAAGGACTTAAAGACTAAATCACAAGTACTTTTATCAATTGTCTAGATTATTCCACCATAAGGTCAGTGATCTCTATACCCTATTTAATGTAGTCTCACAAGCCCACATATGTATTTTCTCATGCACCTATATTTAAACATGGATTTTGACTGACATATCAATGATAATGATGACTTTATTGTTCTTAATAATAAAGAGGGTAAAGTATAAATTTTGAAATAACATCTTTAAGTCAGCTGACAATAATTTGCATTTTTCAGCACATTCAAGGGAATACTACTGTGTTGGGGCAGTATTTTCTGGTGATAACCCAGAATGTCGATACTATCAAATATTTGGATCTGACCCAAGCATCAAATATATCATGAGGGGTCCTCTTAGTTTTGTGCTACTCTAGTCTCTTTCTGCATGCTCTGATATTATTACTCTCAAACTGGCACTTAATTTTCTCGGCTCTTAAAATGAGTGTTGTAAGAGTAGTTGAATGTAATATGTGGTATTTTAATATTGTGACTCTTAATGCTACATAAAACCTTTGTTTCCTACAGGTTTATTGAGCTGGTGTATTAGATTTCCTGCTGCATGAGCAAGAAGATTATGGTGGCTTACGTCTAAGTATACTTTTGGGAGGCATTTTGTATTTTCTCTATAAATAGTCTTTCTAAAACACAATTGTGAAACTATTAATGTTTATATCACATTATACATCTCTGTAAGTTTACTGTGATGAGTATACAATGTGGTAACAAGAGGAAACCTTTCTGCCTGGGAAACGTGTTCAGAATTGTTATTGTTAGAAGCCCACTAAAAGGCAATATTTTTAATATTTATGTTATCTGTAGGATAGTTTTGGCTTATTACACTGAGTCATCCCTGTTTTCACCAATAATGAAATTACATCTTTTATGGAGTTAAGCTCTTCAATGGAGCTTGCAAATACACAGCTTTGAGCAGAAATTTGGGTGCTCTGGCTGCTACTTTTTTTGTCAGAAAGAGGTGAAATGAGTCAACTGCAATTATAAGTTCTTCACAAAATTTAGGTTTGGGGATGAGAGTGTGTGCACAGCAAAACTTGTATTTTGGACTGGAGAAATGTTTTTTTGCCTTAAGCAAAAGAATGCATTTATTATGGACTTTAAAGATGCAAACCCTAGAAAGATCCTTTATCTTGACACACATGGAAACTGTATGCAAGGGGAGGGATGTAGAGGCAGTCCATACCTGTATTACTGCCTTCCATTCTCTTTTAATGAGCAGTTCCTTGACGATTTGTTAGAAAATGCCACAGGTCTAGTTCTGTGAGCTCCCCTGCAGCCATTTAGTTATCTGTACATGAACAGGCACTTTGACTATTTTTTGAAAATGTAACATGAGTGAAACAAGCAGTTGGCGTGTTCCCATCCAGCGAAATGAAGGATCGGGGTCTCCGGGCGGGGCCGGCGGTGTGGATCAGCTCCAGCTCCCAGCGAGCCCTCCCCGGGTTGGGATGCGGCGTGAGCTGTGGGTAATCTGCAATTTGCTGGGGGCATCGTTACGGTGCTCTGCCTGCGGGGCAGGATCGCAGCCCGGCCGGGAGCAGCTGCCCGGGCAGGGGGACCGCGGCTCCCCGCGCTGCCCTCCGCGGGCTGCAGCCCAAGCCTCCGCTGGCACGGAGCACCTATGAGGTCAGGTGAGTTACATTAAATGGCAAGTGATAAATTCAAGATGACAATTTGAAACAGCAGTGTTTCTTCTGGTAATTAATTCCAGTGGTGCCTGAGGCAGCGCTTAGCTGCTACAACCAGTGTGGCCAATGCTGAGCAGCTAATGAGAAAACATTACAGCAAGGATTAGGGGCCGGTGCATTCTGGCAGGATGAGGTCACCATGATTAGAAAATATTAGTTCAGGCTTAATGTGATAAACTGATTATGACAAAGAGACTTTATTTTATCCTGAGTGGTTAAAAGGCAAAATTCCTTTTTATTTATTTGTTATTGGTTTTTTTCCCCTCAACCACCTTTTACTTTCTGCCTATCATCCAGTGGCACCAAGTGATGCTTTGGTGCTGTGACATGCAAACCCTGTCAAGGCTAGTCAGCTGCTGCAGCCGGACACAAATTCTTCTCTTTACTTGTTTTAATTACTTCTGTCAGGTAACAACACTCAGCTTAGAGGGAAGGAGCTTCATGGTTGTTCCCGGTAAGCAGAAAGAATGGTGAAAAAGGAACACTTGAACTTTCCTACTGCCTTGGGTGAGCAGCAGGGATGGGATCACACGGCTTTGTCTTCTGAAAGAGACAATCCCACCTGGAAACTGTGACGGTGTTGGGGATGTGGAAGGCTGATGCTAGAACAACCCTCCCCTGCTGCTAGAGCATGGCCTTTGAGGGGTTACTTGTGAAGAAAAACCTGTCCCCGATGGCACTTTAAAAAACATTTCTGTGAGTTTTTTTTCTGGGCTGTAATGCTATTCCCCAGTTAAAATTGCAGGATCTGTGTTACTCATAAACTGCTGGTGCTGTGTGCTGTCCTAATGGAAACCTGTGGGTTATAATGTGCTAGCTAAGCACATCTACCAATAGACATGAAACAATGATCATGGAGTGAGACTTCTTTCCTATTGATTGCAAGGATATAGATGAGAAGGGCTGCCTATGGTGGCACTTAGATTCTTTTGTTGTCTAAACCATGAAGTTATTTTCACATTTTTGTTTCTCTTATCAAATTTTATGTAACAATTTTTAAACTTAAACAATTATAAACACTTCAGCATAAATGTTTCCATAGAGCAGATAAAAAATGTTTAATCACATCACCAAGACTTCAACTGGTCCCAAGTGTCAAATAACATAATTAATTGGCAAGCTTGTAACCAAATTCTTACATTATCTCAGAATAGATTGAGCTATCAGGGATGTTCTTACCCTGTGTTTTATTGGAGTATATACCTTTATCTTTTAAAGAAAAACAAAAAGCTTTTGTTTGTTTGTTTGTTTTTAATTTCACCAAGATGTAAGAATGTTTTCTTATTTCACCCACCTAACTTATCTTTTAGAACTACTCTAGAATACTCACAGAAGAAAATATAAATACCTTACAATTTTTTTCTTTTAATTCAGTTGTCTTTGAACACCATTGAACTAGAATAGTAAAAACATATGCCCTCCAAAGCAAAGCTTGGCATAGAGTTTGAGTTACAGCAGTAGTTAAAAATATTTGTATTAAATACATTGATCCTTTCAGTAATTGCATAGACTTGCAATGACACTAATATTATTTTTCTGAACAATTAAAGCATCATTATGGGTACTATGTTGCAATCTGATAAACTACATTTGTTTGCATGGTACTGAAAAGTTTTTGGACATACAAGATGATTATATAAACAGGAAAAGGAGCATATTTGCTCAGGTTTTACTCATCTATTCACATTGATAAATATGAAGAATTATTTTGTCTTCATTTTCAGGTAGAAGAAATAATATTCTATAGTTGAACCTCTATATCATGACCTTATAATCTCCAGTAATTGAAAGGTTGGAAACTATAGCTAAGGTATATTGTATGCAAAAATTTAACTCTAATCTTACTGCCATTTATTTTTATGTTTGAATTTCCATATAGGTAAAGCACCTTAAGAGCAAATTCAACTCTAATCAGGATAATAAAAACATAGGTTTAGAACTGCTGGAGTCCTGGGTAGACTTAGGAATTTCTGTAGATTCCTACAACATCGTTCTAAATGTTCTCATTAATGCTGGTATCAAGTAAGATTTCAGTATAACTTCCATACTTCTAGGTATGAGCTTTTAGGTAGACATTTAATGTAATACAGAGTAAAAATTTAAAACTGGATTTTCAGTATGGCTGTGGGATTTGGTTCCACATGGGAGGATAGCTAATAAGTCTGGATGTTAATCCTGACATAACCATAGAATATCTTGAGTCTGAAGGAACCCACAAGGATCATCAAGTCCAATTCTCAGGGCTCTTCTCACTTAAGTTCTAGTGTGATTTAAATACAGGCTTCCATTTAATCATAGAATCAGAACAAATATTTTATTTCAAAAATTTGGCCAGGGTTTTGACCAGTCTGTGAGGTTTTCTGTCTTCAAAGCAAATGCACAGAGATTTTATAAATAGATTCTTCAGATCCTGGAGCCAAACCTGTGTGGTTTTTAGAAGAGGCAGACGCTTAGAAACTTTTTGTTTTGGTTTTACTAAACTGAGTATAGTTCATACTCACTAATACCTGCATTTGTGTATTCTTCTTCTGTTCCTGAACAGTTATTTAGTGCAATGAGCATGGAGCTGGCTGAACACGTGAACACTGAGAGGTGACAGAGTTTTGCTGCGGTCGGAAACTTGGAGAAATACAATTGCATCACTGTCTCTCATTGTGCTCCCACGTGTAACTGGCTTAAATGTCATTTCATGCTGCAGGCTCTGACTGCTCCCTTGCCCACAAACCTCATCCACCCTGCACTCAGCTGCCATGACCACGATGCCTGGGCCCGGAGTGCTCGGCATTCCGGGGGGGTTCCCTGCTGATCGCTGACCTGGCTGGTGTTGTTTGTGGTACTCACTGGTAAACTTCTGCAATCCATACAGCATGAGCCCACCTAGCTCTTGGCAACACAAACCTGGGGCAGTGCACTTGACCTTGAGGCTGGCTCTCGCTCCCTGCTCTGCTGTGCAGCGGGTGCTTGGCCTACCTGATGGGGCATTATTGCTGCAGGGGTCAGCTGTGAGCCGGCTCGGCAGGCGCTGATGGACGGCTGTTGGTGATGGAGCACCCCTCCTGCCCAACCACAGACATTTAATAATGATGGACCATAACTGTGCACACAAAAAACCTTCTAGCTTGGTTGTGAGCTCGAATAGTGAAAGCTAAGGAAGGCAATGTGTTAGTTTGGAACAGCTATTTGGGGAAAAAGAATGAATGAGGAACGTGTGGTCTTATTAAAAGGTATAGAAACCTTCCCCTTTGTTACAAAATTGTAGGAGTGGCTGCAAATGCATATATTTTCCTGCTGTTGAAAAGCATATAATGCTTTTCCTACTTGCATTGGCTCCTCTTTTCCTTGTCCATTAAAAAAAAAAACAACCACTGGCCTTCAAGATTACTTCTTAACACAAATTGTCTCTTCAGGAATTTACTGTATTTGAACTGTGTTCTCCAGTGCAAGGTATTACACTTTTCTTGAAACTGATAATATGGGGTGAGACTGGGTGCTCAAATAACATGTTCCAAAAATTCAGTTTCTCTTCTCCTAAAAACAAAGAAATCTTTGTGAATGAAACAAAATGTAGAAAAGCTCACCTTAGTGCTGGAGAGAGCTTTCCATGAGGTTTCTTCCTTTAAAAGAAAAGGCTGAGGTAACCAAATAATAATTTCTGGATGTATCTAGTGTGTTAGCCATTGATTCCATAGGTTTTCTACATCTCTTCTCTCTCTTACAGACATTGATTTCAACATCCAAACAAAACCCAAAGAACAGCTCACAGACACAAAGAGTGGCACTAGTTCATTACTAAATCCACAGGCCAGCAAGAGCCCTGGAATAGGCATTATTGATCCATTTTACAGCTGATTCCAAGTCAGATGACTGTGTTCATGGAGCCAGATATTCATAACTATGGAATCACTTCCTACAGGTGTAAAACACTCCTGAAAATCCATAGGGGAACACCTGAGTACTGTGATTTAAGATACATTAACCAGCCTTGGTAAGCTGCTGTCATAAAGTCTGTGGTGAGGAGGACCTGAAAGCTGGTAGGGTAAGTCCAACCCCCTTTGTGTTCAAAACCACCCCTTAGCCTGTGAAGAAACATCACTCTTGAGAAAAATGTGTGTTCTGTCTTAGAAATTCCAATCCTGCAAGCTGATTGCTTTAAAATCCAGCTGTATGGTGGATTGTCCACTTGAACCCAAGTGCTCTTTCATTGCGGGTGTAACACGTTTGAAAACTTCTGTAGAAGGGAAGAGTTTTGTTTCAAATATTTGCCTATTTCCTAAACCACTTCAATAACTGTGTGAATTGCTGTGCAAGCCCTAGCACTCTTTCTAAAGACAAATTCAGCGCTGAGATTATTTAAAAAGTATTCACATGATGTTAGTGTTTATCTGGCCATGTGTCATTGATTGCTTTGTGAGACTTAACACAAAGTTCCCAAAAATGTTCCATTGTCTTTTTTTTTTTTTTTTTTTCCTCATCCCTGACACATGGAGATGAGATTCTCACTAGACCATTACATTTTATTACAGAAGACCCACATTTATATACATTCAGATTTATGGAAGGATAAGTGTTGGAAGGCAGAGTTAGCTGATGAGAATTGAAACTACCCAAATAAGGCCCGTCGATTTTAACTGAGTGTAAACCACATTATTCCTGGTCATGACTGGGCTTAAAAGCTGTGAGTTTCTAGCATGAGTCCCCAGAGTGTGACTCACTGTGATAGTGGTTGTGCTGGGACCTCTAGTGCTTGGCTCTTTGGTCTTGCTGTCTTGCATGTAGTTGTATACAGATTTTGCAAAAAAAAAAAAAAAAAAAGGCCTCTGTTGTGTATGCAAGCAGGTCTGAACTACTGCTTTTGATTTTCACAAAGAGCAGCTAGATGCAGTGGGGGTTTTTTGTCTCCTGCTGGTTCCATTTTCTTGTGCAAAGTCAGTGCAGACTAAGAGAGGTAAGCCAGTGTATTAGGTCGCTCTGGGCAGCCTCAGAGGAATGAGTTCTAATTTTGTAAACCAGTAGCATAAGCTGATGTGATTTTACAGGGGTCTGAAAAATTAATTTTCAGGACCAGGAAATGAATAATTTACAGGAAATAATATGGAGGAAGCTGCTAATTCAGCAGCCTCTTGTAGTCTCTCATTGCTTGCTCCTCCCACTGCAGTGCTGTCCCTCGCTCAGCATAGTTAGTCTGAAATGTCTGAAAATGATCTCTTGCAAAAATTTAATTCACTGTCATAAGAAAACCCCCATCCTTAAAAGAGTGTGGATGGCTTTATAAAGAAGACTTATTTTCTTACTGAAAAGCTTTTCTTCTTGGTTATAACTGTGGCAGGAAGCAACAGCACGAGGTCAGTATGGAAATGTGCAAATGGTCCAAGGTACAAGGGAGAGATGAGACATGGCTTTGTGCTCAGGTCTTTCCCACTGTGCTGGGACTCTGGTGTCCAGCAGCAACAGCTGCAGGCTTTAGACATGATAGCCTTGCTGAAGGGTTCTAAATTGTATTCTAAGAGCCAAAGCACCAACATGGGAGAGGGCAGAGCGTGCACTTGCAACTGGTACAAGGAGTTGGAAGGGTGTAATCATTAAGGCTGCAGGAAGCAGATATGGTCCTTAGGGTGAATCAGAGATCCCATTGTAGTAAAACTAAGTATTAAAAAATATAGCTAAGTTTAAGGTCTATTAGGCTAGGCAGCAATTGTAAAATGAAAAAATCATGAAAGCCCCATTTCTGAGATTTTAAAAACTGAACAAGTCAAAACACCAGAAAATATACTGTGGATAGCATAATATGATGATAGGAGGATAGGCCTATTTAATTTCTAACTCCTATGAGTCACTTAAGCCATTTATGCTCAATTTTACATAGTTATGACTGCAGAGTATAATCATCCAAATTGCAATAAAATCCTAATAACAGATTAATAATAATAAAAAAAAGTGATGTTACATTTTGCTTCAGTGAGCTGAAGTGCCTCAGAAGTGAATGACAATCCATGCTGCTGGGGCAGCAGCAGGGTCACCAGTGATACACTTAAGTAATGTCAAGCCCTATACTCAATTATAATCCTGGGTTTTGTTTTTCCAGAAGTAAAAGCCAGAAAGTAGATGACTCTGAGTGCTGTAAAACTATGAACTACAATCTGTACTCCAGAGCTTCTTCCCATTTGGTTCTTAACCCATAAGGAGGTGATGCCCTGGCTTTGGCTTGTGTTTGGGCTGGTACCCTTATCCACAGGTCCTGAGTTGTGTGGTACTTTGTCTACCTTGTCCCTATGAGTGTTGGGTCACACTTCCTCCTGGAGTGGAGGGCAGTGACCAGGAGCCCCTGGCTTTGCTCCCTCGATGGGCAGGGTTGTGATGAGCGCCTGTGATGTGCCAAAACTCCCAGGCAAAGGAGGGAGAAGGGGAGGAGGAGGCTGTGGGCCCACCTCCCGAAGTGGCACAGGGGCTGCTGGAGGCAGCACCCACTGCAGAGTAGCATCAGGACCAGTATGTGCAGGTATACTCATGTTTTTCATTTGAGTCCTAACATACTTGTTTCATACCATGACTGTTTCCCTGAACATTGTACAGCTTAGTTCCAGTATTGTAAAAACAATTTGCATATCAGTATTTCCTTTGCCCTTTCTCTAGCAGAACCTCTACAACCTCTTCTTTGGAGTTATGTTTACAGCTATTTGCAAAGAATTATCCTGAGTACTTTTGCTTTGGTGGCTGGCTCTGACATTTAATGGCCATCTCATGGAGGTTTTTGAGGTTCTCTCCCTGCCCTTCCCTACTACCCTGAAACTATGTGCTGAATTTTCTCTAAGCAAGAATCAACTGTTAACACTTAGCATGGCAAAAGATGCTCTGAATTTTTCAAAGAAATATTTTGGTGTTTGTAACTGGCACATAGCATATTTTTAATTTCTACCTAGCCAATCATGCTGATACACAAGTTGTATCATCCTGTGAACAGTCATTAAACTCAGCACTAGGACACCTGATTGTGACAGGGAGAATTTTGAACATAATAAATGTAACTTGATTAGGAAGCATATTTATTCATCACATTCATTTTAATTAGAATGGAAAGTGATGTGAAATTCCTATTTCAGAAAAAGAAAAAAATAAACAGTTATCTACTAATGGGTTAAAAATAAACAGAACCCTTCATATTAAAAAAAAAAGGCAAAAGAAACAGAGAGAAACGGTAATGACAGTTTTGAAGTATCCAGTACCTGTTGTGACAGGAATAACAAATTAATTGGGACTATAACGGATTCTTTGTAAAGGTGAAGTAAACACACTTGACTGTATATTTTTCACCATCAGTTAAGTCTCAATTGGTTCTAAAAATAAACAGAAGACATTGAACAGTTTTAATGGATTTTGACACCTAGGTATTATGCTGTCACTCCAGTATAAATGAATCATAACTTTAGACTGCGCCAAGGAATTACTACACATTTGGAGAAAATTTATGGTGCACCGGGCTTTGAATCATGATGTGATATCAAAACTAAAGTCACAAGAGGAAAAAAGTCTGGCATAAATTATTATTTACCCAAGCCACACATATCCATGTGAATGCAACAAGTATGGTTTGCAGGGTTAGTTAGAAATACCCCTATAATTTCTAGGTGTTAACACCTCTCTGAGTGGCTGTTCTGGCAGAGCTCCCAGGGAGCTGCATCCAGAGGGGGAAACTGAGCACAAATTCTGGGCAAACCACTGCAGCTGCCAGATGTTTGTTTCTTCTCAGAATTTAACCTAGTTGAGAGTTTACCAATGAAGAGGTTAAAAGAAAGAATTTCAACATCTGACTTTGCAGTTATATTAGGTTTAAATTTACTTATTTTAAAATCTAATGCAGGACTTGCAGATGAATAATTTCTTACTTCGCAGCTCAAAGAGACCTTGAACTTTTCGTAGCTGTGAACATTTGCAAAGTGATGGGTTGCTGGGTTCAAGCTGTCCATCTAATTTGTGGTAATATAGGTAGGTAAACCTTAAAATATAGAGACATGCAGTATTTTTCTTGTAATTTATTTGGAAACATGGTAGTTCATGCAGTTGCTTAGACAATGAAAGCATGCTTTTAATACTCCTAAAGAAAACAGGTATAGACAGGTACTCCTCATTTCTTAGCAGGCTCAGTTGTGTTCAATGCACAATTTCATAGTTGTGGTTTTAAGAAGTCCTCATCAAAATTATCCTGTTTTTAGAAACATTTTCCTGTCAAAGAACAATTAGGTGGTTGCAAATATTCAATCTACAGTACTTTTACAGCTTCCTCAACAGTTCCTCCTGTTTTTGAAGATCTTCTGAACTCATCTTTTCTAGCATTTAGCCTTAAAACTTGACTGTTTCTTCAGAGGTTATTATAAAATACTAAAAAGAAGATATCCAGTTTTTAAGACTCTATTAAGCAAAAAGGAGCAAATCCAAAAAAGATTATAAGCAGACAGAGAAGAGGTTTCATCCAGAAATCCATAGTGTGTCAGTTTATAAAGCTTTCACACATTGAGGCTGTAATGCTTTACCAAACTGGATTGATTCACTATTTTTCACCTAGTGGGAGGCTAATCATTTGTTTAATGACCTTGGTAATCTCCCCTTCAAGCGGTGGTACGGGTGCTGAACTTGCCGCTGGTGGCCGAAAGGCTCCAGGTCAGATCCTGAACTGATGCAAACACTCGGTTCTTCCCGGAGCCCAGCCTGGCAGCGCTGCCTGGCTGTCTCTCTCCTCTGCAAACCCTCGGGTTTGTTTTCCAGGCTCCATCCTCGTGTGGGCATCCATCCCCCCCCGCTCCACGGCCTACAGAACCAGGAAACTTCCAAGCTCTGCCATGTGGCTGTAGCTGGAAAAAAATGTCCTGTTTCTGTAGCTTGCCACAGCTATTAACCTTGTGGAGGAGACCAGTGTGATGCTTGAAGGCGACTTGGTGTCACTTTTTGTTATCCAGGTAGTGCCCAATGGCTGTCACCAGCAGGAGAGCCATGCAAACGACAGGAGGGGTTTGCCCTGTTGCTGGACTAGGGGGAAGAAATGGGGAAACAGAAGACAGATGGGTTTGTTCCCTGAAAAACAGAAGGAGGAAGAAGCACCCACAATTTAAAAGTCTAAGATTTTTTTTCCCTTCAGTTTAAGACAATTTAATCTACTTTACTCTTTCTTCCTTTGCCTGATAAATGTTTCAAAGTAATTTCTAAAATGGGAAAAGCCGCTTCCCTCTCTCCGAGGGCAGCGTAAGGATGCAGTTTACACTTAGCTACAGGGAAACGGTGCCACTGGCATTATTGTGCCCCAAAACTCACTTTAGTGGCCTGCTTTGTGCACTGACCCTGCCCATTTTCTCTTGAAAGGAGTCCTGACAGATGATTACAGTCAGCTGCTCCCCAGCAGTGGCCAAGCTCCTGATGCCCTGTCCAGGAGGGGTAAGGAGGTTGCCTGTGGAGTGCTCCCTGTGAGAGATGGTGTTTTCCAGGGCTGATGCTGGCCAGGGTGTGTTCACCACCTGCCTGCCCAGAGAAGTCGCAACAAAACCTTAAAATGGCCAGTCTTGTGTAAGTATGTTTTTAGCCCTCCTACCAAGGTCTAGTGGATAGTTTTAAAATATGCATCAGGTATAATGAATTGGTGAATAAACACTGCTATGATATCCACCTCTTTCCCCAAAACTGCTGCCAGAGCTTTGCCGAGCAATGGTAGCTGCACACAGCTCTCCCTTAGGATCTTCAAAGGTGGGAAGTCTCAGCTAATTAGAAATATGCCCATGTATATAAAATACACCATATTCTAATCTGGGCTGTTATGGGAGAAACTGCATCCTGCTGTGAGCATAGAGTCTCCTCCCTGGTGGCAGCTGGTGTGTGACAAGCATGTGGAGAAAAACATGGGGAGGATGTTCACTGTGTGCATACTGTGTTGGGTTTTAACGCTTCCTCAACCTGTAAAGGGAATTTTCCTGGGCAAAGTGGGAGGCCTATGCTGAGCATCCTGAACTGGGGCATTGGCAGCACTGCTTTAAGATTCCCGAGTTTATCTGATACTGACAGCCTCCATCCTGAAGGGGATACTGCATGGTGGGTGTTGGCATCCAAACAGATATTTTTCTTGAGTTGTGAGCAAAAGTAGTGGTACCTGAGAAGCTTCAAGCTCACTCATTGTTACAGCTTATCCAATCAGTGTGAAATGAAGAGGTGGAAGATACACAACACATCGTGACATATTTCCCTCTTTGCTTGTTTCTAATATGTGCAAATGAAAATTTTAAATATTAAAAAATGTTCACTTCGAGTTTGTAATACTTAAATTGTCATCTAATTGTGTCTTAGTTCCTCTGAAATTATGTGAATTATTATAGCAATTTATTAATGCAATTAATTTTATAAAGGTTTTAAAGTTTATTTCCCTTTAAAGAACTCCAAAGCATTCTCACAGTATCATTACCTTGAAGGTTCTAATTTTAGGTTTTTCACTTTTTATTTGCAGTGTGGCAACATTTTTTTTTTCATTGAGTGCATTACTTAGGCATTATCAATTAATTCTGCATGGATATATCAGTCTAACAGGTACATTTCTCTGGTAATAGAGATAAAAGATTAAGATATTTATCTTATGGGCTTTTTCCTTAAAGGGACTATTCTAAAATTTATCTTCCAGTGTTCTGCAAACTCTAAGGTATTTTGTTTTCATAAATTATGAAAGGAAAATGTCACAAGCTATCACTGTTTCTGTGCTCTGCCTTTGCTGACAGCTGTATGATGCTCATTCAGTGCAGCAGATTGGGAGCTGAAAGTTTCATCAATAAATATGACTCTGATGGCTTCATGTCAACGGTCAAGGTAATGGCCTTTTATTATCCTGGAAACACTTCCACAAGGAGTGTGTATATTTTTCTTAAATTCTTCTGAGCAGACTTTTTTTTTACTTTTGCATACAATTTTAGTCATTGTCCTTTGTAACTGGTATATCAGGCATTTTAATAAAAGAAGAATAATATACTAATTTTTATTTATTACTGTGTGTGCTGAGAAATAAAGAAATTAGGAGAATGTTGAATTATCTTACTGTAAACTCTATGATGACTGTTGAAGTATTTTATGGTATTTTGAAATCTATGAAAATAGAAAAGGAAACATATAACTGACCTATTTGAAAAAGTAAAAAATGCAGCACTGACAGACTTGCAGTGTTAAAAATCACAGAACAGCTTTATTCTGCACTAATGGCATGAGACATAATTTTTTTTCATTGAATTTTTCAATAAGTATTATTATGGTTAAAAATATTAATTTTAAAATGGAATTTTCCAGTCCATTGTACTACTGAAGAAAATTATTGTAACACATTTATGTACTGCCAGAAATAGTGTGCATCCATATAAGAAAGAAATGAGCATTATAATATTTCAAGTTTTCACTGCTCTGTAGCAGATTAAATACTTTCTAATATTTAAAATGTTGTGCAAAATGTTTTAACCTAAAGCTTTTTAAAGTGCTCTAGTTAAATGTGTTTATTTTTAATTAAGTTAGATTTTAGAAACAAGTTTAGATAGGGATATCTGGTTAGTTAGATGGCCAATATTTGGCCCTCAAATACTAACTTGCAAATAAAAATCTAGGGAAGAAAGATACCTACCTCTACAAAATTATTTCTCATTCAATGGCTGTAGTACGGTTTTGTATTTTATTCAAGAGTTTTAACTTATATTTTAAAGATTTTTAGAATACCTAACAAGTTTTAATGGGTATATGATTCTCAGTTATATTTGATTTACAAAAATTTATCATTAAAATATACATTTCACAAGACAGAAGACCAGCAAACTATGGTGCATTTCAGCATAGCTGGAAGAACTGACAACTGCCAATAGACTAACATATTAGTGAAACTGCTACTGGGAGATACCTCTTTGGCCCTGAAAATAGGAGGAATGTGGTCCCTTTTCATTTAGAAACTGTGTTCATATGGGTTTAAACAAGAAAACTTTTCTGCATGGGGTTTTAGCTTCCATCTGTGTTACAGCATTTTGTAGATTTTCTTGAATGGAAACCATAGCAAAAATCAAGCTGGAATTCCTTCTAGATATTTGAGGAATAAAATAATCTGTACAACATCCATGAACACAAGGTCATTTTGGTGATGTGCCTTAGCCTCATCTGGTAGGACAGTAGCTCCTCTGGTATGGTTTAATCTGGTGGATCCTGCTTTTTCTAAAATAATATTTGAAATTGTGGTACCCAGCTGGTGCTGAGAAAAGAAGACATCCCAAGTGCTGTAGGTGTTGGGTGTGGTCCCATTGCTCCTGTTGGAGACGTGGCCACCAAAGTTTCCTGGCAGAAGGGGTGCTCTGCTTGTGGAGATCCTGGGGGCTCCAGGGAAACTGATGCATCAGCTGCCCTGCCCAGGCTGTAGCACAGGGATGCAGCTCTCTGCCAGTAGTGCTACACAGGAACTCCATGAAGAATTTGAAAGGATTAATGAAAAGTTGTGTTATAAGCAAGATGCCGACTCTGGGCACTTAATTGAATTGATGTGAACTGCTGAGGTGGGGGAGAGGGCCAGAATTAGGTGATGTGGTCCTGATCTGCAGCAGAGATTTGTCCTTGTTTTGTGGCTTCCTTTTTGTCTGCTGGTGGTAGAACTGAAAACTTCAGAGTCCAATCCTTGCATGTTAGATGGCTTCAAAAAAGTAGAGAGATGAAGAAAATAAAGCAACATTTTACCAAAAGTTCATTCATCAAAAAGCTGCATATTTTGAAAAGGGTAAAAGTACTACTAGACCCATCAGGGATAAGTAAAGGCTATATACTATAGATTATTTTAATCCCCTTGCTAGATATAAAAAGGATAATTACATATTTGTGGTTGAAGCCATGTGGTGGAAAAATCAATACAACTTTTTTGTATGACACTTCATTAGTGTGAAAAATTTTAAAAGCTGAAAAGAACTGCCTTGCAATTAAATGCCTCTGCTATTTCAGATTCAGTAATGGGTTTGTATTATTATCTAGTTTATTTGAAATAGTGGTTGCACTATAGCAGTAATTGGAAAACATTGATTATGCACTTGTATATAGAAAACCTGGCAAATCATTACAGGGCATAGCAACAGTTAGTTAGCCTTACTAATGAAGCACTAATTGCTGTAAGTAGGTTAACATGTTAGTGAAACTACAGGGATATAGAGCTTTGAAATCTTTTGTCTGTTCAGTGTTACAGGGTTGTTTTTTTTTTAAATCTTATTTTAAGAAATCTCATTTTGCAAACACAAACCACAAGGCTCTCTTGATGCTATATTTGGAATAATTTTGTAGATTTGGTTTGTGTGGGTTTTTTTTCATTTAGATAGAAAGTCTAGCACACTTTAGTCATATTTATGCTACTCCAATCAAGATGGTGACTTTAATGTACGTAAATGGCTAGCTGGAGTGAAAGGCTGGTTGGCTCAATTGATTTCCTTATTCTAATGCAGTTATGTCATCCATGCTATATGCTTCTTGAACAATTTTTTTTTTTTTTTAAATTAGACTGTTCTATGTTTGTTGAGGTAGTAGCTAAACTGTTATATGACTATTTGGGATACAATTTTTTTAAAAAACCTGTACTTTCTAAAAACATGAAGGCCCCAAATATCTCCAGTAAAATGTATTAGAAATGGATTATTTTATTAAATTATAGCTATTGACTAAGAAAGACATAATTTCTTTAATTGATTATGCTACCTCAGTACGTTTTGCGAGCTTTTGCATCGGAAGTAACTGGAACTTCCCTGCTGCTATTTGCTTAAGAACGTATCTTTAAGGTGTGGCTTAAGGAACAGCAGGAGGGATGAAATGCAGGGCGCTTGCTGGCCATCCCCCCCGCAGCCCTGCTGTCCAGGAGAGGGTTGCAGGGCAGCTCTCCCAGGCACTGAGGTGCTCCCTGACCCCGGAGCAAGGGGAGTCAGTGGCTTCCCAGTGCCCTTCCCTTGGTCTCGCCGAGACTGCTCCTCAGAAGGGAAATGCAGGGTTTGGCTGCATGGGGCAGGTTGCAGAAGCCTCTGCAGCTTTTCCTCTGCCTCCCTCCCTCCCACCATATGGCACAGCAGCTCCACTGCGTTTTGATACTGCTTGGCTGCAAAAGTGCAGGGCCAGGATTTCCTTGTTTTAAATAGGTGCTAAATTCTCTCCCAAATTCACAGGGATAAAGCATGACCCCCTAAGAAGTTGCATAATGACCGTGACTTACAGAACATCTTGGAACAATTCTTACATTGAAAAGTAAATTAATAACAACACGCAAACTTTACTAACCAAGTGTTGGAGAATGCCAGTTGTGATTCTTACCACATTCCAATTCTTAAAAAATAACCGTGTGTGGTTTTTCAAAAGATTTTAAAGGGTAGGAGGGATGTTTTAAAGGGAAAACTGCTTTCAGTTCAGAGCTAGCTTCAACTAGTTCTGCTTTGACTCAGCTTACTTAACAATATTATACCCCTCTGTTCATAATAATGAGCTGTTTTGTGCAAAGCAGCTCATTATTATGAATGTAAGGGCATGTTTGGACTAGTAAAGCAAATCATAAAAATTGCTGCCCATGTCACGTTTTTGCTTTGTCAATAAAAGATTTTTCTTGGAGTCAGAAACAATTATTGACCAGAGAAAAATCTCAAGTTCCATTTGGAAATTTTGCCTGATGATCCGGGAAGCAAGGAAGTGAAGTTTTGAAACTAAAAGTATGTGTGGTGAACATTATCTGCAAGGTCTTTTGTGTTAAGGAAATCACGACATCTGCCAATCTTTCAAATTCCGAAGGGTAAAGAATGAGGTCTGTTAGGCTGTCATCGAACATGACAGGCTTAATGTAAAGTTTATAACAGAAAAAGGGCAATCTTATTGTGGTTTATTCAGTTTTATGTTGCTTGTTCAGTAGAAAAGCTCATTTTTTATCTAATTTATAGCATTTGAAATACCAAACAGATTTTTTTACATATCTCCTGAGCTCGCAGCTCTTCTTGGCTACCCCTTAGTCATTCCTTTAGGGAGCAGTCTTAAATCCTTCCAATTTAGCATCTATGTGAGACCAGACAATTGTTTTACTTGAGCATATCCTTCAGTTGTTATAGAGCTGTTTCTAACTCCAAACATTTTAGTTTAATTACTGCTTAGAATATTTGCTATATTTTTATCTAGGTTGCCTCTCACTTGAGCCCATTGGGCTGAAGAAAGAATTACTCCCCATGCTGTTCTGTAGCCTTTCTTGTTCAGATCTGTAATTGGCCCTGTGTTTTTGACTTTTTGCTAATAAGCAGCTTACTTGCTCTCCCACTAGACTCAACCCACCACTTTTGTTTCATGAATTTTACAAAGGATTTTAATAGATGCTTTAGGCTATGCAAAATGTTATATGAAGGAAAGCATTAATGCTCTAGCCTTGACACAAAGGATGTGTGAATGGCTGCTTATCATTACTGTCAGGTATCAGAATTTTCATTAGGAGTTCTGGAGGACAAAAGGGGAAAAAGTGTAGCTATATGAAAGAATATTAACCTATACTGTGCAACCAACCACAATTGCTTAGCATTTTACATTAACTCTCTTCAGACACTGGCTCTCATTATTTTTACACATACATAATAACCGCTTATTATAGCGGTACAGTTCACACTGATATATTGTAGATAAGGTTGTGTCAGCACTTCCATTATAAACCCTATTTTCAGAGCTTTAAAAGGCAGCTGTAAAAATTTACTCCAGACAGAAGATTGGTTTTCCAGGTTTCTGCCTCGAGCAATGTTTTCTTAAACCAATTAAAAACAATTGGCTGTTTTTTAAGCTACAGAAGTAAACAAAACAAATTAAGAGGTTTAAAGCACTTTTTGCACTTCTGTAACTCACAAAGCTTTATTAAAAAAGAGAGAAAGAACTTCAGAAAGCAATCTGCTAATGTTATACTCACCAGTGCTGTTCTGCAAATGAAATATACACTGGGCATTGAAAAAGAGAGTTGTAAACTAGGACACTACAGCTTAAAATTGACTACTGAGCACAATAGATGATTCTTAACAAAAAA